>JAJLQT010000053.1:0-329270 GCA_024516245.1 Peziza echinospora
GTGCGACCATGGCAGTTTGGAGCCATGTTAAACACAACTCTACCAATATTAAAGTTGAGGTCTTGGGACCTGGTGCAATCAGTTCAGGCCGTCAAGTAGGCCTATATTCCACTCTGAAAGTGTGACATTGGGGTGTTTGTCCTGCCTGCTTGTGGGTGCGAGTGTCAATAGTTGTCGGAATGACGCATGCAGGTCAAGCTGGATGATGTTGCATGAAACTGACTGATAGTGATGCTAGAGCTTTGCAACCACCTGCAATCGAACGACCATGTTGAACTCCTCCAGGAACAACTCTAACAACTCCACATTGGTGATTGACCATGCGCTGCTTGCACTCTAGCATGTGCGACCATGGCAGTTTAGAGCCATGTTAAACACAACTCTACCAATATTCAAGTTGAGGTCTTAGGACCTGGTGCAATCAGTTCAGGCCGTCAAGTAGGCCTATATTCCACTCTGAAAGTGTGACATTGGGGTGTTTGTCCTGCCTGCTTGTGGGTGCGAGTGTCAATAGTTGTCGGAATGACGCATGCAGGTCAAGCTGGATGATGTTGCATGAAACTTGACTGATAGTGATGCTAGAGCTTTGCAACCACCTGCAATCGAACGACCATGTGGAACTCCTCCAGGAACAACTCTAACAACTCCACATTGGTGATTGACCATGTGCTGCTTACACTCTAGCATGTGCGACCATGGCAGTTGGAGCCATGTTAAACACAACTCTACCAATATTAAAGTTGAGGTCTTGGGACCTGGTGCAATCAGTTCAGGCCGTCAAGTAGGCCTATATTCCACTCTAAAAGTGTCACATTGGAGTGTTTGTCTTGCGTGCTTGTGGGTGCGAGTGTCAATAGTTGTGGGAATGATGCATGCAGGTCAAGCTGGATGATGTTGCAAAAAACTTGCCCGATAGTGATGGTAGAGCAGTGCAACCACCGGCATTCGAACGAACATGTCAAGTACGCCCATATTCCACTCTGAAAGTGTGACAATGGAGTGCTGCTCTCAGTGCTTGTAGGTTTGGGTGTTGAGCATTGTTGGAATGACGCATGCAGGTCAAGCTGGATGAAGTTGCATGAAACTTGACCGATAATAATGCTAGAGCTCTGCAACCACCTACAATCAAACAAACATGTTGAACTCCTCCAGGAACAGCTCTAACAACTCCACATTGGTGGTTGACCATGCGCTGCTTGCACTCTAGCATGTGCGACCATGGCGGTTTGTAGCCATGTTGTATACAACTCCACCAATATCCATGTTGAAGTCCTGGGACATGGTGCAATCGATTCAGGCCGTCAAGTAGGCCTATATTCCACTCTGAAAGTGTGACATTGGGGTGTTTGTCCTGCCTGCTTGTGGGTGCGAGTGTCAATAGTTGTCGGAATGACGCATGCAGGTCAAGCTGGATGATGTTGCATGAAACTTGACTGATAGTGATGCTAGAGCTTTGCAACCACCTGCAATCGAACGACCATGTTGAACTCCTCCAGGAACAACTCTAACAACTCCACATTGGTGATTGACCATGCGCTGCTTGCACTCTAGCATGTGCGACCATGGCAGTTTAGAGCCATGTTAAACACAACTCTACCAATATTCAAGTTGAGGTCTTAGGACCTGGTGCAATCAGTTCAGGCCGTCAAGTAGGCCTATATTCCACTCTGAAAGTGTCACATTGGAGTGTTTGTCTTGCGTGCTTGTGGGTGCGAGTGTCAATAGTTGTCGGAATGACGCATGCAGGTCAAGCTGGATGATGTTGCATGAAACTTGACTGATAGTGATGCTAGAGCTTTGCAACCACCTGCAATCGAACAACCATGTTGAACTCCTCCAGGAACAACTCTAACAACTCCACATTGGTGATTGACCATGCACTGCTTGCACTCTAGCATGTGCGACCATGGCGGTTTGGAGCCATGTTGTGCACAACTCTACCAATATTCAAGTTGACGTCCTAGGAGGTGGTGCAATCGATTCAGGCCGTCAAGTAGGCCTATATTCCACTCTGAAAGTGTGACATTGGGGTGTTTGTCCTGCCTGCTTGTGGGTGCGAGTGTCAATAGTTGTCGGAATGACGCATGCAGGTCAAGCTGGATGATGTTGCATGAAACTTGACTGATAGTGATGCTAGAGCTTTGCAACCACCTGCAATCGAACGACCATGTTGAACTCCTCCAGGAACAACTCTAACAACTCCACATTGGTGATTGACCATGCGCTGCTTGCACTCTAGCATGTGCGACCATGGCAGTTTAGAGCAATGTTAAACACAACTCTACCAATATTCAAGTTGAGGTCTTAGGACCTGGTGCAATCAGTTCAGGCCGTCAAGTAGGCCTATATTCCACTCTGAAAGTGTCACATTGGAGTGTTTGTCTTGCGTGCTTGTGGGTGCGAGTGTCAATAGTTGTCGGAATGACGCATGCAGGTCAAGCTGGATGATGTTGCATGAAACTTGACTGATAGTGATGCTAGAGCTTTGCAACCACCTGCAATCGAACAACCATGTTGAACTCCTCCAGGAACAACTCTAACAACTCCACATTGGTGATTGACCATGCACTGCTTGCACTCTAGCATGTGCGACCATGGCGGTTTTGAGCCATGTTGTGCACAACTCTACCAATATTCAAGTTGACGTCCTAGGAGGTGGTGCAATCGATTCAGGCCGTCAAGTAGGCCTATATTCCATTTTGAAAGTGTGACATTGGGGTGTTTGTCCTGCCTGCTTGTGGGTGCGAGTGTCAATAGTTGTCGGAATGACGCATGCAGGTCAAGCTGGATGATGTTGCATGAAACTTGACTGATAGTGATGCTAGAGCTTTGCAACCACCTGCAATCGAACAACCATGTTGAACTCCTCCAGGAACAACTCTAACAACTCCACATTGGTGATTGACCATGCACTGCTTGCACTCTAGCATGTGCGACCATGGCGGTTTGGAGCCATGTTGTGCACAACTCTACCAATATTCAAGTTGACGTCCTAGGAGGTGGTGCAATCGATTCAGGCCGTCAAGTAGGCCTATATTCCACTCTGAAAGTGTGACATTGGGGTGTTTGTCCTGCCTGCTTGTGGGTGCGAGTGTCAATAGTTGTCGGAATGACGCATGCAGGTCAAGCTGGATGATGTTGCATGAAACTTGACTGATAGTGATGCTAGAGCTTTGCAACCACCTGCAATCGAACGACCATGTTGAACTCCTCCAGGAACAACTCTAACAACTCCACATTGGTGATTGACCATGCGCTGCTTGTACTCTAGCATGTGCGACCATGGCAGTTTAGAGCCATGTTAAACACAATTCTACCAATATTCAAGTTGAGGTCTTAGGACCTGGTGCAATCAGTTCAGGCCGTCAAGTAGGCCTATATTCCACTCTGAAAGTGTCACATTGGAGTGTTTGTCTTGCGTGCTTGTGGGTGCGAGTGTCAATAGTTGTCGGAATGACGCATGCAGGTCAAGCTGGATGATGTTGCATGAAACTTGACTGATAGTGATGCTAGAGCTTTGCAACCACCTGCAATCGAACAACCATGTTGAACTCCTCCAGGAACAACTCTAACAACTCCACATTGGTGATTGACCATGCACTGCTTGCACTCTAGCATGTGCGACCATGGCGGTTTTGAGCCATGTTGTGCACAACTCTACCAATATTCAAGTTGACGTCCTAGGAGGTGGTGCAATCGATTCAGGCCGTCAAGTAGGCCTATATTCCACTCTGAAAGTGTGACATTGGGGTGTTTGTCCTGCCTGCTTGTGGGTGCGAGTGTCAATAGTTGTCGGAATGACGCATGCAGGTCAAGCTGGATGATGTTGCATGAAACTTGACTGATAGTGATGCTAGAGCTTTGCAACCACCTGCAATCGAACGACCATGTTGAACTCCTCCAGGAACAACTCTAACAACTCCACATTGGTGATTGACCATGCGCTGCTTGCACTCTAGCATGTGCGACCATGGCAGTTTAGAGCCATGTTAAACACAACTCTACCAATATTCAAGTTGAGGTCTTAGGACCTGGTGCAATCAGTTCAGGCCGTCAAGTAGGCCTATATTCCACTCTGAAAGTGTCACATTGGAGTGTTTGTCTTGCGTGCTTGTGGGTGCGAGTGTCAATAGTTGTTGCAATGACGCATGCAGGTGACGCTTGATATTGTTGCATGAAACTTGACTGATAGTGATGCTAGAGCTTTGCAACCACCTGCAATCGAACGACTATGTTGAACTCCTCCAGGAACAACTCTAACAACTCCACATTGGTGATTGACCATGCGCTGCTTGCACTCTAGCATATGCAACCATGGCGGTTTGGAGCCATGTTGTGCACAACTCTACCAATATTCAAGTTGAGGTCCTGGGAGCTGGTGCAATCGATTCAAGCCGTCAAGTAGGCCTATATTCCACTCTGAAAGTGTGACATTGGGGTGTTTGTCCTGCCTGCTTGTGGGTGTGAGTGTCAATAGTTGTCGGAATAACGCATGCAGGTCAAGCTGGATGAAGTTGCATGAAACTTAACCGATAGTGATGCTAGAGCTCTGCAACCACCTACAATCAAACAAACATGTTGAACTCCTCCAGGAACAGCTCTAACAACTCCACATTGGTGGTTGACCATGTGCTGCTTACACCCTAGCATGTGCGACCATGGCGGTTTGTAGCCATGTTGTATACAACTGCACCAATATTCAAGTTGAGGTGCTGGGACCTGGTGCAATCGATTCAGGCCGTCAAGTAGGCCTATATTCCACTCTGAAAGTGTGACATTGGACTGTTTGTCCTGCCTGCTTGTGGGTGTGAGTGTCAATAGTTGTCAGAATGACGCATGCAGGTCAAGCTGGATGATGTTGCAAAAAACTTGCCCGATAGTGATGGTAGAGCAGTGCAACCACTGGCATTCGAACAAACATGTCAACTATGCCCATATTCCACTCTGAAAGTGTGACAATGGAGTGCTGCTCTCAATGCTTATAGGTTTGAGTGTTGAGCATTGTTGGAATGACGCATGCAGGTCAAGCTGGATGAAGTTGCATGAAACTTGACCGATAATGATGCTAGAGCTCTGCAACCACCTACAATCAAACAAACATGTTGAACTCCTCCAGGAACAGCTCCAACATCTCCACATTGGTGGTTGACCATGCGCTGCTTGCACTCTAGCATGTGCGACCATGGCGGTTTGTAGCCATGTTGTACATAACTCCACCGATATTTAAGTTGAAGTCCTGGGACCTGGTGCAATCGATTCAGGCCGTCAAGTAGGCCTATATTCCACTCTGAAAGTGTGACATTGGGGTGTTTGTCCTGCGTGCTTGTGGGTGCGAGTGTCAATAGTTGTCGGAATGACGCATGCAGGTCAAGCTGGATGAAGTTGCATGAAACTTGACCGATAGTGATGGTAGAGCAGTGCAACCACCGGCATTCAAACGAACATGTCAAGTACGCCCATATTCCACTCTGAAAGTGTGACAATTGAGTGCTACTCTCAGTGCTTGTAGGTTTGAGTGTTGAGCATTGTTGGAATGACGCATGCAGGTCAAGCTGGATGAAGTTGCATGAAACTTGACCGATAGTGATGCTAGAGCTCTGCAACCACCTACAATCAAAGAAACATGTTGAACTCCTCCAGGAACAGCTCTCACAACTCCACATTGGTGGTTGACCATGTGCTGCTTGCACCCTAGCATGTGCGACCATGGCGGTTTATAGCCATGTTGTACACAACTCCACCAATATCCAAGTTGAAGTCCTAGGACATGGTGCAATCGATTCACGCCGTCAAGTAGGCCTACATTCCACTCTGAAAGTGTGACATTGGAGTGTTTGTCTTGCGTGCTTGTAGGTGCGAGTGTCAATAGTTGTCAGAATGACGCATGCAGGTCAAGCTGGATGATGTTGCATGAAACTTGACTGATAGTTATGCTAGAGCTTTGCAACCACCTGCAATCGAACGACCATGTTGAACTCCTCCAGGAACAACTCTAACAACTCTATATTGGTGATTGACCATGCGCTGCTTGCACTCTAGCATGTGCGACCATGGCAGTTTAGAGCCATGTTGTACACAACTCCACTAATATCCAAGTTGAGGTCTTAGGACCTGGTGCAATCAGTTCAGGCCGTCAAGTAGGCCTATATTCCACTCTGAAAGTGTGACATTGGGGTGTTTGTCCTGCCTGCTTGTGGGTGCGAGTGTCAATAGTTGTCGGAATGACGCATGCAGGTCAAGCTGGATGATGTTGCAAAAGACTTGCCCGATAGTGATGGTAGAGCAGTGCAACCACCGGCATTCGAACAAACATGTCAAGTACGCCCATATTCCACTCTGAAAGTGTGACAATGGAGTGCTGCTCTCAGTGCTTGTAGGTTTGGGTGTTGAGCATTGTTGGAATGACACATGCAGGTCAAGCTGGATGAAGTTGCATGAAACTTGACCGATAATAATGCTAGAGCTCTGCAACCACCTACAATCAAACAAACATGTTGAACTCCTCCAGGAACAGCTCTAACAACTCCACATTGGTGGTTGACCATGCGCTGCTTGCACTCTAGCATGTGCGACCATGGCGGTTTGTAGCCATGTTGTATACAACTCCACCAATATCCATGTTGAAGTCCTGGGACATGGTGCAATCGATTCAGGCCGTCAAGTAAGCCTATATTCCACTCTGAAAGTGTGACATTGGGGTGTTTGTCCTGCCTGCTTGTGGGTGCGAGTGTCAATAGTTGTCGGAATGACGCATGCAGGTCAAGCTGGATGATGTTGCATGAAACTTGACTGATAGTGATGCTAGAGCTTTGCAACCACCTGCAATCGAACGACCATGTTGAACTCCTCCAGGAACAACTCTAACAACTCCACATTGGTGATTGACCATGCGCTGCTTGCACTCTAGCATGTGCGACCATGGCAGTTTAGAGCCATGTTAAACACAACTCTACCAATATTCAAGTTGAGGTCTTAGGACCTGGTGCAATCAGTTCAGGCCGTCAAGTAGGCCTATATTCCACTCTGAAAGTGTGACATTGGGGTGTTTGTCCTGCCTGCTTGTGGGTGCGAGTGTCAATAGTTGTCGGAATGACGCATGCAGGTCAAGCTGGATGATGTTGCATGAAACTTGACTGATGGTGATGCTAGAGCTTTGCAACCACCTGCAATCGAACGACCATGTGGAACTCCTCCAGGAACAACTCTAACAACTCCACATTGGTGATTGACCATGCGCTGCTTGCACTCTAGCATGTGCGACCATGGCAGTTTGGAGCCATGTTAAACACAACTCTACCAATATTAAAGTTGAGGTCTTGGGACCTGGTGCAATCAGTTCAGGCCGTCAAGTAGGCCTATATTCCACTCTAAAAGTGTCACATTGGAGTGTTTGTCTTGCGTGCTTGTGGGTGCGAGTGTCAATAGTTGTGGGAATGATGCATGCAGGTCAAGCTGGATGATGTTGCAAAAAACTTGCCCGATAGTGATGGTAGAGCAGTGCAACCACCGGCATTCGAACGAACATGTCAAGTACGCCCATATTCCACTCTGAAAGTGTGACAATGGAGTGCTGCTCTCAGTGCTTGTAGGTTTGGGTGTTGAGCATTGTTGGAATGACGCATGCAGGTCAAGCTGGATGAAGTTGCATGAAACTTGACCGATAATAATGCTAGAGCTCTGCAACCACCTACAATCAAACAAACATGTTGAACTCCTCCAGGAACAGCTCTAACAACTCCACATTGGTGGTTGACCATGCGCTGCTTGCACTCTAGCATGTGTGACCATGGCGGTTTGTAGCCATGTTGTATACAACTCCACCAATATCCATGTTGAAGTCCTGGGACATGGTGCAATCGATTCAGGCCGTCAAGTAGGCCTATATTCCACTCTGAAAGTGTGACATTGGGGTGTTTGTCCTGCCTGCTTGTGGGTGCGAGTGTCAATAGTTGTCGGAATGACGCATGCAGGTCAAGCTGGATGATGTTGCATGAAACTTGACTGATAGTGATGCTAGAGCTTTGCAACCACCTGCAATCGAACGACCATGTTGAACTCCTCCAGGAACAACTCTAACAACTCCACATTGGTGATTGACCATGCGCTGCTTGCACTCTAGCATGTGCGACCATGGCAGTTTAGAGCCATGTTAAACACAACTCTACCAATATTCAAGTTGAGGTCTTAGGACCTGGTGCAATCAGTTCAGGCCGTCAAGTAGGCCTATATTCCACTCTGAAAGTGTCACATTGGAGTGTTTGTCTTGCGTGCTTGTGGGTGCGAGTGTCAATAGTTGTCGGAATGACGCATGCAGGTCAAGCTGGATGATGTTGCATGAAACTTGACTGATAGTGATGCTAGAGCTTTGCAACCACCTGCAATCGAACAACCATGTTGAACTCCTCCAGGAACAACTCTAACAACTCCACATTGGTGATTGACCATGCGCTGCTTGCACTCTAGCATGTGCGACCATGGCGGTTTGGAGCCATGTTGTGCACAACTCTACCAATATTCAAGTTGACGTCCTAGGAGGTGGTGCAATCGATTTAGGCCGTCAAGTAGGCCTATATTCCACTCTGAAAGTGTGACATTGGGGTGTTTGTCCTGCCTGCTTGTGGGTGCGAGTGTCAATAGTTGTCGGAATGACGCATGCAGGTCAAGCTGGATGATGTTGCAAAAGACTTGCCCGATAGTGATGGTAGAGCAGTGCAACCACCGGCATTCGAACAAACATGTCAAGTACGCCCATATTCCACTCTGAAAGTGTGACAATGGAGTGCTGCTCTCAGTGCTTGTAGGTTTGGGTGTTGAGCATTGTTGGAATGACACATGCAGGTCAAGCTGGATGAAGTTGCATGAAACTTGACCGATAATAATGCTAGAGCTCTGCAACCACCTACAATCAAACAAACATGTTGAACTCCTCCAGGAACAGCTCTAACAACTCCACATTGGTGGTTGACCATGCGCTGCTTGCACTCTAGCATGTGCGACCATGGCGGTTTGTAGCCATGTTGTATACAACTCCACCAATATCCATGTTGAAGTCCTGGGACATGGTGCAATCGATTCAGGCCGTCAAGTAAGCCTATATTCCACTCTGAAAGTGTGACATTGGGGTGTTTGTCCTGCCTGCTTGTGGGTGCGAGTGTCAATAGTTGTCGGAATGACGCATGCAGGTCAAGCTGGATGATGTTGCAAAAAACTTGCCCGATAGTGATGGTAGAGGAGTGCAACCACCGGCATTCAAACGAACATGTCAAGTACGCCCATATTCCACTCTGAAAGTATGACAATGAAGTGCTGCTCTCAGTGCTTGTAGGTTTGAGTGTTGAGCATTGTTGGAATGACGCATGCAGGTCAAGCTGGATGAAGTTGCATGAAACTTGACCGATAGTGATGCTAGAGCTCTGCAACCACCTACAATCAAACGAACATGTTGAACTCCTCCAGGAACAGCTCTAACAACTCCACATTGGTGGTTGACCATGTGCTGCTTGCACCCTAGCATGTGCGACCATGGCGGTTTGTAGCCATGTTGTATACAACTGCACCAATATCCAAGTTGAAGTCCTGGGGCCTGGTGCAATCGATTCAGGCCGTCAAGTAGGCCTATATTCCACTCTGAAAGTGTGACATTGGGGTGTTTGTCCTGCCTGCTTGTGGGTGCGAGTGTCAATAGTTGTCGGAATAACGCATGCAGGTCAAGCTGGATGATGTTGCAAAAAACTTGCCCGATAGTGATGGTAGAGCAGTGCAACCACCGGCATTCAAACGAACATGTCAAGTACGCCCATATTCCACTCTGAAAGTGTGACAATGGAGTGCTGCTCTCAGTGCTTGTAGGTTTGAGTGTTGAGCATTGTTGGAATGACGCATGCAGGTCAAGCTGGATGAAGTTGCATGAAACTTGACCGATAGTGATGCTAGAGCTCTGCAACCACCTACAATCAAACGAACATGTTGAACTCCTCCAGGAACAGCTCTAACAACTCCACATTGGTGGTTGACCATGTGCTGCTTGCACCCTAGCATTTGCGACCATGGCGGTTTGTAGCCATGTTGTATACAACTGCACCAATATTCAAGTTGAGGTCCTGGGACCTGGTGCAATCGATTCAGGCCGTCAAGTAGGCCTATATTTCACTCTGAAAGTGTGACATTGGGGTGTTTGTCCTGCGTGCTTGTGGGTGCGAGTGTCAATAGTTGTCGGAATGACGCATGCAGGTCAAGCTGGATGAAGTTGCATGAAACTTGACCGATAGTGTTGACCGATAGTGATGGTAGAGCAGTGCAACCACCGGCATTCGAACGAACATGTCAAGTACGCCCATATTCCACTCTGAAAGTGTGACAATTGAGTGCTACTCTCAGTGCTTGTAGGTTTGAGTGTTGAGCATTGTTGGAATGACGCATGCAGGTTAAGCTGGATGAAGTTGCATGAAACTTGACCGATAGTGATGCTAGAGCTCTGCAACCACCTACAATCAAAGAAACATGTTGAACTCCTCCAGGAACAGCTCTCACAACTCCACATTGGTGGTTGACCATGTGCTGCTTGCACCCTAGCATGTGCGACCATGGCGGTTTATAGCCATGTTGTACACAACTCCACCAATATCCAAGTTGAAGTCCTAGGACATGGTGCAATCGATTCACGCCGTCAAGTAGGCCTACATTCCACTCTGAAAGTGTGACATTGGAGTGTTTGTCTTGCGTGCTTGTAGGTGCGAGTGTCAATAGTTGTCGGAATGACGCATGCAGGTCAAGCTGGATGATGTTGCATGAAACTTGACTGATAGTTATGCTAGAGCTTTGCAACCACCTGCAATCGAACGACCATGTTGAACTCCTCCAGGAACAACTCTAACAACTCTATATTGGTGATTGACCATGCGCTGCTTGCACTCTAGCATGTGCGACCATGGCAGTTTAGAGCCATGTTGTACACAACTCCACTGATATCCAAGTTGAAGTCCTGGGACATGTCGCAATTGATTCAGGCCGTCAAGTAGGCCTATATTCCACTCTGAAAGTGTGACATTGGGGTGTTTGTCCTGCCTGCTTGTGGGTGCGAGTGTCAATAGTTGTCGGAATGACGCATGCAGGTCAAGCTGGATGATGTTGCAAAAAACTTGCCCGATAGTGATGGTAGAGGAGTGCAACCACCGGCATTCAAACGAACATGTCAAGTATGCCCATATTCCACTCTGAAAGTGTGACAATGGAGTGCTGCTCTCAGTGCTTGTAGGTTTGAGTGTTGAGCATTGTTGGAATGACGCATGCAGGTCAAGCTGGATGAAGTTGCATGAAACTTGACCGATAGTGATGCTAGAGCTCTGCAACCACCTACAATCAAACGAACATGTTGAACTCCTCCAGGAACAGCTCTAACAACTCCACATTGGTGGTTGACCATGTGCTGCTTGCACCCTAGCATTTGCGACCATGGCGGTTTGTAGCCATGTTGTATACAACTGCACCAATATCCAAGTTGAAGTCCTGGGGCCTGGTGCAATCGATTCAGGCCGTCAAGTAGGCCTATATTCCACTCTGAAAGTGTGACATTGGGGTGTTTGTCCTGCCTGCTTGTGGGTGCGAGTGTCAATAGTTGTCGGAATAACGCATGCAGGTCAAGCTGGATGATGTTGCAAAAAACTTGCCCGATAGTGATGGTAGAGCAGTGCAACCACCGGCATTCAAACGAACATGTCAAGTATGCCCATATTCCACTCTGAAAGTGTGACAATGGAGTGCTGCTCTCAGTGCTTGTAGGTTTGAGTGTTGAGCATTGTTGGAATGACGCATGCAGGTCAAGCTGGATGAAGTTGCATGAAACTTGACCGATAGTGATGCTAGAGCTCTGCAACCACCTACAATCAAACGAACATGTTGAACTCCTCCAGGAACAGCTCTAACAACTCCACATTGGTGGTTGACCATGTGCTGCTTGCACCCTAGCATTTGCGACCATGGCGGTTTGTAGCCATGTTGTATACAACTGCACCAATATCCAAGTTGAAGTCCTGGGGCCTGGTGCAATCGATTCAGGCCGTCAAGTAGGCCTATATTCCACTCTGAAAGTGTGACATTGGGGTGTTTGTCCTGCCTGCTTGTGGGTGCGAGTGTCAATAGTTGTCGGAATAACGCATGCAGGTCAAGCTGGATAATGTTGCAAAAAACTTGCCCGATAGTGATGGTAGAGCAGTGCAACGACTGGCATTCAAACGAACATGTCAAGTATGCCCATATTCCACTCTGAAAGTGTAACATTGGAGTATTTGTCTTGCATGCTTGTGGGTGCGAGTGTCAATAGTTGTTGGAATGATGCATGCAGGTCAAGCTGGATGATGTTGCAAAAAACTTGCCTGATAGTGATGGTAGAGCAGTGCAACCACCGGCATTCGAACGAACATGTCAAGTACGCCCATATTCCACTCTGAAAGTGTGACAATTGAGTGCTACTCTCAGTGCTTGTAGGTTTGAGTGTTGAGCATTGTTGGAATGACGCATGCAGGTCAAGCTGGATGAAGTTGCATGAAACTTGACCGATAGTGATGCTAGAGCTCTGCAACCACCTACAATCAAAGAAACATGTTGAACTCCTCCAGGAACAGCTCTCACAACTCCACATTGGTGGTTGACCATGTGCTGCTTGCACCCTAGCATGTGCGACCATGGCGGTTTATAGCCATGTTGTACACAACTCCACCAATATCCAAGTTGAAGTCCTAGGACATGGTGCAATCGATTCACGCCGTCAAGTAGGCCTACATTCCACTCTGAAAGTGTGACATTGGAGTGTTTGTCTTGCGTGCTTGTAGGTGCGAGTATCAATAGTTGTCGGAATGACGCATGCAGGTCAAGCTGGATGATGTTGCATGAAACTTGACTGATAGTTATGCTAGAGCTTTGCAACCACCTGCAATCGAACGACCATGTTAAACTCCTCCAGGAACAACTCTAACAACTCTACATTGGTGGTTGACCATGTGCTGCTTGCACCCTAGCATGTGCAACCATGGCGGTTTGGAGCCATGTTGTGCACAACTCTACCAATATTCAAGTTGAGGTCCTGGGAGCTGGTGCAATCGATTCAAGCCGTCAAGTAGGCCTATATTCCACTCTGAAAGTGTGACATTGGGGTGTTTGTCCTGCCTGCTTGTGGGTGTGAGTGTCAATAGTTGTCGGAATAACGCATGCAGGTCAAGCTGGATGAAGTTGCATGAAACTTAACCGATAGTGATGCTAGAGCTCTGCAACCACCTACAATCAAACAAACATGTTGAACTCCTCCAGGATCAGCTCTAACAACTCCACATTGGTGGTTGACCATGTGCTGCTTACACCCTAGCATGTGCGACCATGGCGGTTTGTAGCCATGTTGTATACAACTGCACCAATATTCAAGTTGAGGTCCTGGGACCTGGTGCAATCGATTCAGGCCGTCAAGTAGGCCTATATTCCACTCTGAAAGTGTGACATTGGACTGTTTGTCCTGCCTGCTTGTGGGTGTGAGTGTCAATAGTTGTCAGAATGACGCATGCAGGTCAAGCTGGATGATGTTGCAAAAAACTTGCCCGATAGTGATGGTAGAGCAGTGCAACCACTGGCATTCAAACGAACATGTCAACTATGCCCATATTCCACTCTGAAAGTGAGACAATGGAGTGCTGCTCTCAATGCTTATAGGTTTGAGTGTTGAGCATTGTTGGAATGACGCATGCAGGTCAAGCTGGATGAAGTTGCATGAAACTTGACCGATAATGATGCTAGAGCTCTGCAACCACCTACAATCAAACAAACATGTTGAACTCCTCCAGGAACAGCTCCAACATCTCCACATTGGTGGTTGACCATGCGCTGCTTGCACTCTAGCATGTGCGACCATGGCGGTTTGTAGCCATGTTGTACATAACTCCACCGATATTTAAGTTGAAGTCCTGGGACCTGGTGCAATCGATTCAGGCCGTCAAGTAGGCCTATATTCCACTCTGAAAGTGTGACATTGGGGTGTTTGTCCTGCGTGCTTGTGGGTGCGAGTGTCAATAGTTGTCGGAATGACGCATGCAGGTCAAGCTGGATGAAGTTGCATGAAACTTGACCGATAGTGATGCTAGAGCACTGCAACCACCTACAATCAAAGAAACATGTTGAACTCCTCCAGGAACAGCTCTAACATCTCCACATTGGTGGTTGACCATGTGCTGCTTGCACCCTAGCATGTGCGACCATGGCGGTTTGGAGCCATGTTGTGCACAACTCTACCAATATTCAAGTTGAGGTCCTGGGACATGGTGCAATCGATTCAGGCCGTCAAGTAGGCCTATATTCCACTCTGAAAGTGTGACATTGGGGTGTTTGTCCTGCGTGCTTGTGGGTGCGAGTGTCAATAGTTGTCGTAATGACGCATGCAGGTCAAGCTGGATGAAGTTGCATGAAACTTGACCGATAGTGATGGTAGAGCAGTGCAACCACTGGCATTTGAACGAACATGTCAAGTATGCCCATATTCTACTCTGAAAGTGTGACAATGGAGTGCTGCTCTCAGTGCTTGTAGGTTTGAGTGTTGAGCATTGTTGGAATAACGCATGCAGGTCAAGCTGGATGAAGTTGCATGAAACTTGACCGATAATGATGCTAGAGCTCTGCAACCACCTACAATCAAACAAACATGTTAAACTCCTCCAGGAACAGCTCCAACATCTCCACATTGGTGGTTGACCATGCGCTACTTGCACTCTAGCATGTGCGACCATGGCGGTTTGTAGCCATGTTGTACACAACTCCACCGATATTTAAGTTGAAGTCTTGGGACCTAGTGCAATCAATTCAGGCCGTCAAGTAGGCCTATATTCCACTCTGAAAGTGTGACATTGGGGTGTTTGTCCTGCGTGCTTGTGGGTGCGAGTGTCAATAGTTGTCGGAATGACGCATGCAGGTCAAGCTGGATGAAGTTGCATGAAACTTGACCGATAGTGATGCTAGAGCACTACAACCACCTACAATCAAAGAAACATGTTGAACTCCTCCAGGAACAGCTCTAACATCTCCACATTGGTGGTTGACCATGTGCTGCTTGCACCCTAGCATGTGCGACCATGGCGGTTTGTAGCCATGTTGTATACAGCTGCACCAATATCCAAGTTGAAGTCCTAGGATATGGTGCAATCAATTCACGCCGTCAAGTAGGCCTATATTCCACGCTGAAAGTGTGACATTGGGGTGTTTGTCCTGCGTGCTTGTGGGTGCGAGTGTCAATAGTTGTCGGAATGACGCATGCAGGTCAAGCTGGATGATGTTGCATGAAACTTGACTGATAGTGATGCTAGAGCTTTGCAACCACCTGCAATCGAACGACCATGTTGAACTCCTCCAGGAACAACTCTAACAACTCCACATTGGTGATTGACCATGTGCTGCTTACACTCTAGCATGTGCGACCATGGCAGTTTGGCGCCATGTTAAACACAACTCTACCAATATTCAAGTTGAGGTCTTGGGACCTGGTGCAATCAGTTCAGGCCGTCAAGTAAGCCTATATTCCACTCTGAAAGTGTCACATTGGAGTGTTTGTCTTGCGTGCTTGTGGGTGCAAGTGTCAATAGTTGTGGCAATGATGCATGCAGGTCAAGCTGGATGATGTTGCATGAAACTTGACTGATAGTGATGCTAGAGCTTTGCAACCACCTGCAATCGAACGACCATGTTGAACTCCTCCAGGAACAACTCTAACAACTCCACATTGGTGATTGACCATGCGCTGCTTGCACTCTAGCATGTGCGACCATGGCCGTTTGGAGCCATGTTAAACACAACTCTACCAATATTCAAGTTGAGGTCTTGGGACCTGGTGCAATCAGTTCAGGCCGTCAAGTAGGGCTATATTCCACTCTGAAAGTGTGACATTGGAGTGTTTGTCTTGCGTGCTTGTGGGTGCGAGTGTCAATAGTTGTCAGAATGACGCATGCAGGTCAAGCTGGATGATGTTGCAAAAAACTTGCCCGATAGTGATGGTAGAGCAGTGCAACCACTGGCATTCGAACGAACATGTCAAGTACGCCCATATTCCACTCTGAAAGTGTAACAATGGAGTGCTGCTCTCAGTGCTTGTAGGTTTGGGTGTTGAGCATTGTTGGAATGACGCATGCAGGTCAAGCTGGATGATGTTGCATGAAACTTGACCGATAGTGATGCTAGAGCTCTGCAACCACCTACAATCAAACGAACATGATGAACTCCTGCAGGAACAGCTCTCACAGCTCCACATTGGTGGTTGACCATGCGCTGCTTGCACTCTAGCATGTGCGACCATGGCGGTTTGGAGCCATGTTGTATACAACTGCACCAATATCCAAGTTGAAGTCCTGGGGCCTGGTGCAATCGATTCAGGCCGTCAAGTAGGCCTATATTCCACTCTGAAAGTGTGACATTGGGGTGTTTGTCCTGCGTGCTTGTGGGTGCGAGTGTCAATAGTTGTCGTAATGACGCATGCAGGTCAAGCTGGATGAAGTTGCATGAAACTTGACCGATAGTGACGCTAGAGCACTGCAACCACCTACAATCAAAGAAACATGTTGAACTCCTCCAGGAACAGCTCTAACATCTCCACATTGGTGGTTGACCATGTGCTGCTTGCACCCTAGCATGTGCGACCATGGCGGTTTGGAGCCATGTTGTACACAACTCTACCAATATTCAAGTTGAGGTCCTGGGAGCTGGTGCAATCGATTCAGGCCGTCAAGTAGGCCTATATTCCACTCTGAAAGTGTAACATTGGACTGTTTGTCTTGCGTGCTTGTGGGTGCGAGTGTCAATAGTTGTCGGAATGACGCATGCAGGTCAAGCTGGATGATGTTGCAAAAGACTTGCCCGATAGTGATGGTAGAGGAGTGCAACCACCGGCATTCGAACGAACATGTCAAGTATGCCCATATTCCACTCTGAAAGTGTGACATTGGAGTGTTTGTCTTGCGTGCTTGTGGGTGCGAGTATCAATAGTCGTTGCAATGACGCATGCAGGTGATGCTCGATATTGTTGCATGAAACTTGACTGATAGTGATGCTAGAGCTTTGCAACCACCTGCAATCGAACGACTATGTTGAACTCCTCCAGGAACAACTCTAACAACTCCACATTGGTGATTGACCATGCGCTGCTTGCACTCTAGCATGTGCAACCATGGCGGTTTGGAGCCATGTTGTGCACAACTCTACCAATATTCAAGTTGAGGTCCTGGGAGCTGGTGCAATCGATTCAAGCCGTCAAGTAGGCCTATATTCCACTCTGAAAGTGTGACATTGGGGTGTTTGTCCTGCGTGCTTGTGGGTGCGAGTGTCAATAGTTGTCGTAATGACGCATGCAGGTCAAGCTGGATGAAGTTGCATGAAACTTGACCGATAGTGACGCTAGAGCACTGCAACCACCTACAATCAAAGAAACATGTTGAACTCCTCCAGGAACAGCTCTAACATCTCCACATTGGTGGTTGACCATGTGCTGCTTGCACCCTAGCATGTGCGACCATGGCGGTTTGGAGCCATGTTGTACACAACTCTACCAATATTCAAGTTGAGGTCCTGGGAGCTGGTGCAATCGATTCAGGCCGTCAAGTAGGCCTATATTCCACTCTGAAAGTGTAACATTGGACTGTTTGTCTTGCGTGCTTGTGGGTGCGAGTGTCAATAGTTGTCGGAATGACGCATGCAGGTCAAGCTGGATGATGTTGCAAAAGACTTGCCCGATAGTGATGGTAGAGGAGTGCAACCACCGGCATTCGAACGAACATGTCAAGTATGCCCATATTCCACTCTGAAAGTGTGACATTGGAGTGTTTGTCTTGCGTGCTTGTGGGTGCGAGTATCAATAGTCGTTGCAATGACGCATGCAGGTGATGCTCGATATTGTTGCATGAAACTTGACTGATAGTGATGCTAGAGCTTTGCAACCACCTGCAATCGAACGACTATGTTGAACTCCTCCAGGAACAACTCTAACAACTCCACATTGGTGATTGACCATGCGCTGCTTGCACTCTAGCATGTGCAACCATGGCGGTTTGGAGCCATGTTGTGCACAACTCTACCAATATTCAAGTTGAGGTCCTGGGAGCTGGTGCAATCGATTCAAGCCGTCAAGTAGGCCTATATTCCACTCTGAAAGTGTGACATTGGGGTGTTTGTCCTGCCTGCTTGTGGGTGTGAGTGTCAATAGTTGTCGGAATAACGCATGCAGGTCAAGCTGGATGAAGTTGCATGAAACTTAACCGATAGTGATGCTAGAGCTCTGCAACCACCTACAATCAAACAAACATGTTGAACTCCTCCAGGAACAGCTCTAACAACTCCACATTGGTGGTTGACCATGTGCTGCTTACACCCTAGCATGTGCGACCATGGCGGTTTGTAGCCATGTTGTATACAACTGCACCAATATTCAAGTTGAGGTCCTGGGACCTGGTGCAATCGATTCAGGCCGTCAAGTAGGCCTATATTCCACTCTGAAAGTGTGACATTGGACTGTTTGTCCTGCCTGCTTGTGGGTGTGAGTGTCAATAGTTGTCAGAATGACGCATGCAGGTCAAGCTGGATGATGTTGCAAAAAACTTGCCCGATAGTGATGGTAGAGCAGTGCAACCACTGGCATTCGAACGAACATGTCAAGTATGCCCATATTCCACTCTGAAAGTGTGACATTGGAGTGTTTGTCTTGCCTGCTTGTGGGTGCGAGTATCAATAGTTGTTGCAATGACGCATGCAGGTGACGCTCGATATTGTTGCATGAAACTTGACTGATAGTGATGCTAGAGCTTTGCAACCACCTGCAATCAAACGACTATGTTGAACTTCTCCAGGAACAACTCTAACAACTCTACATTGGTGATTGACCATGCGCTGCTTGCACTCTAGCATGTGCAACCATGGCGGTTTGGAGCCATGTTGTGCACAACTCTACCAATATTCAAGTTGAGGTCCTGGGAGCTGGTGCAATCAATTCAAGCCGTCAAGTAGGCCTATATTCCACTCTGAAAGTGTGACATTGGAGTGTTTGTCTTGCCTGCTTGTGGGTGCGAGTATCAATAGTTGTTGCAATGACGCATGCAGGTGACGCTCGATATTGTTGCATGAAACTTGACTGATAGTGATGCTAGAGCTTTGCAACCACCTACAATCAAACAAACATGTTGAACTCCTCCAGGAACAGCTCTAACAACTCCACATTGGTGGTTGACCATGTGCTGCTTACACCCTAGCATGTGCGACCATGGCGGTTTGTAGCCATGTTGTATACAACTGCACCAATATTCAAGTTGAGGTCCTGGGACCTGGTGCAATCGATTCAGGCCGTCAAGTAGGCCTATATTCCACTCTGAAAGTGTGACATTGGACTGTTTGTCCTGCCTGCTTGTGGGTGTGAGTGTCAATAGTTGTCAGAATGACGCATGCAGGTCAAGCTGGATGATGTTGCAAAAAACTTGCCCGATAGTGATGGTAGAGCAGTGCAACCACTGGCATTTGAACGAACATGTCAAGTATGCCCATATTCTACTCTGAAAGTGTGACAATGGAGTGCTGCTCTCAGTGCTTGTAGGTTTGAGTGTTGAGCATTGTTGGAATAACGTATGCAGGTCAAGCTGGATGAAGTTGCATGAAACTTGACCGATAATGATGCTAGAGCTCTGCAACCACCTACAATCAAACAAACATGTTGAACTCCTCCAGGAACAGCTCCAACATCTCCACATTGGTGGTTGACCATGCGCTACTTGCACTCTAGCATGTGCGACCATGGCGGTTTGTAGCCATGTTGTACACAACCCCACCGATATTTAAGTTGAAGTCCTGGGACCTAGTGCAATCGATTCAGGCCGTCAAGTAGGCCTATATTCCACTCTGAAAGTGTGACATTGGGGTGTTTGTCCTGCGTGCTTGTGGGTGCGAGTGTCAATAGTTGTCGGAATGACGCATGCAGGTCAAGCTGGATGAAGTTGCATGAAACTTGACCGATAGTGATGCTAGAGCACTACAACCACCTACAATCAAAGAAACATGTTGAACTCCTCCAGGAACAGCTCTAACATCTCCACATTGGTGGTTGACCATGTGCTGCTTGCACCCTAGCATGTGCGACCATGGCGGTTTGGAGCCATGTTGTACACAACTCTACCAATATTCAAGTTGAAGTCCTGGGACATGGTGCAATCGATTCAGGCCGTCAAGTAGGCCTATATTCCACTCTGAAAGTGTGACATTGGAGTGTTTGTCTTGCGTGCTTGTGGGTGCGAGTGTCAATAGTTGTTGGAATGACGCATGCAGGTCAAGCTGGATGATGTTGCAAAAAACTTGCCCGATAGTGATGGTAGAGCAGTGCAACCACTGGCATTCGAACGAACATGTCAAGTACGCCCATATTCCACTCTGAAAGTGTGACAATGGAGTGCTGCTCTCAGTGCTTATAGGTTTGAGTGTTGAGCATTGTTGGAATGACGCATGCAGGTCAAGCTGGATGAAGTTGCATGAAACTTGACCGATAGTGATGCTAGAGCTCTGCAACCACCTACAATCAAACGAACATGTTGAATACCTGCAGGAACAGCTCTCACAGCTCCACATTGGTGGTTGACCATGCGCTGCTTGCACTCTAGCATGTGCGACCATGGCGGTTTGGAGCCATGTTGTATACAACTGCACCAATATCCAAGTTGAAGTCCTGGGGCCTGGTGCAATCGATTCAGTTTGTCAAGTAGGCCTATATTCCACTCTGAAAGTGTGACATTGGGGTGTTTGTCCTGCCTGCTTGTGGGTGCGAGTGTCAATGGTTGTCGGAATGACGCATGCAGGTCAAGCTGGATGATGTTGCATGAAACTTGACTGATAGTGATGCTAGAGCTTTGCAACCACCTGCAATCGAACGACCATGTTGAACTCCTCCAGGAACAACTCTAACAACTCCACATTGGTGATTGACCATGCGCTGCTTGCACTCTAGCATGTGCGACCATGGCGGTTTGGAGCCATGTTGTGCACAACTCTACCAATATTCAAGTTGACGTCCTGGGAGCTGGTGCAATCGATTTAGGCCGTCAAGTAGGCCTATATTCCACTCTGAAAGTGTGACATTGGGGTGTTTGTCCTACCTGCTTGTGGGTGCGAGTGTCAATAGTTGTCGGAATGACGCATGCAGGTCAAGCTGGATGATGTTGCATGAAACTTGACTGATATTGATGCTAGAGCTTTGCAACCACCTGCAATCAAACGACCATGTTGAACCCCTCCAGGAACAACTCTAACAACTCCACATTGGTGATTGACCATGTGCTGCTTACACTCTAGCATGTGCCACCATGGCAGTTTGGAGCCATGTTAAACACAACTCTACCAATATTCAAGTTGAGGTCTTGGGACCTGGTGCAATCAGTTCAGGCCATCAAGTAGGCCTATATTCCACTCTGAAAGTGTCACATTGGAGTGTTTGTCTTGCGTGCTTGTGGGTGCGAGTGTCAATAGTTGTGGGAATGATGCATGCAGGTCAAGCTGGATGATGTTGCAAAAAACTTGCCCGATAGTGATGGTAGAGCAGTGCAACCACCGGCATTCGAACGAACATGTCAAGTACGCCCATATTCCACTCTGAAAGTGTGACAATGGAGTGCTGCTCTCAGTGCTTGTAGGTTTGGGTGTTGAGCATTGTTGGAATGACGCATGCAGGTCAAGCTGGATGAAGTTGCATGAAACTTGACCGATAATGATGCTAGAGCTCTGCAACCACCTACAATCAAACAAACATGTTGAACTCCTCCAGGAACAGCTCTAACAACTCCACATTGGTGGTTGACCATGCGCTGCTTGCACTCTAGCATGTGCGACCATGGCGGGTTGGAGCCATGTTGTGCACAACTCCACTAATATTCAAGTTGAAGTCCTGAGACCTGGTGCAATCTATTCAAGCCGTCAAGTAGACCTATATGCTACCATAAAAGTGTGACATTGGAGTGTTTGTCTTGCGTGCTTGTGGGTGCGAGTGTCAATAGTTGTTGCAATGACGCATGCAGGTGACGCTTGATATTGTTGCATGAAACTTGACTGATAGTGATGCTAGAGCTTTGCAACCACCTGCAATCGAACGACTATGTTGAACTCCTCCAGGAACAACTCTAACAACTCCACATTGGTGATTGACCATGCACTGCTTGCACTCTAGCATATGCAACCATGGCGGTTTGGAGCCATGTTGTGCACAACTCTACCAATATTCAAGTTGAGGTCCTGGGAGCTGGTGCAATCGATTCAGGCCGTCAAGTAGGCCTATATTCCACTCTGAAAGTGTGACATTGGGGTGTTTGTCCTGCCTGCTTGTGGGTGCGAGTGTCAATAGTTGTCGGAATGATGCATGCAGGTCAAGCTGGATGATGTTGCATGAAACTTGACTGATAGTGATGCTAGAGCTTTGCAACCACCTGCAATCAAACGACCATGTTGAACTCCTCCAGGAACAACTCTAACAACTCCACATTGGTGATTGACCATGTGCTGCTTACACTCTAGCATGTGCGACTATGGCAGTTTGGATCCATGTTAAACACAACTCTACCAATATTCAAGTTGAGGTCTTGGGACCTGGTGCAGTCAGTTCAGGCCGTCAAGTAGGCCTATATTCCACTCTGAAAGTGTGACATTGGAGTCTTTGTCTTGCGTGCTTGTGGGTGCGAGTGTCAATAGTTGTCGGAATGACCCATGCAGGTCAAGCTGGATGATGTTGCAAAAAACTTGCCCGATAGTGATGGTAGAGCAGTGCAACCACCGGCATTCGAACAAACATGTCAAATACGCCCATATTCCACTCTGAAAGTATGACAATGGAGTGCTGCTCTCAGTGCTTGTAGGTTTGGGTGTTGAGCATTGTTGGAATGACGCATGCAGGTCAAGCTAGATGAAGTTGCATGAAACTTGACCGATAATGATGCTAGAGCTCTGCAACCACCTACAATCAAACGAACATGTTGAACTCCTCCAGGAACAGCTCTAACAACTCCACATTGGTGGTTCACCATGCGCTGCTTGCACTCTAGCATGTGCGACCATGGCGGTTTGTAGCCATGTTGTACACAACTCCACCAATATCCAAGTTGAAGTCCTTGGACATGGTGCAATCGATTCGAGCCGTCAAGTAGGCCTATATTCCACTCTGAAAGTATGACATTGGAGTGTTTGTCTTGCGTGCTTGTGGGTGCGAGTGTCAGTAGTTGTCAGAAGGATGCATGTAGGTGACACTCCATATTGTTGCATGAAACTTGACTGATAGTGATGCTAGAGCTCTGCAACCACCTGCAATCGAATGACCATGTTGAACTCCTCCAGGAACAACTCTAACAACTCCACATTGCTGATTGACCATGCGCTGCTTGCACTCTAGCATGTGCAACCATGGCGGTTTGGAGCCATGTTGTGCACAACTCTACCAGTATTTAAGTTGAGGTCCTGGGAGCTGGTGCAATCGATTCAGGCCGTCAAGTAGGCCTATATTCCACTCTGAAAGTGTGACTTTGGAGTGTTTGTCTTACGTGCTTGTGGGTTTGAGTGTTCATAGTTGTCTGAAGGATGCATGTAGGTGACACTCCATATTGTTGCATGAAACTTGACTGATAGTGATGCTAGAGCTCTGCAACCACCTGCAATCAAACGACCATGTTGAACTCCTCCAGGAACAACTCTAACAACTCCACATTGGTGATTGACCATGCGCTGCTTGCACTCTAGCATGTGCAACCATGGCGGTTTGGAGCCATGTTGTGCACAACTCTACCAACATTCAAGTTGAAGTCCTGGGACATGGTGCAATCAATTCAGGCCGTCAAGTAGGCCTATATTCCACTCTGAAAGTGTGACTTTGGAGTGTTTGTCTTGCGTGCTTGTGGGTTTGAGTGTTGATAGTTGTCGGAAGGATGCATGTAGGTGACACTCCATATTGTTGCATGAAACTTGACTGATAGTGATGCTAGAGCTCTGCAACCACCTGCAATCGAATGACCATGTTGAACTCTTCCAGGAACAACTCTAACAACTCCACATTGGTGATTGACCATGCGCTGCTTGCACTCTAGCATGTGCGACCATGGCGGGTTGGAGCCATGTTGTGCACAACTCCACTAATATTCAAGTTGAAGTCCTGAGACCTGGTGCAATCTATTCAAGCCGTCAAGTAGACCTATATGCTACCATAAAAGTGTGACATTGGAGTGTTTGTCTTGCGTGCTTGTGGGTGCGAGTGTCAATAGTTGTTGCAATGACGCATGCAGGTGACGCTTGATATTGTTGCATGAAACTTGACTGATAGTGATGCTAGAGCTTTGCAACCACCTGCAATCGAACGACTATGTTGAACTCCTCCAGGAACAACTCTAACAACTCCACATTGGTGATTGACCATGCGCTGCTTGCACTCTAGCATATGCAACCATGGCGGTTTGGAGCCATGTTGTGCACAACTCTACCAATATTCAAGTTGAGGTCCTGGGAGCTGGTGCAATCGATTCAAGCCGTCAAGTAGGCCTATATTCCACTCTGAAAGTGTGACATTGGGGTGTTTGTCCTGCCTGCATGTGGGTGTGAGTATCAATAGTTGTCGGAATAACGCATGCAGGTCAAGCTGGATGAAGTTGCATGAAACTTAACCGATAGTGATGCTAGAGCTCTGCAACCACCTACAATCAAACAAACATGTTGAACTCCTCCAGGAACAGCTCTAACAACTCCACATTGGTGGTTGACCATGTGCTGCTTACACCCTAGCATGTGGGACCATGGCGGTTTGTAGCCATGTTGTATACAACTGCACCAATATTCAAGTTGAGGTCCTGGGAGCTGGTGCAATCGATTCAGGCCGTCAAGTAGGCCTATATTCCACTCTGAAAGTGTGACATTGGACTGTTTGTGTTGCGTGCTTGTGGGTGCGAGTGTTAATAGTTGTCGGAATGACACATTGTAAACTACTACCAACTTAGAAGCCAAGACTGTGAGACACAGACCTGACCCCTAAGTGGTAGAAGGTGTTGTAAGAGGCTTCTGTGACGGTTCTAAAGGTCCTGGAAAGTCTTTGGAATCGCCCTAGATGCCTCTGTGTGTGGTGTAAAGTGTCTGGGTGTCTGAAGTGGTTTCTGGGTGTTCTGGGAATTTACTGGAGGGCCTGTTAGAGCCAAAGTGAACAGAGAATTACCAGTGTAGCTAGTATATTGTTTCTGGTGCTATCTAGTTGGTTGGGCTTGTGTTGTCTGCCCTTCCAAAGTCTCTGGACCACAGCTCTTTAATAGAGACTGAATGGTTGGAGTATGAGTCCAAATGGCTCATATACATGGCTCAGAATGACAACAGTATAAGTAGAGATGATAAAGAAATGATACATGATGATGAAGAGTAGAAGCATGACGCTTCAAAGGCTCTTGTGACAGGAGATGAATCATACAAGACTCATAGTAATAAATAAGGAAAAATAGGTAACAGGAAATGATGTCATGGCTGTATGATGATGTCACAAGCCAGGGGACAAACAGAAGGCTCTTCTAGAAACATGTGGATGCTTGTGGAGTAGCTGAGGCAACAGGAATAACAGGTAATGACTAAAGAAATAACTGGGAAAAAACTGGACAGGAATAGGAGTAACAGAAAGGGAAATACATGAGGGCAGTGCTAAAATGGAAGTGACTGTCTAACTGGGAAGTATGAGTAAGAAAAGAGATATAAGGACGATTTTCTTACACGCATGCAGGTCATGCTGGATGAAGTTGCATGAAACTTGACCAATAGTGATGCTAGAGCTCTGCAACCACCTGCATTCGAACGAACATGCCAAGTAGGCCTATATTCCACTCTGAAAGTCTGACAATGGAGTGTTGCTCTCAGTGCTTATAGGTTTGAGTGTTAAGCATTGTAGAAATGACGCATGCAGGTCAAGCTAGATGAAGTTGCATCAAACTTGACCGATAGTGATGCTAGAGCTCTGCAACCACCTACAATCAAACGAACATGTTGAACTCCTGCAGGAACAGCTCTAACAACTCCACATGGGTGGTTGACCATGCACTGCTTGTACTCTAGTATGTGCGACCATGGCGGTTTGTAGCCATGTTGTACACAACTCCACCAATATTCAAGTTGAAGTCCTGAGACCTGGTGCAATCAATGCAGCCCGTCAAGTAAACCTATATTCCACTTTGAAAGTGTGACCTTGAAGTGTTTGTCTTGCGTGCTTGTGGGTTCGAGTGATGATAGTTGTCGGAATGATGCATGCAGGTCAAGCTGGATGGCGTTGCAAAAAACTTGTCCGATAGTGATGGTAGAGCAGTGCAACCACCTGCATTTGAACAATCATGTCAAGTAGGCCTATATTCTAGTCTGAAAGTTTGACATTGGAATGTTTGTCTTGCATGCTTATGGGTTTGAGTGATGATAGTTGTCGGAATGACATTCAATTTGAAGTTCTGGGACCTGGTGCAATCAATTCAGCCTGTCAAGCTGATCTATATGCCACTGTGGAAGTGTTACATTGGAATGCTTCTCTTGTGTGCTTGTGCCTTTGGGTGTTGACAGTGTGCAGAAAGCGGCATGCATATCATGCCAGATGATGTTGCATATAACTTGCCTAACTGTGATGCTACTGTACTCCAACCATCTGCCATCGAACAAACCTATTAAACTACTTCGGAAACAGTTCAAACAATACTACTTTGATGGTTGAACTTGTGCACATGCAACTCCTGCTTGTGCAGACATTGCGGGTTGTAGCAACGTTGTTTTCAACTTCAATTATATTGAAGTTCAATGCCTGGGACCTAGTGCAATTGGTTTAGGGCATCGCAATAACCAATATCCCATTCTGGAAGTGCCACAATGATTTGCTTCCATTGCGTGCCCTTTGCATTGGGTGTTGATAGTTGTCAGGAAGCGGCATTTGTGTTAACGCAGACAATGTATGGCATAGCTTCACCAATATTGCAGTTGAAGTCCTGGCACCTGGTGCAATCGATTTAGACCGTTAAGATGAACCTCGGACCTGGTGTAAAAGAATAAAATTATTGAACCACTCCAGAAGCAGTTCTAGCAACACCACATTGATAGTTGAGCATGGGCTGTTGCAATTCTACCCCATGCGCTCTTGAGTCTTGACAGATTATAGCAGCCAGCCTGCATGTTAACTCAGACAATGTTATTTACAACTTCACAAATACTGATACTAGCATACTCCGACTATTTGTAATGTAACAAACCTCTTGAACTACCACAGAAACTATTCAAACAACACTTTATGAGGGGTTAAGTGATTGCAGCTAAGACTCTAGTCTATGTACATAATAGCGTTTGGAATAATGGTATGCATAACTTCCCCAAAATGCAAGTCAAAGTCCTGGAACCTGGCGTAAGAGATTCAAGCTATCAATAAACCCTATATTCTGGCCTTGAACTGTCATGTTGAATGGCCTGTCATGCATGCCTATACCCTTAGGTGTTCATGGTTGACTAGAAGCGGCCAGCTAGTCAAATGAGACAATATTGTGCACAACTTTACGGATAATGATGCTTCTACAGTCAAAGGATATGTAATTAAAGAAACCTCTTGAACTACTACAGCAATAATTCTAACAACACCATTATGAGTGGTTGACTATTTGCAGCTACAACTGCAATCCATGAACACAATGTTGTTTTGAATGATGTTGTACACAACTTCACCAATGTTTGAGTTAAAGTTCTTGGATGTGGTGTGATTGGGTCCCTGACCTATGTTGTTGCCTGTGTGTGTTTGGTATAGTATCACTCCTTCTTAAAACACTTGCGCAGTTCAGCTAGAATCATATCCTCTTGAGAATGAGCATTGTAACCAACGTAACAGTAACTTCAAAAACTTAGAACTTTGTAGCTTTGTCCCTATAGGTTGAATCTATCTTGTTGTCCTAAGGTAACTTGCAATTGCTTTTAGTATTTATATCACATGCTGGAAGTTTCTCTTTGACATTTTTCATAGTTGTGTCTTGCAAATGGATAATGTTGTTCTCCCACACCTTTTTTTTTTTTATTTCTTTAAATTATTACTTGAGTGCAGGCGTGAAAGCTTATGTCAAGCCTCCTGGTCCGGAGGACCTTGATTGCCCGGGAGAAGGCTCTGACTAGAAATGCTACAAAGGTGCTAACTAACTACCAAGCTGCCTATTCTATCTGCCTCTTGAAATCTGAGGGGCCGTGGGCTTATGCCCTCCATTCCCTTTCCTCCTCCTCCTCATCAAATATCATCTACCACTCCGCCTCTTCTGCCTGTTCCTTAGTGAGGGTGCAGATGTCCTTAAAGAAGTTGTATACTAGGTCCACTATCTCTGGTGGCCCTCCTCCTGCTCCCTGTATCTTCCCGATCCACCTCTTGCTGTTGAAATCCACCCAATCCTTCCAGAACTGACCGGGTCCCTCAACCATCTCTGCATTCCACCCTGGCCTTGTCGGTTTTTCTACCTCTTTGCACTCAAACACCACATGTTCCCCTGTCTCTGATGCTTGATGGCAGAAGCGGCACTGATCGTGGTCTAGCTTGTCAATTGAGTACAGCCAGCTCCTGGTCCAACCCTTGTTTGTCTTTAGTCTAGAGTAGTTGGTGGCTGCTTGTCGTTCCGCCTCTGTAACTCTCCACCAGTTCCCCCCCTCGATCCCTTCTCTCTTCCTTCCTCTTTTCTCCCTCAGCCACTGTTTTATCCCTCGTTCTGTGACCTGCGAGACTGGTCCTGGCAATTTGGCGGCCTGTTCTGCTCCTTTGTCAGCTGCTTTGTTGCCTGGAATGCCTATGTGAGATTTGACACATCCAAATGCTACTGTACCGGGTCCTCAAATCCTCTCCCTTCTTGCACTGTTGTTTCTCACCCATTTTAGGTCTCTTGTTCTTGCCCTTTCAGATTTCGCCGCTTTCTTTACTGGTGCTATGGCTGCTCTGGAGTTTGCTAGTATCAGGATCCTTGAGTCGATTGGTGTGTGTTCCAGTACCCGTCTGTTGCCCGCTACCTCTCCATTCCATACCGTTGCTCTTTTGCCTACCCATGTGCCTCCCATCTTTTTATCTTCATCTCGCTCTTCCCTGCACGATCCCGCTGCCACTTCCCCTGATTCCGCCTTTGGCCCATCTGTGTATACCACCTCTCAACCATCTTCAAGTTTGTTGATGGCCAATTCCCAGTCCTTAGGCGGAATGGAGGTCAAGCATTTTAGCTCCACTGTTTCCGCTTTGTGTTTTGAGCATTGGCCTCCCCAAGATAGATTCTCTATCGGGTTGACCTCCGCCTTGCTTGCAATGGCGCTCGCAAGTGAGGTGAATCCGTCCTTCCTTTTTTCTTTCCATCTTGAGTTGTTGTCTCTCTAATCCATTCCTCGTTCTTCCATCACTTCTTCTCTTTCTGGTTCGTCCTCTTTTACACCATTTGTCCATAGGTCCCCTACCAGGTTTGGCATTCTCATGGACCTTGCCAGGAATCTTGCTTGTGCTCTGTCCAGTATCAGTTCTGCTGATTCTACTGCCGCCAGCAAGTTGACTTTTGCTTTGCTGGTGCCATGAACTGCGCCCGTGCATTTCTTCAGCACCTGGTATTGGAGTCTTTCCATCTCTTTTCCCCATTCCTTCTGTCCCCTCCATTCAATCTCCAATCCCCACATGGCTACCGTCCTGACCATGCCTGTGTACATCTGTCTCCAGCTTGCGGGGCTGATTCCCCATTCCGTGTTTCCTACTCTCGACATTTGACTTAGAAGGGCTCTGGCTTTTGCAACTCTGCTTTTCTAGTGGTGGTCGAATGTTAGTGTAGCGTTGCAGATAATGCCTAGCGACTTGACTCTGTCCACCTCTTTCCTGTTTCTTTTCCCTTTTCCAAACACAATCATCTCTTTCTTTGTCTTTTCCAGTGGCAGACCATGTTTCCCTGCCACCTCCTCTATCACTTCCGCTACTCTAATGTTGATTCTTGACATGTCTTTCTGCTCCCTGTGAGTTGTGACTGCTGTTATGTCGTCAACATAGCTGGGTATCTTTATGACAAATGATGGTAGTGCTGCTTTCAATTTCTTCTCCATTTCTTCAAGGATAGGGGCCATATATAGGCAGAATATGACTGGCAATAGTGGTGAGCCTTGTGGGACCCGAATGTTAGTCTTTAATTCGCCTCGGACTATGCCATCCTATTCTATCTGAAAGGTCCTACTCTTGAAGAACTCCCTCAACCATTTCTCCCATTCCTCTTCCCTGTTGCCTTTTAGCCTTTCTATTACCTTTTCTCCTTCTACGTTGTTGAATCCTCCTTTGACATCCTGGAGGACCCATCCCGCCGATTCCTATGCTGCCATTGTCATTTAAGTCTTTACCACTGCCCTAAACACCGCATCGGTGGCTGACCTGCCTTTCAAGCAACTGAACTGGTGGGTGTGGAATCTGTTGGTGAGTTGTAGCTCGTCTTTACTACCTTTTCCGCAAGTTTCCCAGAGCAGTTTATTAGGTTGATTGGTCTTCATCCTTTAACCGCCTCGTGGTTTTTTCCCGGCTTGGGAATCATGACCACTTTGGAGTTCTGCCATTCCTCTGGAATCTTTCCTTCCTTTAATGACTCTGCCATTTGTCTGAATAGTTCCGTGCCTAGAATGGTATCTTTTATAAGCTTGATAAGCCTGTAATTGATGCCAGCTGGGCCTGGCGAGGAGGTGTTGCAAGTGCCCCTAAGTGCTTTTGAGACTTTCTCCCATAAGACTTTTAGTTTCTGCTCCATGGTCTTGCCTCCTATCTTGCGCTCCTGCTCTCGCTCTTCCTGCAACCTGAAATTCCTTTCTGATATCCCCTTAAGTGTTTCCTCATCTGACTCACACTTCTCTCCTCTATCTTCCGTCAGTGTTGTCACGATTTGTTTGATCTTCCATAGGTCTTTTGCCATCCTGACTATGTTCCATAGCTGTTTTTCTTCGTTTTCTTTTAAGAACTTGACCCAAGACTGCATTTTCTCTTTGCGGATTGCAGTTTTGAGTTTCTTGACCTTGTTTTTCCAAGTCATAAATTGTTTGAAGTCGCTTGCTCTCGCTGCCTCTCCTACTTCCACTTTCCTTGCTGTTTTTGCTTCCTCCGACATCTGTTGGATCTCTTCCGTCCACCACTTCTTTGCTCTTCCCCCCACTTTTTGGGTCTTCAGGTATTTGTTCCTGAAAGACTTGAGTTTTTCATATGCTGAGGCGCCTGCCAGGTTTTCAAACCAATTTAGCCATTGCTGGTCTGTTAGTCCTGAGCCTGTTTTGTCCTTGTTGATCATATCCTCTACTTCCTTTTCCATTCTTTTCCAGTCCAATCCTTCTCTTTCCAGCTGTCTCTTGCCACATGAGGTTGTGGTCATTGTACCTCTCAGTTTTAGGTGATCTGACAGCCCTTTTTCCGGCTCCTCTCCCTTCTAAATCTCTTCGCCTCTTGACCATACCAAATCCAGTACCGATGCCCTGACTTCTCCATCTACTTTTCTTTCCCATGTTGTTCGTCCTTTCTTTCCCTCCAGCCGGTAACCAAGGTCCAGCATGTGTTCCAGTAAGGCGTCCCGTTTGCAAGAACAGGTTGACTGGTCATTGCTCCATGCTGTGTTGTGTGCATTCCAGTCTGCTACGCTAATTCCTTCTTTGCCTTCTGTACCTTGTTCTACCTGCTTCAGCCATTCTGACATGTCATGCGTGTTGAATGATTGGGGGCGTAGAATCCTGTCACTATCCTGTTCCCCACTAATGCTGAAATGACCTTATTCGTTTCCCTTTTTATGGTGATTGTTTCTGTTTTGTTGTTGTTCACATACATAGTGATCATTTTCTTATCTCCTCCGCTAGTCATAAGCTTGAACCTTCCATCCAGCCTAGTTACCCATCCGCAGTTTCCGATCTTTTTCCACAATGCTTTTCCAATAAATACCACATCCGTTTTGAGCTCTGCCCCTATATTTAGTGTATCCAATGTAGCATCCCAACCTCTGCCTACATTATGATACATGAAATTAATTTCTTTAATCATTGTCGGGGTTTCTATGCCTCTTGAGCCCTTCCATTGTTCTTCATAATCTCCTGCACCTCCTTTTTGACCTCTTTGCTGGTGCCGTGTTCGCGCTTGTCCTTGGTCTAGCGTTGCACTCGGCTGCTATGTGTCCCCATCCTTCGCACTTGTTGCACTGCATTCCTTTTCCTGTGTCTTTGGGACCGTTGAAGGCCTGGCCAATTGGTATCTGGGAAAACAACCTATTGGGTGCAGGAGTCCTTGGTTTGTATGGTAGGTTGCATGTCATGGCCATGTGACCTAGGTCCTAACACCTGTAGCGCTGAACTGTGTCTATTCTTGCCCTTCTCCCTGTAAGCGCATAAGTTGTGGCTATGTTTGCCCCTCGGCAGCTTGGGCACGCTGCTGGGGGTTGTCTCCTTGGGCCTGTGGGGCTGCATTGTGTGCCTATTGGCGTTTTTGGTGGTGTTCCTTTGGTGCCCGCTGGGGACCCGGCTGCTGAAGCGTAGGACCCTTTTGCCGGAACCACTCACATTTTCTGCCTTTCATTCCAAAGTGCAACCTTTCTGGTTGCGCCCTCTACTGTCATTTCTTTCTGAATTGCCTTGGCCGCCGCTCGTCCTGTCGCCATCTCCACTTTGACTAACGTCGATTCTTGTCCGCCGTGGACCAAAGCAACTCTAACCAGGAGTCTTCCTGTAAACCTCAAGTCCGGGTTTCCCTCTACCATTGCTTGTTGCAGACTGCTGTCTTTGTGGAAAGTAGGGGAGAGGGGAACTGCGTACACGATGACTAAGACTGCGGTGCTTAGTTGGGTTCAAACCCTCATCCAGTCCTCCTTGTACACTGCGGCTGCTTGCTCCTCAAGCAGAGGTTCGATGTCCATGCTCCTCAGGTCCTCTCTTGCGTCCACTACCTCCCACGTTCTCTCCTATTTCTCTGCTTCGTTCACTTTCATGCTGGCCACTCTGAAGAGCTGGCGCCCCTCCGTTTGTGCCTTTTCTACCAGGCCTTTGTTTATAATGGCCACGCCTCCCTCTGACTTTTGCCTCTAGTCCTTGTTCTTTGTGCCTGCTGGGGCGAAGTGTCTGGATACGAGTCTCCACTTTCTTGTCTTCTTACTCCCTACCAGTTTGAATCCTTCCCTTTCCGTGATTACTTCCTTTGCTTCTGCTCTCTTGGTTTCTTCTACAGCCTTTCCCAGCTCTACTCCAATCCTTGCTGCTTCTGCCAGCAATGTTGGTGTTTGCGAAGCTGCGAACAGTTCTTGCTCCCTGTCTCTTCTCATCTTGACTTCATCCTCCTTCTTCTTTTCTCCTTCTAAGTGGCTAGCGGAGGCTTTCTCCTCTGCCTCCTTTTGCTTCTGTGCCTTTTGGTCCACGCTCTTGCACTTCTGCTGTTCCTGGAGGTTGTTCTTTTTCTGCTCTTCTTCTGCATTCTTTGCCGCCACTTTCTTTTTAATTCCTTCCAGCTGCTTTAGCACCTTTTGGTCTCCTAGGCCCTGAGTTGCTGGCATCGCTTTAATGCTTGCCTTTATTGCGTCCACTTTTTGTTCCAGGATGAAGGCCTTGTGGGTGGGCCACTCCTCTGCCCACTGTCTCATTTCTCTAACCTCTGCCAGCTCTTCCATCATGCCTGCATTGCAGAACCAGTCTTCGAGTCTTGTCCACCCTGCCACAGCTGTTCCATTGGACTCCAGTGCTGTAGATCCCATGATAGTGATTGCTCCATCCGCCGTCTTGGCGATTGCCTTTCTGAGTATCGCCACTCTGGTCTTTTCGGCTCCTTGTGCTTTTCTTCTGCATAGGAATTCATCCTCTTGCCTCAGCTCTCTCAGCCATATAAATACTCTGCTCTTGCTAAGTCCCATTCCACCATAGGTTAGTGTCCATGTTGCTTCTTCCGCCTGTTCGTCTTCTGCCTGCATCGGCACATCTACTTTGCCTTCTGCTTTCCTGGCTTCCACTTGTTTGTAGTTCTCGCGAGCTTTTCTCATTTTTTCAGAGAGTTGCTGAATGTCTGACCTGGTAGACTCTGCCGCTCTGTCAGGTGCATGTTGACTCTTGTTGAGGTCCTGTTTCCTGGGTTTAGACCTTGGGACCGGTGAGCCTCTTCCTGCTATCTCTTCTGCCTCATCCTCTTCTACTTCCTCATCGCTACAGACCTCCATCTCTTCTGGTGAATCTGGAATCTCTTCCATCTTTTCTCGGAGGTGTGCATATTTTGCCCATGCCTCTCTTTTGCCTGCATCTTTATCTTTCCTCGGGGTTCCAAGTAGCGTGTACTTTCCATCTGATGACCGCTTCTCATGGATTAGGTTGCCGGTGATGTTGTCTAGGCCCATTCTGATTTGACCATATCCCTCTCTTGGTTGAAGAAGTAATGCATTGGTCTCCAAGCTGTGGATCATCTTGTATTCCCAGCTTTCCTCGCTGTCGTTCATCTGGTTTACGTGCCTGTAGAGGAGAGAGGACTCGTGCTCTAGGAACAAGTAATCTGCATCCAGGCCCTCGTTGAGCACCTTTAGTGTCCTTTCTTCTCCCTTCTTAATTAGGTTCCGCCACACTTCATCCTCTATCTTCCCTTCCTACTTTTTGATTAGCTCCCGTAGCTGATTTTCGTTGTCGGTCACAGCGGAATCCTGGTGTTTCATATGGAAGACCATGAACGTGCTGTCATAGTCTTCGACAGGTTCGACCGCCTCAATCGTGGGGTTGATGTAGGCAGTCATATTGTTGAAATAGGGTGTTGTGATCCTATTGGATGTTGTCTTCGTGTAATTACCCTGAAGTCCGATGACTAATCTTTTTGCGGGCCTATACCTAAATTGTGCTAGTAAGTTTTAGCATCTCCGCAAGTGTGAGTCACCCAGAAAGTAGTTGCCACCTAGGAATTTTGGGCAAAAATTGCAGAAAAGTAGTTGTGAATAGACCCCAAGGGGGATTCTGAGGGAAGCTCGTCCCCCAAATAAAAATGGGATATTTTTGCTTGTGGGAGCAAGAAGAATCGATTGGTCCAAAAACCGACATTGGAAGCCTTGTGGTTGTTGAGTTCTGGCATCGCTTTTTGAAAAATTTTGTCCTGAATATTGTTGTAAGTGTCTCCCACACCTTGCTTAGATGGAGGCCATGCTACTATTGAATCTAGGTCACATTGGCATCTCTCGTCCCAATTCATTTCACGCTGCAGTAGTCCTGTAGGTATTCCCAATTAAATAAGTTTTAAGGATCTCAACAGAAGCAGTAGATTGAAGTACTGAGCCAAGAAGCTTCAGTAGATTCTATCACATGCATCAGATAAGGCTCACAGATTTCCTACACTCTATTCTTACGCACTGTTCATATGTCTTCTATTGGCTATAATGTCCTTTTATAGTATCAAGTCTTGTCTTTTCGGAAGTATAAGGAAATCATCCTTACATCGCTTTTTTTGCTTATAATTTAAAATTAGGCAGTCATTTCCTGTTTAGGACTGCCCTCATGTATTTCCCTTCCTGTTAGTCCTATTCCTGTCCAGTTTTTTCTCAGTTATTTCTTTAATCATTACTTGTCATTTCTGTTGCCTCAGCTTCTCTACAAGCATCCACATGCTTCTAAAAGAGCCTCCTGTGTGTAACATGGCTTGTAACGTCATAACAGAGCAACAATATCATTTCCTGTTACCTGTTTTTGCTTATAATTCATTATAGGTCTGGTATGATTCATCTCCTGTTATAAGAGCCTTTAAAGCATCATGCTTCTACTTTTCATCATTATGTATAATTTGTTTTTCATTTCTACTCATATTGTTGTGATTCTGATTCATGTATATGAGTTATTTTGAATCCATATTCCAACTATGCATTTTCTATTAAAGACCTGTAGTCCAGAGACCTTCAAAGGGTAGATAATACAAGCCCAACCAACTAGATAGTACTAGAAACAATATACTACCTACACTGGTGATTCTCTGTTTACCTTGGCCATAACAAGCCCTCCAGTAACTTCCTATAATACGCAGAAAATACCTCAAACACCTAGGCACTTGACACTACATCTAGGGAAAGCTTGGGCGATTCTAAAGCCTTTCTAGGACCTTTACAACCGTCACAGAAGCCTCTCCAAATACTTCTACCACCTAGAGTTTAGGTCTATGTCTCACAGTCTTGGATTCCAAGTTAGTAGTAGTTTACAGGAAATATTGCATTTCCAAAGTGTCATTAACTGGTGTAGGCAAATATCTTTCAGAGATAAGCATTCTTCAGCTGGTTCCCAACAGGTTGATGGTTGCCTCTAATTTAGGACACTGTATGAACTTCATTGGTTTTATCAACGTGATTGTACAAATAGCACACAAGCTCCGATTATGGACTTGACATATTATAATATTTTGATATAATCATGAGTTGACTAATTTCTATAGAATTGTTGTAAGTTTAATGCAAAAGAAAGCCTAACATTACAAAAACACTTCTCATATATCCACTTAGTCCATAGGACAAATGGTTCAATCACTGTCAATGCTTGAAGTTGACCTATTTTCAAACACCAATAACTTATGCCACGCTGACTTGTAATTTCTCAATACAATTGTTCCACTACTATGTACTATAAAAGTATAGTATTTCATGCTAGCAGTTGTGTTATGCTATACTGACAGGTATATATCTAGAAAGGTTACTGGAGTAGATACTCTGTGACAGCTGGGGCATTATATCTTATTACATACCATCATTGTAAACCAGTTTGTTTTTGTATTTAGATTTTGATTTACATTTTTCTATGTCTTTTTTTGGTATAGTTTTACTTTCTATTTTTATGTTGGAAATAGATATACATACAATCTCACTCTACATTTGGCCACTCATGTGCTAAGGTAATTGGCATATAAGCTTGCAGTCTTCTACAATAGTCACCATTCAGTATGATCACTACAAAAAATAACCCATTTATTTTAATGAAAAAATAGCCAAAATTACAATCTTCAAATTGAGTACAATTCTAGTGATATCATGCCATCTGATTTTTCCAAACACTTTACTACACTTATACTTAATGGCTAACAACCATATGCTTGTACCCAATAATGACTACTATACAACCTAAATCCTCCCTATCGATTCCTTGGACACAATCCAATTTTCTTCAACCATTAGCAAGTATGAACCTATATTTGGGCCCCATAATCCATTTCACTACACAAAACTAGCCCTTTTACCTTGCCATACACATGGTTTTCTGTAATTCAATCATAGAAAAAGATATTATATTTCTAGGCTAAAGTAGGTACATCCTAAGAACATTGAATAAATTATTCCTACAATTCACAATTGATAGCAAACTATTCATTTATCCAAATCTATATACATATATTACATATCCAGCTATACATAGAAATTTATAGCTCAACATCTAAATACTCTTACATGAAACAACCATCCAGCTTAGAAATAAACACTTCAATGAAAGAAAATCTTTTTTTTTTCCCACCAGAGAAAAACATATTGTATGTATGCATAAAAATACCAATGCAATTGCTATACTTTATCCAATTATAAAAAGATTTCTCATTTTTTTTCTCAAGATTAATTATAACTTTAAGGAATGCAATCAATTATAATTATATCTCTATATCCAATTTCTATAAATATATATATATCTACAAACCACAGTCACTAAAAAAAGATATCGTGCGCCGCCGCCGCCAGGTGCGTGTATATCATTTACACAAAACCATTGTTGAGGCATATTATGTATATATATCTGTAAACGGTACATAAACAGTCTACATATACATGCACAGGGGACAGGACACGGGCAAGCGCGCGTTGCGGACCAAGGAACCGTCTGGCTCGAGCAGGGAGGGAGGACGAGCGCGGACGCGGGGCGGGCGTGAGGCTTTCGTCTTGCAGCAGAGTATGATTGATTACATGCCAGGACTCGTTTAGTTTAGTTGTTGAATGACGATGGCGGGGGTATCTATGAATGGGATTTGATTGATTGTTGCTCCAGACCGTGGCGGCGGCAGTGATGTCGTTTGTTGGTGTTTTAATCCCCATCCTCCCTCCCCGCGTTCCCAGCGATAGCCGTGTGCGCTATCGATTCCCGGTTGAACCATGATGAGTATGTAGGCGAGGGTTTCTTTGGTCTTCAGCTTGTGGCTTCCAAGCGCATGGTGGGTGGGTAGGTAGGTAGTATCGAGTATCGAGTATCGACCCCTCCCGTCCAGTGAGCGAGCAAGCGGTGTTCGGGAGGGTAAAATAAACACGATCAAGCATTATGCCCAAAAACGAGTCGGATACCAATGGTAGTGATGGCCGAAGGGGCGCGATATTTAGCTTGTAGCGCACGGAAATATTAATATCGACTACCCAAAGCAGGCACATATCGGTTTCAAGGTAAGGCAAGGAAAGGCAAGGGCATATATAATTGACCCAGTACGTGGGTGGGGGTTGGCATGCATGAGGGAGGGGGACTTCCAGCCGATTGCGCACTGCCGGCTACCTACCTATGGCGTGGTGCACCTGCGATTCGAGGCTACATAGGCTTCATTCCCGCTGACACTTCTCGGTGGGAGGTGGATGTGGATGTGGATGTGCCTGCACTAGGTATGGACTCGTGAAGGGCGCAGCATACATTCATGCGGCTCGGCGGGGGCGATAAATCCATAACCCATCAAGCGGGGTAGTAAGTACTTAGTATGCCCAAACACAAAGTTTTCCACAATCAGTCAGGGTAATTAATTATAATTATGAGATCGATCGCTCACGAGTGAATCATGGGCCTGCCTCCCACGTATATATATTGGCCAACCCAAGCGTTACGTACCGTGTGCATTGCATCGTGCATCCTGCAGGCTTGTCTGTGGGCCGGCCTCGTTAGCCTGAAATTTGAAGACGCAAAGGGATCGATCGATCGAGCCATCCTGCAGCATATACTTTTCGCATGCATGACGTCTCCCCTCCCACGGCCTACCTTTATTTATAATTGCCAGAGTTGTGATGGATATGCAGTTAGTTAGTTAGTTTCTGTTTTATAAATATGTAGCCTCAATCCTTGCAGAATCCGGAATCCGGTTTACCTTGCTTGCTTCATGGGGGAGCATTCGCCCCAATCTCGTGAGGGATGTGGTGGGAATGAACGGTCCTTCCCCGGTGGATATTTCCACGGGATATATAATATTATATTATATTATATAATATATGCGATTTTTTGAATTTGAATCCCCCCCCCTACCCCCCCGGAATGCTGAAACGTGTTTGGGGGGGGAATGAAGTGGGAAAAAGAGAGGCGTGGGTGTAGGTAGGTAGGTAGGTAGGTAGGTAGGTAGGTAGGTAGTTTACTATACACATAGATAGCAATCAAAACAAACAAAAAGAGAAACGAATGAATAACGTAAATGTCATGGCCATGCCTGGCGGGTTTTCAAAAAAGAGAGAGAGAATGGAATTAATTAATTACACAAAAACTACGTATGTGTAACTTATATGGGGGGGTCAATAGGTATGTATTTATTCACCCGGCCATACCACCACAAATGCAATGCAATACAGGAATATGTATTATTATTTTTTGTTTTTATTCAAGAGCAACAACCACTCCACCGCATGTTGACACCTATTAACTACTACTACACAACTTGTTGATTGCAAATAAAAACTCAAAAGGCACTCCACTACATCTGGTCATCACTCCAGCGCCTCCTCGTCCTCCGACTGCTCGTCCCCCTCCTCTTGCCCCTCCGAATCCTCCCCCATCCAGAACGCTTCCTCTGCGCGGTCCATGTACCCACCAACGCCGATCGGGCCCTCCTCCAACCGCCTACACGTCCTCCTCATGGCCCGCGTCCACGGCTCGCTGGCGCGAGCGGCCAGCGCCTTTTCCCACTGTGTGTTTGTGGCGACGGAGGGCGGGATCAGGTCGCCGGGAAGAAGCAGGCGGAGGACGTGCAGGTGCTGGGCGTGGGTGAGTGTGTTTAGGCTCGGTGCTGTTTCCTTGGCTGCGATGCGGGAGGGGTCGTAGCCGTGGTCCAACTCCTTGGGCTGCGTTGCAGGGTGGTCCGCGGCTGTTGCCGGGGTGGCTGGTGTATCCAGGGCATGAGGGGGGGGCGAGATGAGGCTTGCGGGCGCGGTGGCTGGGGTGGCGGTGCCGCCGGCTTTTGGCTCGGAGCCCGACACGACGCGGCTCCCCGGCGCGGATCCGGCGACGCTGGTGGGCGGCGTGAATGTGAATGCGTGGGCGGTTGCAGCTGCGGCAGTGGCGGCGGGCTTGGAGGAGGCTGCTGGCGGCGATGGGCTTTCCGCGGGACTGTGGGCGTCGTTGGGGCCGTTTTTGGCGCGAGGACGGGATCGTGATGGCGGCGAGGGGGGGCTGTTGCCGCGGGCGTTGCTGCTGCGGGGGGGCGCGTCCATGCCGCTCGGTGCGTCGTTTCCTTTGCCGGCAGAAGCGCCGGCGCCGGGGCCCTCGTCACTGTCGTCCCCGCCGTCGGTGGTGTCGTCGTCGATGATGGTGTCAATCTCCGTCACCGCGGCCGTCTTGCCGCGCTTGCGCGCTTGGGGTTTGGCGGGGTTGCCGCCGGGGACGATAGCCCCGCCGACGTCCACGGCCCGCAGTGCGGCGCGCAGTCTGGCCATGTCGACCATCCCGAGCAGCCGCCACACGAGGACCTTGACCGCAAACATCTTGCCGGCGGGGAGGGGCAGCGCCGCAGGGTCCGCGGTGCCGAGCCGGTAGGTGTCTGCGTCGCGCATCGGGCGGGGCGCGGCGATTGTGGCGCGCGTGACGGTGTAGCCCGCGTCCTGGCCCGGGGCGGCAAGCAGGGCAAACTGGCGGCGCGCCGCGCGGGGACGTGTGGTGGTGAGGCCGCGGAGGTCGTCGGGCGCGTACGCGGGCGGGGCGGGCGTGGGCGACGGCGTGGGCACGAGCGTGGCGTTCCGCTGGCCTGCCGTGGCGGGGACGTTGACGTGGACGTTGAAGACGTAGTCGCGAAAGTGCTCACGCTGGGCCGGCTGCGCGAGGGGCGTGAGCGTCACGGTGCCGGCGTCAAAGTAGTGGTGCAGCTTGACGTCCAGCAGCACCATGTTGCGCAGGTGCAGCGCCGCGTCGGCGCGCGTGTCTGCGTAGCCCGCGGCAAACACGGCGTCGCGCGCCTGCTCGCCAATGAGCACGGCGAGCAGCGCCCAGCCGTACCCCTCGGCGCGGCGGGGGCCGTGGAACAGGCTGTACGGCAACACGTGAGCGCCGTGCAGGAGTGCGTGCGAGTTGCACGCCGTGAGGGCGCACGCGCGGCTGTGGCGGGCGTCGAGGAGGGCGCGCAGGCGGTCGGGCGTCGGCGGGCGTCTGGCGCGGGCGTCTGGCGTGGGGGCCGCGAGGGCGCGCGGGATGGCGTGGGCAACGTTGAGCAGCGGGTGGGCCAGGAGCGGCTGGAGGAGCGTGATTGTGGTTGCGAGGCCTGGCGCGGCGGGCGGCTGCTCCGTGTCGTCGTCGTCGGGGTTGGCCGGGGTGTTGGTGTCGCCCTCGTCGTCCGAGGCCGGGGCCGTGTCGGCACCGCGCTTGCGCTTGCCGGCACCCGGCGCGCGGCCGCCCCAGCTGCGCAGCGCGTCGAGTCCGAGCACGGTAAGAAGGCCTAGAAGCATGGCGTCGCCTCTGGCTATGGTGGAGAGGGCAAAGAGCAGTGGCGCGTGCGGTGCGTGCATCGCCAGGGCGAGGAGCGCGGCGCGTGTGGAGGCGTCGAGGGGCGTCAGGCCGTGGATGTGGTCGATGGCGGCGAGGTACGTGTCTGGGTGGGCGAGCCGCGCCGGCGTCAGCAGCGGATGGGCGGTGTTTGTGGCCATTGTTTGAGGTTTGTCGCGGTGGTCTTGGGGTCGCTGCGGTTGCCGACGATGTTTGTTGTCGGATGGATGCGATGGAAGGGATGGAAGGAGAGGCGACCGGCCGGATGGCTGATTGACATGCAGCCCGTGCCAAGGCCGGCGTGCCAAGCCGTCCGCCTGAAACATGGCTGCCCGTTGCAACAGCTTTACAATGCAGGCGTCCTCCCTCGGGTATCCATTCAAATTCCGCGCTTTGTTTTTTATTCTTCGCCACGATTCTCGTAGCTGCTTGCATCGAAACATTTCTTGTTGAAAACATCTCGACTCATGCCTGGCCATCCAAAGCCACTGGCAAGTCAATGTCAACAGCACGCTTCCGTGCTTTCCTTCCCGCCCACCGTGCTCATCGTCATTCGTCGCCGAAAACCCTGGCCAAGGGTTGCAGAAACATTCATTCCCGCCGACAGGACAGTGCAGTATTGCCGACTCGAGGCTAGTATTGCGCCAGACTACGCTCAAGACCTCTTCCCTGTTCGAGATCCAATCCAATTATTCACTTACCACGTACGGCAACTGAGTGTAGCGAGATGATGACGGAGAAACATTGTCATCAATGTGCAAGTAATTACGAGTGGGTCTGTATTCTTACATTTCATCATATTGTAGAGGGGGTGATTACTCGGCACTGGATTTCACGAGATGGCTGGAGGTTTGTACCAGATGTGCCGGAAATGACAGTCTCTGCCGGAAGACGCAATGCCTAGTCCGAGGCTATATGCCCTCATCTCACGGTAATCATGTGTCTCTGTGCCGAAACCGGCCACAATGAAGGCCCAGAGACAACGCGGATAGAAAACAAGTGATAAAGGCAGCAACACCCCACACCACACCCCGTGCAGAAGAAGGTTACGTTCGCACAGATCAAGGACCCAGACAGAAAACACTTAAAAAAAAGCACCAGGGCCTGTAAGTAAGCAAATGAGACACAACCGTCATGCAGGGGGAGGGAACGGGTTTCGCATTTGCCTGGCAGGCGTTTATTGTTGTTCTTTTGTAGTATGTGTTGCGTATATTTTGTCTTGCTATGGACCTCAGGCAGGATCACTTTCTCTCTTCTCTGGTGTTGGTGACGACATTGTCCCTCCCTCCCTCCCTCCCTTCCCTCGCTACGTGTGTGGATCCTGTTTGTTTGTTGTACTTGTGTCGAATATGCGAGTTCTCCAGAACGCGGGCCTGGTTTTGTTTGGGTCTTTAAACTTGCACTCGCTCTCTCCCCAGGATATTATATACATGGCCCCCTACCTCCCTACCTACCTACCTACCTCCACCCATAAAACACCTCGATACTTGACCCCACCCCACCCCACCCATCCCGTCCGCCACGCACCCCAGTTATAGTTCTAGTTATATATCTTTTGCGGTTAATTAATTCCCTAATGCGTCAAAAAAAAAAAGAAAAAAAAGGGGGAACGAAAAGACGTCCACCGCCCTCGTTTTGCAACAATAATCCCGGTCCCTTGTACACATTATAGTGCCGCGGCTCAGCGACACAATGCTATTGCGCGATAGTGGAAGGGAGTATGCATTGCCAAGGCCAGGACCCATGTTGTATTGGCGTCCAGCAACCTTTATCATGTTGTGTGTCCGGCCAGCTCCAGCCTCATTCTTCCCTCCCCACTCACCAAGCTACCCGGCAACGAGCCTACAAGATACCCACCAGGCGAACGACCTCGCCCACCAAAGCCCGGCATCGCCCACCCCAGCCACCGTGGCTCTGCCACAAGACTGCACCGCCACAGACCCACAACTGTAACGCATCGCGTCCTTTCTCCGCCGGCTGCAACGGCGCACTGTGCTGACTGCCAGCGAGGAGCTGACAATTAACTGTCCTGCGCGGGAGACACTTGTCGCGCTCAACAAACAACCTGCTAAACAAACCACCGCCAGAGGAGGTGGGAGAGCTTGTGCCTCTAATCTGGGGCCCCGAACCCTTCCTTTGACGAGGAATTCCCAGCGCACATCCTGCGCGATATTCGGTACGAGATACTTGTGATTTTAGGTTGACTTGTGATTTTTGGTTGCAAATGCAGATACTGATTTATCCGTGCGTGCATTATTCAGGCATTATTATGACCACCCACGCTATAGACCCCTCGTTGACGGTGTACCGCCGCCCCAGGATTACTGCAATTCATGAATGCCTGCTGCAGTTTCTCAAACACGCCCTACTTGACCCGATTGGAAGCCCGTTGCTACGAATCATGTCCACGCAGGAGATTAGGGGCATCATCTCTAAATCCGCAGCCACATCCCTCCCAAGCGGCCCAGGAGACAAAGCCTTCCACAACCCTACGGGTTTAACACGCGCTGCAGCCTCCAAGGACAGAGCACTGTGAAAACAATCCGACATGGCCCTCCAATACCAACCTGGAAACAAGGCTCTGCTGGCTCAATACATCGAGGGTGCTGATTACAGCAGTGGAAGCGAGGACGAGCATATGGCAGGTGTCACGGACCAGGCGAGAGACCTAACCTCCAAGAGCAACGCCAGCAACGACGTTGCCATGAGTAAGCCCGTGTTACACCCTTCCCGCATAATAATTTGGAAATAAATATAGATGTATGAACTGATGTACAGTAAAGTGAATTAGTAGATTAATAGAATAGTATGGTTGCAATAAGAATGTAAGTAGGTGCATGCGATTGAGAAAATGCGTGTACCCACTTATCTTCTCATCACATTGTACTATTTGACAATCCTATGATATCCTCCATAGCCATATATGTGTCTAGATGGATAACAGTCCACATCCAGATTCAGTTCTCAAGATCAGAATTACTCCAGAGCAAAAAGTCTGAATAAACGTGTGCTCTGGAGACTACTCGATCACAATGATTATGATTATTATGCTCCAGATACGAATTTGCAAATAATTATGCTCTAAAGGAGGAGTTATTCTGATGCAATTCTGTGCTCGACAGGATGAATATCATGTGATCCACCGAAATTATTTCCCTAAATAGTGCAGCATTCAAGAAAATGACCACAATTGAAAAGACAAAGCAGGCCAACAAAGGAAGAAGAGTGCGTGATGTATGTGCAGAATATCTCAGAGCCCAAGTGTAGCCAAGAGGTGGGGGGTGGTTATAGTGTGTAAAAGGGACACAAGAGGTATGGAAGCATAGAGGCTAAAGACTACAAAGGGAACAGCATTGGATAAATTCGATTATTAGTGTAATTGACCACCAGTACCAACAAGGGGTAGAGCAGGAAGAGTGCGCATTGTAAATTATTTCCCTAGTCAATTTATTCTATTGCTGTATACATACACATTTGTAAAGTAATTATGAGACTAGTTTACAAATGTTCATTCAATACAGGGACCCATGTAATGGCAAAACTATGCAATTCTTTTGTTATTTTGGTGGGCATTTACGAATGGTTTTTTGCAATACTAATAACAAAATGTGCATGTTATTAAGAACAACAAAGATATCATGAGCTTTATCCCTGAAATATGAATAGAATACTCAGCTACCTAACTATGAAAATGGTGTTGATATCACGCTTATACAATAGTAACTATTGACGTTTTCTCATTCCAATAAAATTGAACTGAACCATGGGTAATATGTGGTGGTTTAGCATCCTTTGCCTAACTACACTCAACAACGCATCCTCCTATACCATTGAGAGGCTCTAGCTTTGAACCTCCCATTACTCCCCCCTGCAATTTGATTTGAATTATCTCATCTATAGGGTGGGGTAGTATTGCATTTGCTCCCCAGAATGAGAAAGGGTTGTCCACGTAGGTAATGGGTAAATGCTGCAATGTAAAACTCCAGTTCCAACATCTGATTTTTTTATTTCTAGTATCTAAAAACTAGAGAAACTCATTTTTCATTTTTTTCTCTTTATGTAATGATGTTTTTACGTTGGCATTATACGTGTGGCATGCTATGTAAGACGTAGTTAATGGGGGATCTTGAGTGGGTTGGAAGTGGCTGACAGTGTAGGTTGCAATTTGTATTATAAAGAGATTTTGGTAGTGATGTTTTATGCTATATCTCTACTTATAGCCAAAAGAAATGCTGGATTGAGGTAGTTATATATATATCATTTAAATGTTAACAGATTTTGTCTTTGGATTGTGTTGGAGTAGATTTATATGATTATGATATACTATAAATGAGAGAAAACGTAGTTTTGATTCCTTTAACTTTGTAGTTGAATATATAAATTAAAATAATGAGTTTGTATAATTTATTTATATTGAGTTTCCCAAGTATAGCCTTTTCTTCCTATTGAGTTTTCCAGGTATAGCCTTTCTTTTTCAACAGTAATGCAATATGCTGTGATTACATAGGTAGGTTGTTCATGAGTTGGTAAAGTTGCAGGGAAAGTTAATGGAAGTGAAGGTTAACATTTTTTCTGCAGCAACTTACATTTCTACATATATATCACAAAAGAGGGTGCTGGCATTTTGATTCTATGCTGCCTCAGCCATTGTTCCTTTTAGCATGAGCAAAAATTATTTTTTAGATATGCATGGTTTATTGAGTTTTTTAGCAAAAAAGCTTAAATTGAAGATATCGGTAATATTCTTAGGTGGAGTAACGGGGCTAATATCAAGGGTTTGGATACGTATTGTAACCAACCGTGCACGTACATAGGAATTGAAATGTTCTCTCCAAACTTGAATATCGATATTTATGAATGTTTCTATTTAATCAATCAAAAGTAGTTACTTCGTTCATTCCAGAATCCTAATGTAGAGTACAATTGTAAACTATATACATGGCAAAAGTCCCATGTATTTGCACATAGGTAATTCAATGTAATACACTTCCAACGTAGTTCCCCAAGTAATAAGATTTAAACCTTGATATCTAATAGCCTATAGTGGTTTGATATTATCTGATAATAGATTTCCTCCTTCTGAGGTACATTATGTACTTATATTTGATATCCAAGTTATATCAGTATGTACTTATCTACTTTGTTTTTCACATATCTACTTGATTGAAAACGGTGAGGGGTAAGATATGAAATATAAATTGTACAACTATATTACTTGCCGGATTGTTTAATACACATATACCAACCTTTACATCCCACATTAAATAAAAACCTATGCTGCACTAAATTTTATATCAATTTATATATTATTATCCCATTAGTATGATATTGGGGCCATGGCCATTGGCATTATATTTCTTTCCTAGACCCCTTTAGAAAAATAAGTATATTGGTAGGAATATTGCCTCTTCCTACTTATAAATTTTGGAATCTAGCGAGGTTGGATTAGTGTGAAGAGATTCAAATAGATAAAAATTACTGTATGAGATGGCCAATATTGTGGAAAAAATATATTTTGCTGTTCAAGTAGATTCTACAAGGTTATTATTTTCCAGACAAAGCTTTTCATCAAAAACTGAAACTTTTGTTTCTTTTTTCTTTAACAAAACTCTAAAAGCTTGCAGTTTTCTATTTAATATTGAATTGCTTTTTCATAACAATTTTTCAAAGATTATTTCAGGTAATTTTAAGAATTGTGAATTCAATTGAAAACCTATTCTGCAGAAACATATGTTACAATTACTTGCGCATCCAAAGTATAGTAATTACTGCATTAAAGAAAAGATTTCTTTCTATCCTTGATAATCTTTAGGTTGCACCATTTATATCCGGTATAACGCTATGTATATCTGAACTCTCATGAATAGAATCCATGCTAGTATATTCTAACCTAACCCTTTCCAGTACTAGCTTGAGCCTAAACACAGTTGAGTAGCAGTGTACTATAAGGAAATCATTGTTATATCACTCTTTTTACTCAAACTTTCTAGTCAAGCAGTCACTTACACCTTAGTACTACTTTCCTATATTCCCTTTTCTATTGTCCCTATTCTCTCCTAATTTTTCCTCAATTATTTTCTCAGCCATTAGATGTTATTGCTGTTTTGTTTGCTACACCATAAGAGTTTAAATCCTTCTAGAAGACCCACACATTTATCTCCTAGCTTGTGCAATCATCTCACAGCCATGACATTTATTTTCTGCTATCTGTTCTCCTACAGTTATTACTATAAGTTCTGTATGATTGATATTTGATTACATGTCTTTTTGTATTGATGTTGCTTCCTGCCTTCATTATTTGGAATAATTTCTTTATCATTTCTACTTATACTGTTGTTATTCCAATTCTTGTATATAAGCCATTTTGGACCCCTACTCTCTATAATTATTATCTATAGAAGATATGTTGTTTTAAGATTTAAAAGGGCAAAAAACATGAGCAATCAACTAGATAGTATCAGATAAAATGTAGAAGCTAAACTAGTAATTTTCTATTTACCTTGTGTCAATCAAGCCGTTCAGTTGATCCCCTGTGCCTTTAAAACCATTTAGACATTTGGGTATTTTTTACAACATCCAAATGTATTCAAGACAATTCTAAATCCCACTTCAGAACACTTGGAACCATCACAGAAGTTTCTCCTACCACTTAAAGGTTAGGTCCATATGTCACAGCCTTAGCATAAAGGTTGGTAATACTTTATATGTACTATGTGGGTTATACAAATTGAAGGGAAATATGATCCAATTTAAAGGTTGTATCTACCATTCTATTCAGTGTTTGTATTATTGAAATGATTCTAAATATGATATCCAAACCTCCCCCTCTTTTGGCAATCATCCATAGTTAATGACACTTTGACTATAGTCAGATGTTTTTCTTTTGCAATGCTAGCTAACTAGGGTGGTCAGGTATATGCAGTTGTAATTCCTGAAATACAAATAAAGAAACTCCAGTTTGTATGTGGAGTTTGGCAATTTTAGTTTTCTTGTATCCCCTTGTTGCTAGCTGTCAAGATTAGAATTTCTGGCAATTTAAAAGGTATAAGTCAAGTTTATTCCAAAACTTCTGTGGCAGACATGTTAGCCTTTCTAGGCTGGATTGAAATTGGAAAATGCAAGGTCAAAAGCATATTGTTCAACTTTCATGACAATATACTGTTGTTGGTACAAATGAATTAAAGGGGCAATAAAGATGTGCCATGTTAACTATGCTTCTGGTCTAATAGCAGTTTGCATTTCGAAAAACTTTCCTTCACATCATATAGTCTAACTCTTCATAGGTACCTATATTTTTGAGAGGAGGCTTTCAGCCAGGATACTATCCACCTGTGCTATCAAGCTCTATATTCAACATAATGGACACAGCTGTATCTCTGCTGCACAATGTTTGTATAGGTTTGTTGGACATATTCCAATACATATATGCAATGAGCTAAAAGACTTGAATGATGATGCCTGTATACTATATATTGAAAATGCCTGCACAAATAACATCTGAAGTAGAGGTTCATGTTTGCAGTTGTTAAGGTGGAAATTCCATACAACTCCCTATATATAAAATACTGCTCTTAAGGGCTCATTTTTTGATTGCCTATCTGGCCCTCTTCACAAGAAGGCATATTTTATTACCAGTCTTAAAACCTGTTCACAACTGTCTGCAAAACATGAAAATTGGACTACACCAACAACGCTTCTGACCTGGAATAAGACGTCCATTAGTAACCTTCATCTAAAAAGTTACTCTATATTTTTTCTTTTTCACAAAATTGGCAGGGAAGAAAGTTTTTCAAAAAATAATTTTCCCTACCATCAAAAAACCAAACATATTTATGTAGTATATCACTAGACTAGAGGATGCCTTTGCAACAAGAGATCTAACCTTTACTATGTCTTAAGAAAGAAGAATGTCACTGATATTTTACGAAAGAGTCTTCTAAATGGCTTAAACACACCAAATTTAATTAATTATTTGGATGTTTTATTTGAGAGAGAGTGTCAGAATAATTTTTCTTACTCCAAATTGAGTCCATTTTACTTCTTTCATTTTTACATATCTTGGCTATACATATGTATTTACTATATTCTATCCCTGTCATGTTTTTCCATTCTTGCAATAATTGTCACTGTTATATCCTGCTATCATACTATATTAAGTTATATTGCCACACTTCTCCTTCTACCCCCCTGTTTGGGATATCCATGTGCTTGCCTATGCTTTTACATCTATTACCCACACCTGTTATTGCCCACACCTCTTTTTGTGGTGATACACGCCATTTTATGGTGTGACTCACATATTTTATTTGTCATAGATGGTATAATACACCCTTACACTAGTGTGCCATACCTATCACCTTAGTCAATACTGTTAGTATTTTTTAGGGTTAACGCTATGCTGCAAGATGGTTTACTGAAGTCACGTCAAGTTTTTCTGTTACTTGCTTCCATTTTTACTCATGTATATTATGTTGCTTGCTCCCCCACTCAGTTCTACTATTCAGTAAATACAATTATCTTACAACTGATCACTTACTCTGCTGGCTACTGCCATGCGATACTTCTCTTTAAGATTTTTGAACCCTCATTTGCACATTTATCCCCCTCTTCTTTGACTCTCAATACTTGCCGAGTATATCATTGCACAAAGCGGTTTCATGATTACATTGTTGAATCTAGCAATTCATAGTTCCTCATGTCCAAATTAGTTGCTCTATGGCAATTAGTCTCAAATCCAGGATTTAAAGCCTTGCTAGCAGGGGAAAGACATACCTCCTTCATGTCTGAACCAGCTACAATCTAATTATAGGTGATTTGGGAGTTCATATATAGGGTAAACATGAAAAGTCTAACTACAATGAAAATCCACTACAAAGGCTGTGAGGAAAGGGAAAGATTATCCCTTTAGGATATTCAAATCGATTCACCATTTTTGACATGTTCTTGGCACAATTGTCAATTCAAGGAAGTGTTAATTGCTGAAAACAACTTTTCCGCATGCACTACAGCTTGGTATAAGGTAGTAGCCACTAGATTGGTTTTTTAGCTAAATACTTGGAATTGGACTGAAAGCAAACATAGAGCAATTCCAGGAGCTTGAAGTATAACAGGGGAGAAAGAATCAAATATAAATGGTGCTAAATTATCATGCTATTTCACATGTATGTATTGTGGGTTTGCTAGCTTTGATAAGTATGGAAGCAATTAGTAAATCACTGTTCTTGGACAGATCTTTTAGTTCAATCTTTTGATCAATTGTATTTCCCACTTTTCTATTTCCTTTTTTCAGTAAATTCCAGTTATAGTTTATAATGAGGAACAAGTGCCACATAGTAGCTTTGGATAGATATAAATACAGAGGACAGGCCTACAGAGGTAGGTATCTGCAAATACCCACCAACGCCTAACTATAAATCAAAATTTATTTGGAAATAAAAATGATTAAGAAATAACTGATCTATCACCATAAACCCACATCTATATATATATACTTTTTTAACCCATATATATATCTCGGGCGATTCCTTGTAAGTCAGTTATGAAACCGAAAATAAATGCTTGACAAATACAAAACAAGTGAGAAATGTGAGTAAAAACATGTTGAAAAGAGATTCAAGAGAAGAGAAAAAAACGAAGCAAGGATTGCTAAAGAAAGATGATAATTAAACATGAATTATGAAGATGTGGCCATACATCACAAATAACGGCTGGCGAATACATACATGCAACGGGACTTGTACCCATGAACCCATGGCATACAGGGGAGGAATTACACCAGCTGTCAAAAATTTTGACAAAACAGGAATATATGAAATGAAGCAAGAGAAGGATTCCGAATTGCAATAAAGGGAACTATATTTACCCTCAACTAGCAACTGGTTGCATGAGATAGTATGGTATACCGGAGATAGTGACGGATGTATATACATTCGGGAGAATATAATTAACCGCACATGGCAACAGTGTTCACAAAACAGTTTTCTGCATATCACCACTACTCTCCGCCACTGTCAACCGACAAATCCTAATATACTAGTTTCTAATGATCCTAATCCACAAGACGTATCCCAATTTACTTTCAACGGTCTTACTGCATCGCTCAACCTTGGCTCATTTATTCCCCAACCCTTGTGCAGGATCGATCCTGACAGTTACTGGCTTATCCAGTTTTCTTGTTCCTACCAACGCTCGGGATAGTATAAACAAATTGCGTAGTCTGGCCCGAATTCATAACATTGAATCCATGAATTATATTAATTCTGATGATTACTTCTTCAGTTGTTTTGATCAAGATTAATATGGATTTGTAATATTCGGTTGAATATATATATCCCTTTGTGATCCCGGCTGTTTGTACTTAATTGGCGTCGGATTTAAAAAGTACACTCAATTAATTAAGTCTACAAGGACGTGGGGAATTCACATATTCTAGAGCGGCGCGCACAAGGTAGGGGAGGAGGAGGAGGAAAAGGCCTAATCTTTAGGGTAAGGTGGCAGTTCTGACGATAACTGCATTTTTCTCTGGAATTTGTGATTCATGAACTAGCCAGCTTAACCAAGAACAAATGTGTAGTAAGGACGGCATATACGGGGAAAATGTAAGCTTGATGTAGTGTCAAAATTGTAAACTATCGTGCATGTGTTAATCCAATTATTTTTTCAAGTAATGTAAGATCATTTCCGTAATCATTCTACTCTGACCTCGTTCCCCAATCCAACGCCGAACATTTCCTGCAAACCCAGCTTTCAAAAAGGAAAGCCGTGAAATGAAAACATGAATAACAGCAATCCAGAGGCCTGAAGATACTGGAACGAATTGGAGGTCAAAAGAGATATAGCGTACCTGAACGCAAGACTTCATTTCTCCCCCTTGTTGTGTTATTCCTACTACCTCCAAGCCAAGCCCGTAAGGAAAAACGTGATGCTTCTCACATACCTAGTTCTTGTAATATATATCGTAGCCTTTAGTAAAATACGCCTGCAGCTTATACTGTGTTTGACGAAATTCAAAATTTGTAAGAATTAGCACACAACCCCCCCCCACCGTCACAATTGACTTTGAATTTATCAAAACCATAGACCTAGCACTGGGATAAGGCCATGAGTGGACTGCGGATACTGAGTTCAGAATGAAGCTGCTTCCAGGTCGACCTTGACGAACATCCCCGGAAACACATTTTGGGGTAGCGGAACGCGAGCCTGACCCTCTGGGACCCGTGGGTGGACTCAAACCAGAATCTGTAGCGATCCCGAGCTACCGGTATTCTGAGGGCAAGTTGGGTCTTCCGATGCGGATACCTACCTACCTACCTACCTACCTGCATACGGACGGTGGTGGTATACTATAATCGAGCCCAAAGCGGATTCAATCACGTAATAGTCAGCATTTTGCAGCTCAGATCGATGCAAGCACTGATTAATGAATTTTTTCGCAACTATGCCGTGTCAAAGTCAGTTGGGTTTTAAACGTAGTACCAAAGTCGTCGAATGAAACATCAACCTCACCTGCATGCAACATGACAAGAAACGGAATAGGCTGTTTGATCAAGATTAAACTCACATGCACCTGAGACGCATACATATGTACTACGTTGCCGGAATGAGCGTTTCATGATCGGCACTGGGGTACCCGAGAGGGACACCTGTTCCTGTCCCCACAAAACTGTAAACTCTCGACCCACCCCCTTCCCTTCCCTTCTCCAAACCAACAGGAAAATGTTTATTCTATCCCATAGTTCCTCCTCATGGGCAGCACTCATTCGATGGATGGTAGGTACTATTTCCACGCTGAGGCTGAAGTGACTGGGCAGTCGTGCACGTGCCATCTGAGGTTTCGCGTTTCTTGCTTTCTCAATCATCAATTTGCCTGGACACGAACAAGGCTATGGCGGGTGCGCAAGTCTTCCGAACAAGGCCTTTACTCCCTTGGGAAACGAGATCTGCTATCGGGGTTCAACACGTGGGATATATATCTTCCCGTCCGATTGGCAAGGGAAGGCACGCCTGAGCTACGCTGAACGCGCACACGTTTGTATGTCACGTCAATCACCGTCCAGAGGCCTGCCTGCGTAAGGCAAGGAAGGTATCATGTCCCATCCCATTCCATCCCACCCTATCCTTCTTTCTCCGACTCTCAACGCCATGCATTTTGCCTTTCTTTCTCGAGTCTCTGCTTGCAGAACGTCAGCCCGACCCATGAAAACTCGAACCGGCGGATTAACCCCACCCCGGGGACCCATCGCATATTCCTCTCGAGCCAGGTTCTCTGCTGCGAGAAATCATGTTTCCGCGTGGGGTGGGGTGTTGCAGATTGATTGGATTGCAACAGAGTCTCGAGTCGGAAGGGAAGGGAGGGAGGGCGGCGTGTGAGGTGAGGCTGTGGGTGGAGTGAGCGTAGTTGAGGGATTCTGGTTTTCTTTTGGCTTTGCTTAGGTAGCTGCGGGAGGTTGATCAGTGCTTGCATCGATATGGATCTTGCCAAATAGTAATCATCAACCGGTCCCTTTGGTACAAATCAGTAAGGGCGTCGTGAAGAAAGCACTCGGCGGCGTATAGGTCGATGTTTCTTCAGCAGGCAAAGGTGCCCGCTCTATCTACATCATATCATCGGATTTATTGCACCGGAGTAGCTGACTTACTTACTTCCTATAGCTAACGACCTTGCTTTTTTTACTCACATTTGTTGTGAGGGCAACTACCGCCGTTTTGAGAGGAAAAGCTTACCCTGTTTTCAGGGTAATGAATGTTGTTCTTTTAGGATGACGGATATATATTGCTGTTTTTTTTCCAGCAATATACTCACGCCGTTTCTAGAACATTTACGCCGGTTTTAGGGGTTAGCGTATGTTCTTTTGAGGCTGCAGATCAAACCAATATCGCTGTTTTTCGAAGCATTGCCGGTGGCTGCAGATATCACTGTTTTTCCAGCTCTGCGGTGGCTGCGGTTATGACTGTTTATAATGAGGATTGCGGTGGCTGCAGATATCGCTGTTCTCCATCTCTTTTGGTGGCTGCGGTTATGCCTGTTTATGAGGATTGCGATGGATGCAGATATCGCTGTTTTCCAGCTCTTTGGTGGCTGCGGATATTGCTCTTTCCCAGCACTCATGGCGGTGGCACCCAGATATTGCTGTTACCTCTAGGAGAGCCTCGAAACAAGTGACCACGAGATCAAGAGTCACAAAGGTTACAGGAGAAATGGCGGGGTAACTATATTTTTATCGTCGAGTATAGTACAAAATGTAAGTGTAAGTGTAAAATAAGCATGCATGCAGTTTAAAAAATGCAATGCAACGGCCTGCCTCCATCTTGGGCTCGAGCTCGATTCAATCCATCCCACCCGTACGTACCAACGTGAGGTAAATACCTTATGGACGTCTGAAGGCTTACTTACGTATACCCTGAGCGGGGTAGCTTGCTGCAAATGAGTCCGAGGGTTGCCCCGAGTGCAGGGTGAAAACCTGACTTAGAATCGTTTCGCCGTCAAAGGACGTGTAAGCAGCTATAGTAGCGCTACAGAAACTGTGGTATCGGCGCCGCCCATATATATCCTAGGCCTAGTTGACGTAGTAAACGGTTTGAAAAAAAAACTCCTCAACTTTGGTACTTCACGATCGCGAGCTGTAGATCCAATATTATTGCACGTTGATTCCAATTGGTGACGAATTAGAAATGGAAATCTCACGTTTATAATTGCTTGGAGACAGTACTAGATCAGAGGTTATGTAGCTATAGTAAGGAAAACCAGCAAGAAAGAAAAAAAAAAAAAATGCTTTGCGATGGAGCTCTTCTCTTCTCTTCTCTTCTCTTCTCGTACGTACGTACGTATGTATACGCGGGTGGTTCCACCTCCTCTCTCTCTCTAGATCTCTGTCGTCGATTTTTGGTTTCCATGGATTTTTATTTTATTCTGGGAGATTTTTTCTCAGGCAGTTTTTTTGGAGGGATTAGGTTAACGTTATAATTACTGAGCATATATATATATATATATACATACCTAAGTAATATTACTTGGAAACAGGATTCAATTCAAACACATGCACGAAGTCTGGGCACGAGAACATGCATACATACATAGATATGTAATAGATGGCCTGATTTGTTCTGAGTCGCAAGCAATCGAAATGAAATGCAATGCGCTGATATTAATTAGCCGGGCCATGGCGCTTATTTAAATAACAAGAGCTGAGAGGAACTGAACTGTTCTCTTACCGTCCGTCCCCTGCGATGGAATTACCTTACCTAGTCTTACCCCTCCGGCCGTAGCTTTGTCTCCACCTCCCTACATAGCATGCAGATACGATATGCAATATAATATGAATGAGAGATACGAGACTATGAACAAGAAAGTCCCGTACCGTGAATGCGACGAGACGAAGAATATTAATGAGTACAACCCCGCCTGGATGGAGACGAGGCTAGAATTGAGTCCAACTGCACGTCAGAAAGGTAACATACATATTACATCAATCTTGCTTCGGACGTACAGCTGGGGACGAGGTGGCTACGTACAGCGAGCTCTCACACTTATGTACCAGTGTTTCTCGTGCCAACACTGAATTTGAATAAATAGTCCACTGACAAGTGTTTCTCGACCGAGAAGGACTAACTTGAATTTCCACACCGTACCGTTTACTGCTACTGCTCCGGATGAGCCTCGTCAATGGGATATGAGCTAACTAGCCTCGTGATATGAGCGCCGAGATGTACATAACTAGCCGTCAAGGTCAGGACCTATCAGAGTTCCGGAGCTGCATTCCTTACATGGCGCATAGGTCGTCGATGATGGGGTTAATTAAAGGTTACCTACCCTGAATTTTGGGAATCGTGAACTAAAAAGTGGAATTTGGAGGGAGGGGGGGGGATGGCGGAGTCTTCCGAGGGCGTCTTCAGGCTGGCTTCAGCAACTCTGTCGATCGGTTGATTGTAAGTAACTCCAACGTATACGTATATACATTCCATACAGCCTGCGTGGTCAATGGGTTGATGGTTTGTTTAACTTCAATCTCGGCGTTCATTTGTCCCCTACTTCCGTGGTAGTCTTGCAATTGGGTTTTCCGTGGCTCGGAAAGAATGTGGGAACGAGGCTACGGAAGACGGAAGATCAAGGAGGGACTGGCATGTTGCTCACTCAGCAGGCCCGAGTTCCAGATATACCTAACCGACAGCGACAGCACAAACCCGGCCGACCTTGCTCTTGGTTGCAATGTTGAATTGATTTCCTCTTGTAATCGATGTTTTTTTTTTTTTTTTTCCGACAGTATCAAGCAAGCTTCGCGTACCCCCTCCCCACCCCACCACTCTCCACCTCATGGGCCAGTCAGTCGCCCGCCATACAAGGCTAAACAAATCGACCACACCGGCCACGGGGAGAGGGATATGAATGATCCGAAGTCTGTTTGTTGCCTCATCGCCTAGCTTTTCTCCCCGCCGACTGACTCCTCCTCTTGTCTTTTTTCTTTTCCAATGACGTCCATCAATCTATCCATCGGCATCGCAACATCACCACTCACTCACTGCCAGGCAAGGCAGGGCAGGGCAATCAAGACCTGAGCCGAGAGGACAACAAGCCGGGATAGAAACCTCACATCTCTTCGAGTCACCCTCCCTCCCTCCCTCCACCCACGCCCACTCCCACGCCTCCCTCCCTCCCTCCTGCTCAGTACATACCTAGCCACGTGCGCAGATGATGATCGATGCCTACCTACCTACCTACCTACAACACACTCTCCCCGGGCGAAAGAGGGAAAGAGGCGGGTATAGATATAGATCTATATCGATTCTAGTCTCGTACCCAGACCCAAGGGCGTGGGTGGAGGGACGGGGGGGGCATGTTTCTTTTCTATGGGGGTGGCAGGGCGGTATGACCCAGTCCACAGGAAAAAAAAGGCATGCAGCTCCACCACCACCACCACCACCACCACCACCACCACCACCACCACTAGCAAGAATTGGAACACAAATTGTCGCCACGCCCATGCCCACGCCAACGCCGCAGGATGGGATGATTACATCTCCCAGCCCAGCCAGGTATACAATTTGCGGCAACGATTCTCAACAAGGGGGGAACGCCCGTCCCATCTCATCCCATCCCATTTCATCTCAACCCCGATTCCAACAACAATGGGGATGTATGTATGCCGGATCTTGACAAGTTCATGTCCATTATTTATTTCCATGAAACCCCACCCCACCCCACTCCCCCCGGCTGGGGTTCATTCGAACGGCCTATTCTGGATCTCCACCAGATTTGAGCTCCAGGTGACTGACTCGGCTACCGTTTCTTGTTTCTTGGGTTTGGGTTTGGGTTTGGGTTTATAGTTATAGTTGCTATCTATCGTACTAAACAAACAAAACAAGCAAATGAAACGAAAAACTGGAATCATTACGGATACAAGAAATGACGATGGGAGGAAAAAGAGAAATTGACTCCAGTCACGCACGAGCATGGGTAGATCTGGTGGGGTGGACCTTCCATTAATTCTGGATTGGGGGGGGGGGACATGGGTGACGATCTGAGTGGGCGTGGGGGTTTGAGGCGAGGGTGGAGCGATGGATAGCAATTGGGGGTTGGGGGGGGGCCAGAATCCACAATAATTTTGTGTTGCGTTGACGATACATAGGTGTGACGTGATGGGTAGGAATGATTCTCGATCGAGAGAAGATACTCGGGTCCCAGGAACCTGCCGATTCTTTGTGATTTGTTGTGGCGGGAAATGGGAGAAAAATATGACGGGTCGCGAGTGAAATGAGATACGGTAAGTTTATTGCCAAAGATATTTGGTCGGTCGTGGGGAGAAGAGGAAGGGAGGGCAATGGGCTTGCAAGGAGAGGAAGGGGGGGAATATATATAAGCTGTGGATATTTGGTACCGTTTGGGGGCATGGATAAATTTCATTAAGTAAAAATCGGAAAAAACGCTTTGGGGAAGGGGATTATTGCCGAAATGCAGCCCTGACGGGAGGAGAGAGGTCTGGATAATTGGTCTGCAGGATGACCATATATATATATGCCGAACCAATCACCAAGAAAAAAAAAAAAAAAAACCGATACTTTTAAATTACATATACCCTTCAAGTAATTACAACAAACAAACAATTTTGGATTTTCTACATGCGGCTCGCTATTAGGTAGCTATAGAAAGATACCCCCCGGTTATAATGAGACTAAATAAATTCGGTATCATTAAATTTGATTGTATCCCACCGAGGGAGGAGGGTTTCCCACATGATCATGAGTACTAATGAATAGAAAAATAAATACTTGAGCTCCAGCGATCGCGATATTCCTCCTAATCGATATCTTCAAGCAAGATATAGATACCTTTTAAAAAAATACAACAATCACTTTTTTTTTTTTTTTTTTTTGATTCGAAAGCGCATATAAACTAAAAGGCCTAGTAGGTAAGATTGATGTTATTAATTAAAAAGACATGTTTCCTTATAATTAATGGAAACGTTGAAAATTCTTGGTTTCATGAGATGTCGTTTGCGTTTTTGGCAGCTTTGAAAAGTTTCGGATTCTGAGTTATAATTATCCGCATTAATATTCATATTCATATCGACCACTAGGTTGGAATTTATTTCGATCAAGGCTCTCGAATATATATATATATATTTTTTTTTAAGCTACGATGGACATGTTCCCCCACCAGCGCTTGAAAAAAAAAAAAGTAATTATTGAAATTGCATGCAACTTTTCGGCTTCACGAACGACTTGGTCAAGTTTTCAATAAAAAGATGCAAGCTCCTCTGAGAGGGATCCTGACGGGGGACTGCGAATACCTTGCCTTGCGAGAGCAAGCATAGTTGTTGGCGCCCCCATGCAAGGGTCTGGGTACAAGAGTATGGGGGATGTTGTAACGGGGGGTTTGAGAAGGGGAGAAAGAGGAGGCTGGGGATGGATGCAAGATGGACAACGAAGCGGAGAAGGATGGGTGGTGGTGGGGGAGGTCCAGCGCCCACGTCGAAGGGGATCTGCGTGCACGATGGCAGGGAGGCGGAGGGAGGGAAAAGGAGTAGACAAGGGGCAAGAGCGGAGGAATGATAGGAAGCTGCGTATGGGAAAAGGGAGTGATGATGGAACGGAAGAACAAGTACATGCAATAAATACCCTCGCTGATCGCCATGGTCAACAGCGCCACCCCGTGAAGTGCTTCATTATCCCACCCCACCAACTCAACTGACTTCAATGGAACAAAAAGCCGGCACCATTGACATTGCGGAACTACCGACCAGTTCGACGTACAAGCTGGCACAACCACCCGCCCATGCGCGCGGAATGGATGTCTGGATCAGTTGTTTGCCGATGCATCATACCCGCGACAACAACCCACGCCGCCATCCACACCACTCGGATTCTCAGGGTTACCACGGCAAACACGCGATCGGGTGGACTTGCTCACCAGCCTCACTGCATACCCGCACCCCCTACTGCATCCACCACGGCAAATGGAGGGGCAGTGGGGAGCATATCACGTGTCTCCAGCCACCTCCCCGGATTCGGAGCTCCATCCACCCCAATCAAAATATCGCGAACAATTGTCCGTCACACCGACCACCATGAGAGCCTCTTCATCCCCAAAAAATGCGACCCTCAATCACCTGATCTCCAAATTGACCACCAACGGAAACAATCCATGAAGCCTCTAGGGGGGAATCAATGACATTTCACAGTATTATGGCAAGAATGGGGAGGGGAACAGCATCACGGCGCGGCAAAGAATATGCATTACGAAAAAACGGTGAACAAACATGAACGGGAGCGTCATCCTAGGGGCGGATCAATTGTATTGATCTTGTATACCCCGGCAGTACATCACGGGGGGTTTGATGGACATGCAATGCAAATACATCATACCCACTCGCCGTTTCCATTTTCAGAAGCTCAACATGTGCCCTATTCCAGAGTATACCGGGCAGCACCACAACATCTCATCCCACCACCCATGCCAGGAGGCTACTGGCGATCCATGAGGACTTCCAATAAGAAGACAAGAGGGGGGACCAAGCTTGACTCAAGGAAATGCAATATGGGCATGGACCATATCGTCAGCAAACCAATTACCGCAAACACCACATTAACCGGCACCAAATAAACAACCCCTTATTCACAACATTGTCCATGCCATCCACCGATGCAGCACAAACCGCGGGAAGGAGTTCAAGTGGCGATCGAAACAGCGGGACTTCTCTACCTGATACAGAAGGACAGTGTGGCTTGCCTAGGCAAATTTCACCTCACTCAATTGCCATGGCATGGCGTTTCCCACTCCTGGAGCCTCTTTTGCCATGCCATGCTGGGCCTCGAATTTGCGATGGAAATAATTCCTGGGGCTAGCGGGGGGGGGCGCATATGTCTGGAGACGGTGCTGGAGATGACTCCGGAAAACACTGTTGAAAAGCGGCCCATTCAGAACCTCACTTGCATACTTTTGCTGGAAAAACTGCGGAGGATGTTGACATACATATTAATCGGGGCCCCTCTTCCGTGTAGCGCAGCAGGAAGGCGCCCGCCGGAAAACGCCCGCCGGCAAATAACTGCTGAGTTGTTTGTCAGGATACTGATGGGGAACAATGCGGAAGGAAGGAAGCTTTAACAAATTCTGCTGGAAAACGCCGAAAATGTTGGATGGAGGTGTTTGCTTCGACGTTCATTTGAAAATTTGCATGGTAATTACGAAAATGTTGCTGGCCAAATTGTTGATGAAGAAAGACTGTGTGATTAATGCCGGGGAAACGCTTGCTTGGGGAGGAACGGAAATATATCCTGGGAGTAACAACATGTCGTACTGGATGAGATGGTGAATCTAGGTAAGCCGGGTGTTTTTTGTCTTTACGTTTTATTTTTCCTATTCTTTTTTTTTTGTCATTTGACACGTCTTTTTCTGACTTTTGTGCCTTGCGTGTGGGGGGGGGGGGGGATGCATGAAATTTGTTTCATAAATCCGGACGATTGTCTAGATGCGGATGAATCAATAATATGTTTTCCTTTCATTTCCTTCCTTGATCCCCCGTTTGTTTTTTGTTTTGTCTCCAGTGTTTTCCATACCCTTTTTCTCCCCCATGTGACATGAAGAGTGATAAAAAAAAACATCTTTGATTATGTCTTGGAATCATGTTGAGGAATTCGCATCGCAATCTGCGGTGTGGCCTGAGCAATTCTGGCGATACTGCAAGACGTGGTTGCGGAGCGTGATGCGGGTGGGTCGTCTCATATCCTTTCATCGCTGCGGAAATGGCAGCCGCGTCCACATCATTTGTGATCATGATGAGGGTGGGAGGTTTGCTTTGCAATGCTTGTTGGCCGTTGTTTCCTTGTTGCCCCGGGTTTCAAAGATGTAGCTGCAAATGGACCGGTGGACCCTCAAGCTTGATCACACTGTCATCCGACTCTTCCTCCTCGAGTTCCTCGTCATCTTTCTGCCTTTGCTCCGCCATCCTTTGCTCCGCGATCCTTTGCTCCGCGATCATGCGATAGATGCGCACACGTGCGGCCTGGACTGCATCAGCAGCTGCTGCATTGTTGTTGGCGAATACTGGCATCGTGTAGAGAACGGGCTGGAACCCAAGGGCTAATACTGCTCGTGTTCAACTTTCGACGTCCGGCTTAGTTCAGGGTGGGGTGGGGGGCGAGCTTACCACGGGGGTTGAATGTTGCGTTGCGTATCGATTGGGAGCTGCTGGTGGGACCTAGGTTGTGAGGTTGTTCGTGTTGCACCTTTACAGCGCCTGGTGTTTGTTTATTTTGCCCACCGTGCGTGCGCACCGTACGAGAACATATGCGTGCGCAAGGCACGGGACCACGTGCTCACTATCCTCGAGACACGTGGGCACGGGGCGGCGCGAGGCGCGCAAGCATCGTCCTCGCAAACGTGGTCTGGGCACAATCTCAAACTGGGTCTGGGCACGAGTCCACTCAAACTAGTCTCCTCCGGGGCTGAATATTGATCCACCCAGATATCGTCTCTTTATATCTCAATATATATGTCGCATCTAGCCTCGTCCCCATGTCGCATCAGCCGTGGGCGCAGGAGAGGGATTTCCCCGTGGAGAACACGTATGGTCGGTATTTATTCTGGGATCGATGGGAACATGACTAGGCTCAACATAATGGTGGATGGGGGCTATAGAGGAAATGCACAAAGCCACCTAAGCTTGAAAAGAAACAAAAACACGGCCACAAAAGCATCATCCATCACATTTCATTCACCCCCTCCACCCCTTCCATGCCGCTCAATTGCGACCTTCACATTTCAACAGCATCATTCGCGCCCCCCGTCTGTTTTCGTTCCCCTCCGCTCCGCCCATGCCGCTTGGAAGGGAGCTTGGCCGGCGCCTGATCTGCAGGTACATCCTCCTTCTCCCTTAACTTTGCCCTCAACATACTATCCCAAAGCAGGGCCGTTGCAGCGGAAAACAGGGCTGCACTGAGATGGAGCGAAAAGAGCTTGCGGTCTTCTCCGCAAAGAAAGCGGTGTATGAGTGTTTTTGCATGGATAGTCAGGGCCGAGGAGCTGTTTGAGGGAGTGCTGGATAATGCATACAACTCTGCCAGGATGTGCTTCATTCGCATTGCAACATCCACATTTATCTTACCCTCAACCAAAGGCAGTTCCTTGGCGATGTTGCGAAGAAAGGCCCAATCCGCCTCCTTCATCTTCAGCAGGTGACGGATTCCCTTGACGGTGGTCAGGGAGAACAAGTTGGCTCCCATGGCTTCAAGCTCTTCTCGGGCGCGGTCCCTGGCAAGATGAAGCTCCTCGTAGGCAAGAAGGTGGAGAACATGTTGTGCCATCTCAGCCTCTGTGGCACCGGTATTGTCGGGCCTGGGTAACTTTGCCGCGGGTGGAGACCTCTGCCGTGGGGCGATATCCTTGGTTGGCGGTGCGGGTTCCGTGTCCTTCTCCATTTTAATCTCGCGAGCAGCAAGTGTCGCGGGATCTGCTTTGCCGTGCTTCTCCTGCGCCGCTGCTGCTGTTGTCTTCATTGCCGTCATGAAGTGGGCGACAATTTCCAGCTGTGTGTCCTTGGAGAGGGGGCCCATCGCGCGCGAGAAGCCCTCCGTCAGCGCCTGGAGCTGGCTCTCGGTGCACCGCGCCGCGGGTGTGCGTTTGGATGAAGTCGCAGCTAAGCGACCGAGTTCCTGTCTGAGGGCATCAAACGGTTCCAATCTCACTGTGACGGTAAGATCTGAGCTTTCTGTTAGCGTCTACCCGACTCCAGTAGCCTAGCTTGTACATACGACAAGCACCTGATATTGAGAAATGTGTGGATGTGATAGTTGCTTAGTCTTGTGCCTAATAGTTGCTGGACAGGTGGCCTGAAGGACGAGTCCAAGGGTAGGGGCGTGCGTGGTGGAGAGGTGGACACGTCTGCAGGTGTAGGAAACATACTACAAACATTCATTATATACCGAGCTTGGCACGCACGCTCACCTAAGCGGGAAATCCTGGCGCTACCCCCAGACGTTGAAACGCCTGGTGGAGGCATTCACGCGCGAGAAAACGTAGCTCGGAATTCCCTGCAAGTCGGTGTCGTGGCGCTGGAAAACGGCGTTTATTGCAGCCATCGTGGAGCTTGAAAACAGCATGAAAACCTCGTGTTTGCAGCGTCAAAATGTCCCCTAAAAACGACGCAAGTTACCCTCAAAATTGACAAAAAAAGCTCCCCTCGAAACAACGTAAGTTACCCTCACAGCGAGGGTGCAAGTTAAGTTAGTTACTGCAATTCGTAACGGACATGCAAATGATGCAAAACAGGCAACTTTACCCACCGGCAGAGCATTGACTAGCCACGGCCCCAAGTGCTTTGGCTACAAATCTCATAATCACTCTATATACTCAACGACTTTGTTGCTTGCCTAGGCAGTTTTTACCTGAGTCAACGTTTTCCTTCTTAGAGTAAAGAGTAGTGAGTGCTTTGACTGTGCTTTGAAGATTTGGTGCTTTGACTTCAAGATATCATGAGTGCACCCCAGTGCTCTACATCGCGAGATTCACTCCCACGCCGCAGCCAGCTCTGCTGGCACGCAAAGCCGAAGGCCACGCAGTCTCGATGGTGCCCCCGGTATTGGGAGCGTAGCGACCGGGCCATCCCTCGTAATTTATACCGTAGAGAGGAGTAACCTCGTCTGGGGAGGAGCTCCGAATTGGGTCTAATCTTCCACGTCTAATACTCCTACAGCGCAAACAAGGACATACGGAATGGAGGTGGAATCCAACTTACAAATATATACATTTATAGAATGAAAGAAGATCGAATGATTGATCAAATCGGTTGAAATTTCATCCCGCGGGAGTAATATATGATTGAGAGGAAATGGCAAGGTAATGTGGACTGCAAGCGACAAGGAATGGAGGACCAGACAATTAACTGTTCCGCAGTCAACCGCAGCCAACCAAGAGACCTCAAATCAATTCCTCTCGCAAGTATTGCAATTGGAATGCTCGCATGGCATTGAGTCAACGTTGATTGTCAGTGGTGTGAATTGAGCTTGATCCGGCAGAGCTAGTATTGTGAAAGCAGCGGTATGACTCGACTCACACAGCAGCCCTGCGCCAGCTTGCCTCTATTACTCCGAGTCTAGCTGTACATTACTCTTTCCACGAAGAATCTAGCCTCGTCCCCGAAAAGTCATCGTTCCCAATAGCAGTCTTTTGCGAAGCTTCCACGCCAACCAACACCAACGCCCACAGCGCCACACCAGCAACCTCAGATCAGCTCCCATCGCCATTGTGCTTGGACCTACTAAAGGTCCCCCCACGAGGAGTATCACCATCGACCTGAAAACAGCACCTGGGGCAGGACCCACGCCCCACAGCGCAGAATTGCCAGCCAACGGCGGAAAGCACGACCCGATATCCAGATGGGTTGTCCCTATCTCTGGCTGCACCCAGGGCCATCACACTCCAATGTCGCCCCCGCCATATCTCCGGAACGCAGCACGACTATCATGCTTTTCCACTCAAATCCCAAATTGATTTGATATAGGAACCTTGACTTATTTGAACCTTGGGGGGGGGGTTTGGGATATACCGTTGATTGGAGTTTCAACCACCATGAGCAAGCAAACGTTGATATCACTGACTTATCTCATCGTAAAATTTTGAGAAATGATTCGTTATGTTTGTAAGCATTGTACAGAGTTTCAATCATGAAAACTAGATTGTGGTGGTAACCATGCCGTGGGCAGGAGCCTACTTAGGTAGGGTTAGAGCAGTCACGAGGGAGAGCAGGCGCCGGCATCAGGCACGTGCTGCGGCATGGAAAGATATCAGGGTAAATTCGATAGGGTTAAAGCAGTCACGAGGGAGAGCAGGCGCCGGCACCAGGCACGTGCTGCGGCCATGGAAAGATATCAGGGTTAGTTCGAGCCTTGCATTGGATTCTTCCATGGAATGAAGCCCACCTGCTGCAAGATCGATAAAGACTACATGTGAGGGGGAACATTACCATCAAGATAACAAGTAGGCCTCGAACACATGACACATTGCAGGGACTTGAGCCTTTGACTATTCGGCAACCGGTTGGGACGATCAGGTTTTCCGATCTTTATATATTTTCCGTGTTGCTGTAGTCGCCTGACTCACGAGTACAAGTGCAATAGAATTTACAACCTTGTGACAGCAAACGAATGCAGATTCCCATTGCTGCCGACCTGTTTTTGTGACTGACGCAGCGGGCGCAACGTCCTCAGGCTTGGGGTAAATCATTACACAGCGGAGGAGTTGCCAAAGATTATTGCCAGAATAGTAGTCTTGTTAATGTCCTTCTACCAACCAGGCTACCTAGGAAGATACCTCAAAGGAGCGACGGCTGCGAGGAGGAAATATCCAGAGGCGCGGAGTAATCGAAAGAAAGTATGTTTTGATCCATCTCTATTGCAGCCATGTTCAGGGGCCATATATTAAATATCCAACGGTGGGCGGGATAATATGATGAACTCACAGCGCTGCAGGTGCCTCTCTAGAACCACGGTGCCTCACTAAACTCTTCAAGTTCTCAATGTTTAGTTTCTTCAATGTCATTGGATGCCGCTGAACCTGCGATGAATCGAATGGAACGAGAACAGACTTGAAAGCCACCCAGCCGCAGTCTCGCCCAGTAGGGACGAGGCTACACCCAATAGGACCTTTGTGAACTCAGTTGGTCTGTGAAAAAGAAAAAGCAAGGGCAGAGCTTGCCTCTTTGAGAGTACCTATTGGTAGTAAAAAAAAGAAGAAAGAAAAAAAAGAAGCAGAAAAAAACCGACATGACGGAGTCAAACCATTGTGACAATAGAAGAGCAGCATGTAGGTTACTTGTACAATTCATCCCAAATGGCTTTGCACTCTCTCTTTTCCTCGTTTCACTTACTATTAGTCTCATACCCAGACTCTCTTCGATGGGTTTCCCCGGCGTCGTTCCCCGGCAAGGTTCCCCGGCGTCGTTCCCCGGCAAGGTTCCCCGGCGTCGTTCCCCGGCACATGCAGGATATTGACACGATGAACATTTGCAATTCCGCTTACTTCCCTTGTAAGAGGTATTGACTTTGTTTGCCAAAGGCGGGACCAGGTGAAATGTTGAGGGCACCGGTTGTTCTTGATTACGTACGTTGTTTTGTTCCTACTTGTCTGACCCGCCTATCCTCAGCGCCTCACATCACATCTTTACAATTTCCGACGAGGGTACAATGAACGATCCACAAGCAGCACAGGTCCAGGCCAAATCCACCACCAATCTCCAATATCCTTCGCCCGCCACCATTCCACTCCATCTCAAACGTGAACCACCATGGAATCAACCTCCTCTCCATTTGGGACGACCGCACCACCCTCTTTGAATACAAAATGCCGCAGCTCTATGCAGCGAGGATGCTCTCCCTCTTCCTAAGCGGAGGCAGTAGAAGAATCAAGCTGGTGTGGAATAGTGGAGTCGCTCTAGATTCATTGTGTCTTGCTATCCACGAATTCCTACTATTCCCTTTGTCTTTATTAATCAACCCCGGGTGACGCAGACAAAGCCGGTAGAAAAGACACGAAGGCGACCCAATTTCTCGATGCCATAAAATTACCCTTTATAATGGAAGGATAGCCGATTCCTTCTTGTCGTTCGGCACTGGCTGTGTTTCGATCCCCATATGCAATCCCTCCCCCTCCTTTCACATGGATAAAAACCACTCGGAGAACCGACTCTCATGCCCCACATTATGGCCTCCACGTGCTGGGGTGTCGTCCATGGAACCGAGTGGCTGGTCGATGGCGGTGGTGGTGGTGGGCTTGAGGGAGAAGAAGAAGGCAATTATGCCTGAGGAGAGGGGCGACAACTGTCGGGTTGAACAAGCGGACAATGGCGTCAGCCCGACAAATGTCACGTCAACCCCCACAAATGACGGGTTGATCACGGGGACAATGTCGGTTTCATCACGTGAACCGGAGGCATGTCGGGTTGAACAAGCGGGCGATAACCGTCAACACGACAAATGTCACGTCAACCCCCACAAATGACGGTTTGGTCACGGGGACTGTCGGCCCAACCTGGCATTTCGTGCGCGCTTGATCAAAACCGAGGATCTCAACAGGACCTAGTAGGAGCGGGGACAGACCCAGTGCGGTGGAGGACCTCAGGGCAGTTTAGCTGCGCATACAACCCTAGGCAAAGTGCTCATGTTGCTATGGAAGCTCCAGCCCAGCCGAGCCGAGGTACCGTGGAAGTGGATAAGCAGTGATTGGGAGGAGGTGCGGGGGGATGCCTGGGGCAGGAGGCAGGTGATGCTGGCAGCCTAGTGGATCTTGTTGTGCTCCAAGGTATAGGTGAGTGGCTGCATGGCGAAGCAAACGTCCGAGGCTGTGAGAAATCCGCGGAGCGTTGTAGCCTGACCATTGAACTTGATTGGCGTTGGTGCCTTTGGTTCCGAGGTGCTGATTGACTTGGTAGTAGGTGGAGTGACGGGGTACAGTGTAGGAACAGGTGTAGATGTCTGTATTGGTTAGACTGTTGTAGGGACTGTTGCAGACGGTCCAGGTGTTGGAGTCCTCTGTGCTCATACCCAGCAAATTATGTGTATAGCCCTCAGGAGAGTATGCAAATTTAACCTCCTGCTTATCATACTTTCTAAACCCAGCATACCATCCTTTCATGTGACTTCTTCCTATGAAAATAATGAAAGGTAAAATATGTAAACTAGGAGTATTAATACTTTCTCTCACAGTTACCAACTCCCTTTTTCCATTAATGCAAAGCCTTAAAGTCCTCCTACTCTTCCTACACCACTTTGGTACCTTTTCACTTCCCCAATAAAATTCCCTTCTCATCTATATTTCACATATTAGAGGGGGTAATTTTAGATTTCTGTATAGTCTTTTGAGCAGTACCAATAAAATCTTTGATAATAGCTGGATCATTAGATAACATCCTCTGGCATCTAGAGTAGTAGCCACTTTCACCTGCAAGTCTGGCCATCATTTTAAAAATCTATTCATTCAATTCTCACCTACATATCCCTCCTGTTCATTGACGGTATATCAATTTTTGACTAGTTTCGCAGCCATATCTCTAACCATTTGTATATCAACAGGGAATCCTAAATCATCATTTCTCTTAATCCATGGTCCAATAGCCTTCCTCCCCTCTTGTGTGAGGAGCTGCTAGTCCTTATGTTCCAATTGCCTTGATTGAGTCCTCCATTCATGTGTATTCTTAAGAGTATTATCTGGGATCTCATAAAATAAAGCAGCTCTTTCAACCAATGGCATTTTACCTTCTTCTAGTGCTTTAATGGGTTCTAGAATTTTCTCTTCCTCTATGGAGTTTATTGCATTAGGAATAGTTTGTTGTGGAGGGAGTTGTGTTGAGAGAGTTGCAAGGCTACGAGAGTTAAGAGTTGAGAGTTCAGTGTTGATGTTATAAGAGTAACCCTACAGTTTCCGAGCCAAGGGGTTGTTGTTACTACGCAGCTATGTGCCGGATCTATGTAACGCGCTGGATCACTGTCGGCAACATTAGTTTGCAAGTTTTATATTTCAAACCTAACAGAGCTAACTGGTCCCGTAAATAATCACATCTTAACCAATTTCCCCTTCTTCAACACAGTTGTAGTGGCAAATCGAAAGCCCTGTGTGTATTGCGAGAACATCTTGTCTATATGGAGTTTCCTTTGGCTTAGCAATAGTGCAAGAGGTGCAAGCTTGGGAACTCTTTGAACTTGTATAGCTCATTGGATTCTCATCCAATGCAAACAATCTTAACATCATTAAAAAGCCACACACTCAAAACCCAACTTCTTTTTACAACTTTGCTGCGTAACCTTGAGGCCCCAAGCGTTATTGATCAAAGAACTTGCTTACGCATTTTGACCCTCACCTAGTTTCTACTCTATATAATATTTTAATTTATATTGTTATTATCCTAGCTGCGGTGCACTTAGAGGTCCTCAAAAAGTATTCAAGTTGGGTTCTGCAGCTACCGGTTCCCCTGAAGTGTTACCTTGATATGTTACCCTTAACTTGAGAAACTATTACCCTGAAGTTAATAGGTAGCAGAGTAAATATTTCAAGTTGAAGAAAAATATCAATTAAGAGGTTTGTCTCATATCCCAATAGGTAAATAACCCGTGATTCTCATGAGCAGTAAGGGCTACAGATTCGCCTAAGGGCTCGTTGAAAGGCTACAATCTAGGCCAATCTAACGGTGCAATAATCGTCCCAATCGAGTATGACCTGACTTAGCTACAATCGGTTAAATATTTTGCCCTACATATTATGGGAGTTGAGGTTAACAAGTTCAGGGTAATTCTTCCTGAAGTGATTTGCAATACAGTTGTTCTACTACCATGTACCATAGAAGGATAATATTTCTGTCATGATGTTGAGTGACGTCAAGGTTCCTGAAGGCATAGCTTAAGTGACCGTAGACGTTGCCGTAATAGTGATCAGCCATGCTAGCAGTCGTGTTGTAATGTACTTTCAGTTTTGTATCTAGAAAGGTTACTGAAGTAGTCAACCTGTAACATCTAGAGTATTACATCTTATTACCGCCTATCATTGTGACCAAATTTGTAGTTGTATTTATGTAGTTGTATTGAAGTTTGGATTTACATTTTTCTATGTCCTCTTTTGGTATAGTTTTACTTTCTATTATTATGTTGGAAATTGATATATATACAATATCAGTCTACATCTTGCCACTCATGTACTAATGTAATTGGCATATAAGCTTGCAGTCTTATACAATGGTTACCATTGAGTGTGATTACTCAAACAGATAATCCGTTTATATGAATAAAAAATAGCCAAAATTACAATGTTTAGATTGGGTACACATCTAGTGACATCATGAGATCTAATATACCAATTACTTTACTACACTTATACTTGATGGCTCACAACCATATGCTTGCACCCAATAATAACTACTATAAAACCTAAATCCTCCTTCTCTATTGCTTGCATCCAATTCACTTTCCATCAACCATAGACAAGTATAACCCTCTATCCGGCCCCCATAATCTATTTCACTATACACAGCTAGTCTCTTTACCTTTCTATATACATGGTTTTCTGTAATTCAATTATAGAAAAAGTCATTACATTCACCTATTTCATCCATCCTTAGATCGGGCTTAGTTATACTGTCACTACTTCATAACAAACATTCAGTTTGTACTTGCAACTTGGATCACAATGTTGCTGTTACAGAACCATGTTGACATCAGTCTATAAGTATCCGTGCCAGACCTTTGCAACAGTTCTCAGGCATACAGTTCAGTGAGTTGAAATGATTCTAGCTATTAGAATTAGTTTCAACACTCAAAAGACAGAGTTGTGGTTTAACATTCAGTCTGCTCAAACAAGTTAACATCAGTTCACAAGTATCAGTGCCAGACTTGTGTAACTATGATCAGATATACAGTTGTGTGAGTTGAAAAGATTTCAGTCATTGGAATTGGTTTAGATACTATGACGGAATTGCAGTTTAACATTTAATTTAGTCAAGCAACTTAAATTAAAGAGTTGGGTTTAAAGAAGAATGTTGACGCTATTTCACAAGTATTGGTACCAGACCTCTACAAAAGTTGTCACATATACATGGTGAGTAAGTTAAGATAGTTCAAGCAATTGAGATTTGTTTGAACACTCAGATACCAGAGTTTGAGCTTGACATTTGGTTTATCACAAATAAAGAAAGTTAAGGTGTTGTGTTTAATGAACAATGTTAACGCCTGTTTGCTAGTACAAGTACCAGACTACTGCAACTATTGTTAGATATACAATTAGGTTCCTTGAGAAAGTCCCAGCAATTGGAATAGAGTTAGGTGGGGTTGGCAGGTGTGGTGCCAAAGTGGTGCAAGCCGATATGATGGCGTCTAGTTATATTCCGTCAGTGGCGGTGAATTGGTAGGTAGAGAGTGGTTATTGTTGGCGTTGATCATAGTACTGGTGCTTATAATATGCGTGATCAGTATTGATATTGAAGCCATCATGATAGTGATGGTGCTTATTCCTTGCATGGTTATTATTAGAGTCATTCTCCTTATCATGTATACCGCTTCCTCGCCATTCAAGTATCCATTATCATTGTTATGCCCACCTGTCCCCAAATCATTGCCCTTCCAATTTCCGCTGTGAACGAGGCTAGGTTTCCGCCACTGCCGCTGGCGAGGTAGTCTATAGCGTGATGCTTACATCCCCTGAGATTTCAAATGTCATGCTCACCTGCCCTGCCATTATTATTGTCATTGCCCCCATCTCCTGCAAGGTTGTAGTTATCATTGCCTCCACCCCCGCCGAAATCATTGCCATCCTGATTGTCATAATGAAGGTTGAGGTCATTGATAGCGTCACCTGGCCCAATATAACTTCCTCCAAGACCATTGCCGTCACGCGTATTGTGCGCCCGTTCTCTACTACCCCCACCCAAATAAACATTATTATTATTTCCCGCTCTAGTACCTCCTCTGCTGCCCCCTCTATCTCCACCAAGCTTGCCTAAAAAACTTTTCTCAACCACACGTGCATCACCCCTGTTGGTTGTACATATATTCATTTCTTCTGTTTCCTTTCCCTCTCTTTTCGTCTTGTATTTTTATTACAATGGTCATGTCACGTTATTTTGGATGACCCCAACAGTTTCTCTTCTGTCTCCACTGAGCATATGTCCTGGTCAGGTACATCCTTATGTCATTATCATGTGTTCTGTCTGTCGCACGGATTATTTTACTCCAAATACGTAGCTGATAACTAATGTACCCCACCCACCTGTGCCTTCCATTCTGTTTTTCTTTAATTTTGCCTTGATCATGTTTTTGAATGCAGCTCCATAAATATATTTTTTTATTTTGTATTTCTATTTTCTACTCTTTTTTCTTCTTCTTTTTTTGTTGTTCCATTTTGTTCCCCTTTAAGATGGCTTGCTTGCTTTTTTTGCCCCAACTTTTTGGTCTGCTTCATGCATACTTGCTACATACCTAATTTATAAAGGTTTAATTAAATAATTCATGAACCTCTCAATTCATTACTTGTAGGAACCATTTTGAATGCATTAATAGTAAGTATATTGCACGGCTAAGATATATAAAATGTACATCTTTGAATAAAATGAGTATATACTAAATACCGTACTCTCATTAGGTGAATTATAATCTTTGGCCTCGCCCCCTATGGCCTACCCCTCTATTTCATCTAACCATCTACCTTATCCACACCTATCCATTCATTTCAGACTTCCATCAATCTCCCTCTCAACTCTACTTTATCCGTCCTACCTCTCTGCCTGTACTTCATACAGCAACTTATTTTCACCCCTGCTTTCTACTTGTAGTTGTAAATGACTAACATTGCCTTAAAGTCAAATCAATTCTAAAAGCATGTGCATGAGCTGAATGATACAGAGGATACATTAATCAACAAAAGAAATGAGAAACAAAATATATAATGAGTGAGAAAATCACTTTAAGAGAGGGGATTATCCCCATGTTTATCAGGTAGCAACTCCCACGTCACCAATTCCTGAAAAACCAGGTATATGTTCCGGCCTAGTTGCTAATTCCAGCCCAGTAGTTACTGGTTTAGGCTAATTACAAATGTCCCATACTAAAAGCCACTATACCGCAAAAATGACCAGACAGGCTGTTGATGTCAGAATGATTATTTTTACCCTCAATTGAGTCTTTTTTGTTTGTTTTATTCTTACATGTCCTGGATATACATATCCCTCTTTTATATTCCATCCCTATCATGTCTTTCTATTGTTACAACAATCTTTGCTATTATATTTTGTTTTCATACTGTCTCAGCTTATATTGTTGTACTTCTCCTTCTACCTTCCTGTTTGGAATATTCATGTCCTTGTTTATGCTCCCACATGTATTACCCACACCTGTTGTTATACCCATACCTTTCTGTAGCAATCCACACCATTTTATGGTTTGACATGCTTATTTCATTCATCATCAAGGGTGTAATACACCTTCATGTTGGTGTGCCACATCTCTATCTTTTATCAATATTCTTGGTAGTTCTCAAGGTTTAGGCAACATAGCATAGGCTATGAATCAGTAAACCTATAGGGTTTGGAGTAGGTTTCATTACAAATATGTCTTCAATTAGATGCTTTTAATGAATGATGGAAGGGCCGGCTGAATAATCTAGAAACCCAATTTTGTAATACAAGTGCCTTTACAATTGGATAAGGTAGAACCGCTTGTAATGGAACATTATGAATCATTATTACCATTTGCCACTATTCCTAAATGTTTGGAATATAAGAGTATACCAACAGAACGTCCAAGAAGTCAAGAAAATAATCAATCAACTGCCATAACTCCTGGCGCACTTTCCTTCTCTGCAATTGATTGTAACTGCATGTCTTAAGCTTCAACACTCAAATACAATTCAACTAGCATGCTGAACTCAGAATATAAGTCTTATATTTAATCTGTCCAAACACATATACAGATGAAAAGAGCTGCAATGACAAGAGGATCTGTGAGCAATAACCCAATTGATAGGTTGTGGTTGGCCATGCTGTTGGTTTTTTTATACCTAGGCCAGATTATTGTGGTACAGAAAATCAACAATTGAAATGCAACGTTATTTTAAAGGTGAGGCACAATCAACATGAACTTCATTGTCAGTATTGTATCTTTACAATGCACCTGCCACTATGGTAAAAACTATGAGTCATATATCAAGACCCATTGTGTGCCCCCCGCTCCAAAAACCACCTCCATGCCCCTGCACCTCATGGCTGCCATCATCATTGACGACGGCGACCATGACGACCACCCCCCTCTTACCTTACCCTCTAGCAGCACCCCCACGGCCTCCGCGTCGTCTCCGCCAACGGCAAGTCTGAATCCCAAGCCTACCTGAACGATCTCGCAGAGACGCTCACCACAGCCCTACGCACCATCATCCCCAACCTCCCGCGCCTGCGGCTCGACTGCAACAAGTGTGAGGCCCGCATGCAGCGCATCCTGGAGTGACAGAGGCGCGAAATGAATGTGATTTGGGATGTGATTGATATGCAGCAGAAGCTAAGGCTCGTGGGGTTTTTGGAGAGGAGTTTTTTGGAGGTGGTGGGGCTAGAAGGGAGGGAGGGGAAGGTCGGTAGGAGAGTCCTAATAGCGGTGAAGGCGTGGCTGGAGAATGAGATGCATGAGGAGAGGTATAATGCGTTGGGCCGCATTCTGTGGAGGATGTATCGCCCACCGGTGAAGGGGAGGGCGAGGAGGAGAGTTGAGGCGCCACCCAAACCACAACAACCACCACCACCGTCGCCACCACTACCACCGCCACTGCCACCACCACCTGTTCTGCCTGCACCACCGCTGGGAAGGGTGATTGCCATAGAGTTGGCTGGGCTGGTGGCCGCGGTGGTGGTAGGGGTGGTGGCGGTGGGGATTGTGGTTGTTGTGGTGCAGTAGCAGCAGGCGAGGAAGGACGTGACAAAGCCGACCAGGGTGATGTTCGTGGAGATTGTCTGAGGGTTCACACTGTAAATTACAACTTTAGAATTTCTCACAAGAGGAGCAGCTCTTGAGGCCTTGTATCAGCGGATTTTGCGGCTTGATATCAGCAGCCCCCAAAGGTCTTGTACAAGCACCTCTCGAGGCCGAATAGCAGCCCTTGATGCCTGTAGCAACACTATTTCCAGGCCCCACAACAGCCACTCTGGAGGCCCCATAGCAGCCGCGATAAAACCTCCGAGGTCTTGAGGTAGTAGCTTGCAATACTCTTAGCGCCAAGTTTCGATACGTCAAGAACAATGTAACTCTCAACATGATAAGGATTAGTTTCGAGGTTTGGTATTGAACGAGCCCCGTACGTGAGTGCCAAACATTTGTTTTGACGACCGGGAGTGGTGTTTTCCAGTTATCTCTTGGACTACTACTCAAGGGTTAAGATATGTAATGCTGGGGTTCATGGTGGGGTTGTTCATGGGGGCAGATCACGAAGCCCTCTTCATTGTAGCTGATTGCGAGCCCCTTCTGGCCTCCTGCTGGGCAGCTCCTAATGCACACCTAGTCTACGCAGGGTGCTAGGTAGCAGGCTGTTGAATCCTCCGCTGAGACCCTTACATCAGCAAACTCTTCAGCCAGGCTCAAACAGGTGCAGCACTTGAGGTCACATGGGAGAGCAGCCCTCAAGGCAGCCTGGAGGAAGACCAAATTGCCTTTCCATGTGCAAGGCATACGGAATGACTTGTTGACGTTTTGCATTGTACCCCCGCTAGAACTTCAGGTGGTACGCTTTGGGCAGTCAATTGTATCACATTTCTTTTGGCTGCCAGAAAAAAAGATCAAAAGAATTTGTGGGTGGGTGGGTTTGATGGAAGTGGAGGGTAATGTGAAGTGAGGGTGCAGGAAATTGAAATACAAATGGCGGTTTATAATTGTTTTTGAATTTGCGTTTGTTGTGCGTAATATTTAAAAAAAAAAAACACAGTATTCAATTAAAGTGGGAAAAGTGTTATATATGTGTTTTTAATGTGAGTTGAGGAAATTCTCAAGTGAGGTGTGGGAAATGAAAGTGGAACGGCATCTTGAGTGTTTTTAATATAAGTACATGGTAATGTCAAGTGAAGAGCGGGACTTTGAATTGGGGAATGTGCATTATGATCTTTTTATTATGAATTAAGCGTGATTTGTGAAGACGAGAGAGGGAAAGTGAAGTGTAAGAATATTTTGTAATTGTTTTTAATGTGTATAAATAGTAATTTGAAGTGATGAGATTGAAATTGAAATGGAAAGCCAATTTATAATTGTTTTCAATGTGAGGAATAGCATATTGGAGTTAAACAGCGTTTTATATATGTTTTTAATGTGTGAAGCGGAAGATTTTAAGTTAGATGTAGCAAATTAGGGTGGAACAGTGTCTCATTATAGGTTTGTAATCCAAGTAGTAGGAAATTCAAAGTGAGGACTAGGAAATTGAAATGGCTCTGCGTTATATACGTGTTATTAATATAATTAGCTGAAATTGCTATGGGACAGCGTTCTATATATTGTTTTGATGTGAGAAGTAGGAAATTTGAAGATGGGAGTTAAGTTAGGCCTATTAGGCTTGATAGCATTGAGAAACTCAAAGGACATTCAAATTATACTCACTGGTCAAACCTTATGCTCCACGTTCTCACTATTTACCACTTCAATGATCATGTCAAATACAAGCAAGTGGTCCCAAACAATCCAGTTCAAGTGAAGTCAGTTGCAATCTATTTAGATGACATATGTATATACAGCAATACTCGGGATCAGCATGTAAAATACTCAAGAGTGTTACACTAGATCCTGAAAAAGGAAAAAGTTTACATGAACAAATCAAAGTCCAAGATTAACTCCAAAGTACTGCAGCTTCTAGGAGTCATACTTGAAGACAAGGGCCTAGAAGTTGATCCAACTAAAGTAGAAGTGATGTTTAAGCTGCCAATCCCTGGAAACAAGAAGGAGCTCTAGAAATTTCAGGGCATGATCATTCATCTGAGTCACTTTCTTCCTAAATTAGGTGACATTATTGATGCAATTATTTTTCACTAACCATACTGTGAAAATCATAGACAAGGCACCAACTGAAGCAAACTTTGCAGCAGTGGATGTAGGTATACCACAGGAATTGCTCTTATCACCTCTTGGGATGACCAGGTCCTAGTAACATGATTGCAATGACCGAAGAAGGTACCGTTATGTCCGTGCCAAGGGGGACGATAGGCATGGATGGAAGAGGGTTAGCGACAGTTGAGGACAGCAAGGGTGTAGGTGTTGACTTGGTTGAGGGGGTGCACAGGGGCGGGTTCTGGGGCACCACCTGTGAAGATAACTGAGCGGCGGCTGGTCAAGGTACTAGGTATAGGGCATGGTTAAGGCAGGGTCAGGAGGGGCTGTCCAAGCCACGGAGGAGGAAAGTATAAAGTATATTCGAATAACAACTTGTTAAGATACAACTAAGGGAAAAAGACAAGTTGTTCCATAAAGAGGAAAGGAAAAGAAGTCAAGACGGGAGGGAGAAAGTACTCCTTATATGGAGATCCTTCTCAGACTATGGAACTAGAAAGACATGAATAGAATAGCAGCACCGCGGCTGCGCAGAAACTGCGTGGCGTCTGCGCAAGGTACATGAGTCAACGAGAATTATAAATCAACTGCGCAATAAAGACAACTAGAACTAAATCAAAACTAACAGAAACATATGGAAAGCTATTGCGCAGTGAACGTTCATGATACCAGAACTTTTTGGTGGTTTCTCTGGGGATCTGACCTAGGAAGTCTAGCAGTGATGGGGATGAGGGCTGTCATTTTGCAATGGTTACCAGCAACGGGCTAGGACATAGGTGAGGTGCATTGCAATGTCAAGTAGCACTAGTAGTAGGCAGGAGTCATCATGAGTCAGGATTAGGTGAACATGGATCCACTGTGGCTGGTAGCGAGGCTGAGGCTGATAGTGGCTGGGTGCAGAATAGTCTTGGGTAAGGCTAGAAAGTTGATTCATGACACCTCTACTGTTGAATATTCACTCCACATCTCTGTTCAAATATATACCGGAGAACTCCCCAATACTCACATGCAGCTGCGTTGACAACTTTGCCATTCTGACCTTCAGTGAGTCATGGGAGAAAACGCAAATAACCTACAACAGCTGGGGCTCGAGCTCCAACAACAAGCCCAAACTTAAGGACTCCGCTTTCCCATTAGCAAAAATGAACTCATCCACTTCCCTTTCAAAACATCCACCAAGCTCCCATCACCTTGGGACAACAAAATGTTTAACATTCCAAGCAACTTTGATGTTTAGGAATCTTCTTTAGGAAAACCTCCAAGCAGGGTACTACCTTAAGTAACGTGGCAGCAAGGCAGTAACTACACTGTACCGAATTGCCCCCATCCTCGAACACCTACATCTTGAATTAGCATCCAAGCTATCAAAGGCACTCATTATTCCCATCCTCTTCTTTGGCCTGGAAATATATTCAAGCCGCCACATCAACTACAACAAAATGAAAGCAATGCAAAAAACTCTCTACACTATGGCAAAATACATTACAAGCGCATAACAAGCTTTGGAAAGGCAAGCAAGCACTATGCACCATAGCCGGAATCCCGTTCCCCAACCCCCTCATCAATGCAAGGGTAATCATGGGCGCTCGACGCCTTACTGGCCTCACACCTCTCTATCCACTACACCAGCATCTCCTCTGGGTCTGTCTAAAGTTCAATCCACCCTAACAAATGGACTCCTACTCATGTCTTCATGTTCACGCAAGAAACATTATCTGTTTTAGGCCATATTCAAAAGTCTGTTTGCTAGATACTTTTGTACCTAACAAATAATATATTTTATTTAAAAAAAAGGAAACACAAAAACTTGTCTCTTTTCCTCAATTATATTTTCACAAGTTGTTATTTGAATATACTTTATACTCTCCCCTTCCATGGCCTAGACAGCTCCTCTTAATCCTGCCTTGACTACATCCTATAAGAAGTACTTTGCTTATCGTCTACTCAGTTATCCTTCCAGGTGATGCCCAGAACCCACCCCTGTGCACCCCCTGAACCAAGTCAACACTGATAGCCTTGATGTCCTTAAGCACCGATTACCCTCTCTCATCCACGCCTATTATCCCCCTTGGCCTAGATAAAACAGTACTTTCTTTGGCCGTTAAGATTGTGTTACTGGGAGCTAGTCATTACAACTCGTAAGCAGGATCAAAACCAACAGCAGATTCAAACATATCAGCATAAGCACTGAGTTTCATGCGTAACACGGTGGAGTGGTCCGTCTTGAGTTCAATATCAAAAGTTTTGTTTTCTCAATGAAGGTATGTGTTTTGAATCAAATCAATAATTTTCTACGAGATTAGGTCTACTTCATTCTATTCAAGTAGAAGTAAAACATCAGGCAGCGAGATATTCAAAACTTTTCTACCAATCTCTACAGACAAACAAACAGTTCCCTTGAACTCCAAAATGAGCACTTGACCACTACCAAGAGGTATTGCCACAGAATGAAAGACTAGATTGATGGGAGAGAAAATGTCAGCTGTGATGTGGTGAGAGGCGCCAGTATCAGTTGACATGTTGGGTTTGACCTTAGAAGTATTAGTCATTGTGAAGATGTGGTGAAGGATATGAGGAAAAACGATGTAGGTAAAAGCAGATAAGGGTGGAGAGGTGAGTACAATTACATGTAAGAAGAACCAGCTGTGATAATAGATTGAACAATAGTAGCGCCAGCCGGCCTCATACCGGTAAGAAAGTATACTCCGTAGATATCGAGAGTTAAGACACAGAGAAATAGATGTTGCTAAGAGGGTTCAAAGATCTTAGAGAGAAGCAGGTCATGGGAGTAGCCAGCCAAGCAAGTTATCGCTCTCAAGGTAATTGTATTAACTAAAAATCAGAACTAAGTAGGGCAGCAAGCAACCATATATACATATGTAGGGAAGGAACCGAGCAATAGAAAAGCTCAATGCAATTCCAGCAAAAGGTCCTGAGGTATGCCTTAAAGCCTATGCCTAAGCCTTGGACCTACATTCAGGCATTCTAGCATGTAGCTTGGCCTTAACAATGCTGTTTTCCTGCTTCACAAGGCCTTGACTCTGTGAATGCCTTAGATTTCCATTGATCAACTAAATAAACAAGTGTTTTATGACCATCAATACCTCCCTTTTGAACTCAAATCCATTATCACATTGAAGGATAGAATGGACAATGGGCTGAGGAGATGAATCCACACTTTGAAGACGTTTGCTACAAGTTTGGCTTCCTTCTGTGCCTATGGGATTAGTATTGAGTTCTTTAAAAAGTAGTCCTGGATGTATAGTATCCACTTGTATTGTCCATTGGCCTCTAATCTGATATAAATCAAATCTATCTGGATCCTTTCAAAGAATTGATTCACTTCAATTGGTTGAATTGGTAATGTTGTAATTTCCGGTCAATTGAGGACGCAGATGGTACAAGACTTAAGGAGGCGAGCAACCTATAGAGATGTCTTTTGAAATATATCTTCAATACCAGTATCAGTCATCATACCTCAATCCTAGTAATGCTATAATACATTAAATTAATGATTTCAAAAGTCTTGTTTTTCCCAGGATAAAAGTACTTAAAGTAGACTTCTGTAATTGCACTGTACATTGTGAATGTTAGACAAAATATTCTACTTAATAAGCATAACCTAACAAGTTCATACCTAAAAGTCTGATTCAATTGCACCACCCGCTGCCATTTGGGATGCAAAGGAGGCTGTGCAACCTGCAAAAGCCCCTGTATTGAATTGTCTTTCTAGAGGTATAATCTTCCTTAAATTTTATAGTATTGTTCCTCTAAAGTAATAGGTGTAAAGGAAGGGTCTTGTACAAATATGCAAATCCCTTACAATTAATCCCAATAAAGCCTATAGCCACTCTTGTGAGTAGTTGAAATGAGCAAGTACTTAAACTCCTTTTCTGCACATAAAAAGAATGTGTATTATGCCATTGGAGCAAAATTGATAGTTATTAGTGTATTTGATAGTGGAGATAAAGTTCATTGCTACACGTACAATGAGGGCATAGAGGGGGATTTATATACAAAAGGGATTCAAGATACCGCTTGCCATTACACTAATATAATCAGTAGCTGAATCCATAATTGCGAATGGAATTGGTTTACTTAGCTTGTTTTGCTATCTCCAATAATGATGTTGCTTAAAATACTTATAGAACCATTTCATTTTGCTTTGTCTGCTATTTCTAATAGAATTGGCCTTTTTCATGCTTCATTTTCCTTACCCCCTAATTGCTACTATGGCGAAACGTCCTCCACGCGCCGTCCGCGAATCCCTGCGTCTCCACCAGCGTTGGACCCACGTTCAGACGAGGAAATGGCACAATCAAGAAATATAAATGCAATATACTAGAAACTCGCAAACAAGAAGGTACGCAAGGCAAGCCAATACTCACGAATAGGACACTATATTTCCGTACGGCGCCAACCCGACATACTGTTCCCATGTACAGGGCCACTATCCCACACACACGTACCACCCAAATCAAGACAAAAACACGCTTATAAGGAGCCTATCAAGCAGCATCAAGAGCCAGATTCCTCGTATGAAACAGAAACCTCTGATGCCGTGAGGGGGTGGAACCACCTATCTTGAATTACTTTAGGGGAAGAGATTCTAGACTATCTGTATATACTGACGAATGAGATTGTACACATTCACGAGACCCCAGAATTGCCGAAATCCAGTGCTGTATTGCTGACAAAACACTATTCCTGTTCGGGAGTCTTTACGGTAACTTCAGCCGCCACCAGCATTCCCGCAACATCCCTCCATGAGAATTACATTATAAATGAGGAATGAGGGAAAGATTGAAAAAAATAACAGGAAACAAAAAATGAAGGAAAGGGAAACGGAACGGGGGAAGGCATTCTGCTCTTCTTGTATTCCTCCGCTCGCCGTTCTCGTGCGTGCGTGCGTGCGTTCAAGCCTACCCTCGGCCAGTAGTTTTCGTCGAATTTATCTGATAACGTTGCAAGTCACTTGTAGGTGTGACGTAGCCAGGGCAACCTTGGGTACTCACACAGCCGCCCCCGGCTTGGCATCGCCGGCCACCATTGCGCGCCCGATTGTGTTCTTGATCGTTGTCTCAACACCACGGCTCCCCCTCATCACCATCATCGGTACACACCAACTACCCACCGAGACACACCCGCCTGCCGGACCAACACCTCCTGCATCCATTCCCATGCCCGCCGCCAAAGACTCAGCCTCCGCGGCAACCAACAACAACACTCGCAAACACCGCCCCACCACCCCAGCCGACCCCGCTACCCCGGCCGACGCCCAACTCCCGCCCAACAGCACCGAGCAAATTGTGCAAAACCTCACCACCAAAGTCAGCGAGAAGACGCGCGCCGCCGCAGCCAACCCCATGAGTATTACATCACACCCCACCCCTCTTGCCCGCCCACCCCCTCTTCCATGCCCTCCCTCCAAGATGTTACCCCCGCCAATGCCGTCGCAGCAGCAGCAGCAGCAGTGGCAGGGGAGGAGAGAGGGGCGGAGAAATACACAGGGGCAGGGGCAGCCGCAGCGCGGGCGTGCACAGAGTTGGGGGGGGGGTAATTCTCCGAATGGGTATAAGAAGTGGCAGCAAGAGCAACAGGAAGTACAACAACAACAACAACAAATGCAGTACGACTCCTGGAACGTCCGACGGCCGGTGCTTCTTTCTCCGCCATTCCAACTTCAGCAGCAGCAGCAGCAGCAGCAGCAGCAGCCAAGGGAGGCGAACCATGGGCAGCAGCTGAGGTGTAGGTGTTTCACGACCAGGATCGGGACGGAGTGCAGGAACTTGTCGTTTGCGGGGATGGGAGTTGGATTAACGTTTTGAGGCTGATGCGTTTGAAGTCAAAGGATGATGGGACTGAGGTGCGTAATATCAAGTTGCTTGCGGATGAGGAGCGTCGCTTGGAGGTGAGGACCAGGACTGCTTGGGTGCATGATAAAGACTCGTGGATGATGTCGGTGGCTGAGCCCGCGCCGAATCGCATTGCGCAGCGGAAGAGGGGGTCTTTGGTAGTTAGGATTTGAAGAGGGGTATTAAGTGTGCGTTGAAATGACAAAGAGGTGGAAGGGGGGAACAAAAACATCCAAGTGGAGCCATGCGGGAAGTGAGTGCGCACATGCAGGAGTTTGCACAAGAACTTGGAGCCGAGGAAATGTCTCCTCATCCTTTTCCTCTATCTCTTTTCTGCGGTTCTACCTTCTTATTTCTGCTATTACCATAATATCTTGGCGGTACGAAATCTTTCAAGTGGAGAAAAGTATTCATGTATATATAAGAAGACACGTTTTTCATCTCTTGTATGGGCAAGCTGAGGAAACTACGCTGAGTTGATGCAATCATGTATGGAGGCCGATTAAGGTGGTGGAGGAAAATGAATACAAGACCTCCGCGACAGCGGAAGTGTGGGAAGACAAGCGAGAAGAGCTCACGGAGGAATCTGAATGGAACGGCCGCAGAAGGTCTTGTCTATCCTCCCTTTATCTTGCCGCCTTTTCCTCTCTTGTTTTAGAGTTTGAATATCTCACACGCAAGAAACACATAACTGCGTGTGTATCTGTATTAAAGTAGCTACATTATATCTGACGCAAATGCATGGTGAAGATTTCGTGCTTGCTTGAAATCCACAGTTCTCTGAGTTCACGGAGTATTTGACTAGACAATGTCCCACTTCTCGTGAAGCATGCAGAGGATATCGGCGCTGTTCCCTTACCATTACCCGCTCAGAGAAACTTTCATCACCCAATGACCATTCTATATTTCCAATATTACCTTTCGATATACCTAGTTGACAAGGGACAACGACAATTTTATTTTGTATGAAGCAAGTCTTTCAAGTTATCAACTTTGAATCTGATTCCTGCTGCTCACGCCACGGTAACAAGGAAAACACCAACACCCCCCGCACGTGAGAATCTTGTTTTCCCCATCAAGTCACGAGAAATGTGGTAGGGCATCTGCACTTCTACTGCGTGGAGTTCGCATTGCAAGTTGATTGATTCGAGCTGGAGGACACATTTAGGAGAACTTGAGGACATGCGAGAGGAAAAGAAAAGGCCATTTCCCAATACTTGTTGATAAAAGTAGGACGCACGAGTTACCTTTGTGTGCGGCACCTCAAACGCAGGCAACCTTTAAAAGAAGTTCTCAACCCCAACACCTAGCGTTACCTACACTGTCAACCCATCGGGGAGAAACAAGATGAAAGAGACTAAACACAAGCATCAGCCAGTAACCCGCCGCCCTCTCGACCCCTTGCCCCAATCATCCTCGCTTCCACATGTATTCCCCGTCATGCTTACACCCAAGACATAATTTCAAGGGGGGGTTCACTCCCTCTGCACTTGTAGTCCAGCCCCGCGTTCGTTCTCAATCCCATCCCTCATGACCTTCCGCACATGCGCCTTCCCCCCTGAATACATATACAGCAGCCTCCACAATTCCCAAACGCCATCTGCCCATCTCCGAAAAAGTAGCACAAAACAATTACCCCTACCGCCCCCATGTCTCGCACCCAGCACCTGCCCAGAGGACACGGCAACAAGGACAAATATCCAGATCATGCAAGCGCAACAAAATATTCCAGCCCCAAACGCACCCACCCGAGGCGCTCCTTGTACCTGTCCCTTTTTTCCTCCGCAGATTACACTCAGGTGGCAGCAATGGGCAGGGAAGGACAGACTATGCCATCTCCTGCGTTCCTACGTGAATCAGCAACACAGGTGGCATGAGAAGGGGCACGGCCGAGAGAGAGGCGCATGGAGGATGGTTGGCATGACCTCTGTTTCTGAGCATTGCATGGGTCCTTACATGTTCTGGAGGCGTGGGAAGTGCCGGCGTGATGCTGCGTTGGCGCGGGGACTTCCCCGCACGTGACCTGGAGGTGTAATATTTGAAAAGTTGTGGTATCAATTAATGCAAAAGAGAATCCCCAAGGACACAGAATGCCCTAGACAAACACTAGCAGAATCAAAACAAATGGGAAGAAGGCTAGATTTCATCGACAGCAAGTCGAAAGGCCCCCATGTAGGGAAGGGGTGACGAGGTAGGAGATACTCATGCGATAAGGCTTGGTCTCGTGCCCCGCGGCAGTATCGTACGTACGGTGGTAATACCTGCACCTGGGGATAGTCGTAAGCAAAACATCCACAAGTTGGCCACAACTAGGCTGGACGTTGGCTACTTGCGCCGAATCATGTGCACAATTACCAAGGCAACACCTAGCCTCGTCCCCAGGCGGGTGACAACATGTGCTGCCAGCCGTCCCGCTCCACCAGACGAAAGCTGCCCCCCTCCCTCACCACATCTATACCACAGCAGCTTCAATCGATCCATCATATCGACAATAAGCAATCCCCCACACTCACGATAAACTCGTTGCACTCGCGAGGGCATTGTCACAACCTGCATCGGGCGAGAGCGGGACCCGTACTCCTGCCGCTGGCACTGCCAGACCCTACCGCCACCAGCGACTGACACTTGCCGATTACAACTTCCATGAAGCGCTCTTGGTCTGGTCGAGCACTCTGTTCCGTTGCCGCGCCATTGGGGCATACTTGGATACAGCGTTGCAAACAGAATGGGATGATTACAGCGTGCAACACCGGCTTTTGAAGGCAGCACAATGAGGCAACCTCACCCCCGACTACAACTGAACAAGCAAAGAATGCTGGCAAGTACCTCCATGTTTCCCTCCCATCGATTTTTGCCCCATTCCCCCCCCTCTCCTGTGGGTTTGGTTCACAGTATTCTCTGTCAAAACAGCTTGCCACATCGCCAGGGTCTGTCTGTCGGCGCCGATCTCAAATCATCTCTCCATCGCCAGCAATCATGCCCATTCGGTCACTACATTGCAACCTCAAGACCACCTTTGCGATTTTTTTTGCAACTTGCCCTTGTGCATGTAAGTAATATGGCTGTGCCCAGGCGCCCCTTCCTTCCACAGCACTCTCCAACCACATCACCGCCGGCTGTCTTTATTTTGCAGGAACTGCGCTGCAACAACGCAAGCCCCCCAGGACGCATCCACAACCACAAGAATCATTTGTCGCCATTCCCCCAATCAAACGGGTCCAGAATCAAGTTTGTTTGTACTCAATCCAGCATTTGCCAAACCCCCCTCTTTGCGTATTCTTATTACGCTTCTAGGGTAGGTAGGTATTTGTACCCCCTGTGCGCATTGCATTGCATTGCTTCCTCTCAATCGGCCCTCTGGAGCAGAAAACATGACAGAATGTTGCTGATGAGTTTCATGCATGCCTGGATACTCAACTAAGTATCGGTTATACAGACCACCTTAGCCGTATTTTGATTGGAGGCGAGCCGCTGAGGTGGCAGATCCTGTCAAATGTAACATACCTAAGCAGCTAGTAGATGGGGGGAGAATATATAAAAGCAGTACCTAGAACGTACGTTCACCGTGGGGCCCGTAAAAGCCTCAGCCCGTAACACTGTGGAGGGGAGGCTGTGTACCTTGAACAGCTGTTCTTGCGGGTTGAAGCAATCATGCTCAGCTACCATTACTGTTTTTTTCGCTGCAACTTCTGTCTGCGCTGTCCTGAGCCGCTATGTCTGCAATGTGGGTTGGTTAACATGCCGCGCAGGCTGACAGGTGTATATATATACTGCACCAAAGACTATCGCAGTAGGGACATGTTGCAAAGATTATACCCGCTCTGAAAGCCTTAGCTGACGATTTCTCTCACCATCACGCATATTTGGTGATCTCTCAAGCAATGAAACGCCATCTCCTACGGTAGGATGGTAAACATCCACGATGGGGGCGTTATTGCAGCAACATAAACCGTGGTGCGGTACGACATCCGGGGGGGGGGGGATAGCAAAAATCCTACAGGAGGGTATAGGCGCTATTGGCTAAGTATGCCCACATTTCTCTGGCACCCTTTGTACCGTGGGTCTTGCCAGAGGCAAACATACATATCATGCAAATGCCATGCATAATCCGCCTCAGCAAATCATAATTATTGAAAAGAGCTTGAGAGCTGCCCGACGGGGGCAAGATCCCCAAGCGGCACCACCGCAGGTACAGGGGGTTACCCGCGCAAGATTCCCAAAAGTAGGTTGACGGCGAGGCCTGTTGAGAGAGATCCATTAAAGGATATACGTTCGTGCCCCAGTGGATTCCGGAGCGGTGGCCGGAAGACCGTCAATGTGTGCGTAGTCTCGTGCCCGGTGTGCGGCGACCTGCGGCCGGTCGGATTTGGTGAAGGCTGCCGGGCGCTGGGCGGAGGAATGAAGCGCGGGTCAAGGCTACGGGCGCTATATACAGCATGCGGGCCTGAGGATAGTGGGGGTGGAGGTGAGTAGGAGGTAGAGGAGGAGGCAGGCGAAAAGGGAGGGGCAGATGAGGCGGCAGCGCAGAGGCTCAGGAAGGAGAAGTGGGGGGCGATTTTTACTTTTGTAGTATGGTATTGGGGACGAGTCTAGTATTAGGGCGGAGTGTGGGTGTGTCGATTAGGGAATTACCGGTATGCTTCTTCGCAATGGTGTTTAGGTGAATGGTACGCCCACCTCATATTTATGGTGCACCGCGCCCGGACGGGAGAAACCTGGGTGGCAAGGTGGAATTAACTTGGGTTTTTGCCTCAGGGCCCCTATCATTGTTGCTCCCAAAGATAAAGAACTCCATCTTCACTTTCGTTTGCGTTTTCCGTTTTTTTGATATTGCGATGGACGTGTATTCTCTTCTGCCTTGCATACCAACTGTCGTCCAAAGAGCCCAGGTCTCCTATGCATGGCGGGGTGATGTCAGATTCTGGGGTAATGGAGGATGAGACCGAACAATTGATAAAGTAGCCACTGAGGTTGAGAACTCAGTATAAATGGCAGGAAATTATAAATTGTGCCCAGTTGAACAATTGGCTGCGACTAATCGTGAAATGTTCGAATAGTAAGCATTTGCATGGAGTATCCTCTGGGGAGGAAAGGTTCATTGTGCTCGGATGAAGCCTTCAATGTAACAATAGGGACAACTTTGCAATCAACATGACGATATCTAACCAAAATGAAGCCTGCCAGGCGGCTCCGTCTGGCCACATCACGACCTTGAGAGGCGATGGAATAAATGTCTGGGTCGCCAGTGCGTCTTCCTCGGTGAGTGGTATTTCTAGTACGCACATGTGCCCTCGTTCGACGTTTCTTTTTTCGGTTCATGGGTCTTTGAGAACCAGTCCCGCGCCACCGCGTATAAGGCCAATCCCTTGATCGATCGACCAATATCAAGTGCTGAGTGGGAGAACAGATCGATTGAAAACCCCATTCTCACGGTTCCCGTGCCCATTCTCACATGGCTCCCAGCAATTGTAAATGTATATCAAGAATACCGGTAATGTTAATTTCAAGTCAACTGCGTACGAGAACAATGATCACCAATTGTATCCCCCCCAAACGCGATACATTATTGACTATACCTATTTACTGCGCTTCAGGGGACAAAGGTTGCTCTCCGGGCTGCGCCACTTGCATCCCTTTGCGGCTTTTCCATATCTCCCACGTCCACCTTAGGCTTCCTCTGCAATCATTCACCCAGCATTTCCCCATCTATAAATTGCGAGTGCGTCCATGGTGGCAGACAGTTCCATGCAGTCACCCTCAACTGGACCCCCTCCTCCCCCCCCCCCCCAGCAGCCTGTTACCATCACGCCGGTGACCCTTACTCTTAACAACCCTCCTTGTCCCTGCTTCCAGGACGCGGTTGCTCTCCTCTAGCTTTCGAACGGACTCCAGACTGGTTGCTTCCGGGCCCAGAGGAGGTATAGAGGAGGTGGGTGAGATAACAAACGTGCGCGGTACCAGTATGGCCACTTTTATCCTACATTTGATATAATCTGACATTTGCGACCATAGACTCAGGAACACGAGGACATCTTGTCCGCTCTGGCATATTTACGATTCAGACGGCCAGGCTAGTATTAAGGTGGGTGACCAGCTGGAAATGCCTAGTGTCGTAGGTTTTGAATTTATGTATGTTTCAAGGATGATTGGGAAACCATCGACCACCACTAGAGGGTAGACACTGGCGGAAGTTGAGGTGGTAAACCACAACCACATACACGTAACTAGTGGCAGCTGTGCACTCGCAGCCGTGAGGCGTGCACATGAGACTACACCGGGGGGGGGGCTGGCCTTGTGCGGAGGCAAGAGAGCCAATTTGCACCCCTTAGCCACTACAAGTGCTATAGTAGCAATAGCAAAGTCACGTTAGTTGGAGTCTCGAAATGTATGGTATATTTCTACGAATTTCCATACCAACTGTACCTGTGTGATGGAAAAATCTATAGATGTTTTTTGACAATGGCTGAAAACAAAACCAATTCACTTACATGGGACGAGAGAACTGTGTCATCATCAACTTTCACCAATTTCGCATGGGTGCATGGGGTGGCATACACGACAGCTGTGGTGTGGGCGTTCCTTTACCATCTCGAGAATTTACGAATACCACATGCACAGGCTCCATAATTTGGAGGTTGTGAGTGTGTGTGGAATCCCGCTCCTATTTTGCACTTTCGATTGCAAGTATGTATGTAGTCATTTAACACCTTCATTCATATCGTTCTACATGCTTCCTCGGCACGGGCACGTATTATTTGTTCTGGATCTTGCACAACCGGATTCGATCCGGAGCCTACCACAGGGCTGCATAGCATCCACATATGTAATTACACCCGCATGCACTTACCAGTCGACGTCGTTGGATTGCAATTTCCAGGTACCATGTGAGAGAGAGTGATTTCTTTTTTTTCATAACTTCAAATTTCCAGTTTTTTGCCCCCCTCAGCTTTCGAATTCGAGTCAATTACACCAAAACACGGAATCAATCCATCAGGCCGAGCCGAGAGCGAGAGTGAATGTCGAATAGTCCACCGATCCACGATTTTTTCGGGCATTCTTTAATGAATCTCAATGTCGATCAAAGAAATCGACAGATATCAATAGCTTGCCCCCCCCCCACTGAACGTTTATACCCGCCCAGCCTTGGGAGGATTAATGCAGTTCATCACAACATGGAGATATGGCTTTATTTCAAACATAATTGGCTTGGCACAAATATATCGAGAGGTACCCGTAGAAAATTGGAAATGTACGAGACGTCTCTTGGAGGATATATATAAATGGGATAGATAGCATGGTTTGAGTAAAACAGTAACCTTACAAGTGCAATGGGTTGGTCCCTTATGTGAAAGGATGAGGAAAAGAAAAAGAAATCAAACTAATGGATATATGGCTTGGTGTTGTATATAAAAATCCATGATCTGGGGGTGGGTATTGGAGATGTGATTCGATTCGGCTCGTTTGAATGTATCATTTTTCTTCTCCTGCTTTGTCAAATTGTGGGCGGCACGGCTACTGGGTCTTGTGTGCCCTGAGGATGGTCCCTTGGTGATATCTAGTGCCCTCGTCTAACAAGTCGTCCCGTACAAATGGGTGTGTCTTGTCAGAGCATGGTCCCCCTCAAAATATCCTTGTTTACCGACCGATATGGTAGGTCCCCCGGCTAGCCCTTGTTTCTGCAGAAGTTCAGATATGGAAGCACACACACCGAACCTGTGGAAAGTAAAAAGTAAACGCCGCCCCCTCCTGCAACCGTGTGAAGGAAACCATTCCCGATATTCCCCGCCGTGCACAGCAGGCCATTGGAAGTGGTCAAAGCGGGTTTGCGGCAGGATCCAATTGCAATTCAAAGTGATTGTTGAAAAAACGAGTATGAAAACTCGCTGTAGAATCAGAGGAAAAATGTGAAAAAATGTTAAACAACCATTTGCTCGTATTCTAGCTAAAAAGGCATATATCGCTACATCATCATCGGATTCAAACAGATTTCCCGGGTCACCAATTGACAGGACACGTTCCTTGAGGGCATGACAGCCAGGCCTCGTTGGCGACGGGTTGGAATGGCGCGAGGAAGGGGAGAATATTGGTGGATACATATGGATGGGCGGTCCCCGATGAAGTGAAGGGGGTTTAGGAGCGGGGGATATTCATATCGTCGTCAGGTATGGGGCCATGCGGGCCAGAAACTGGCTCAAATGGATGTCCGTGGTGGATGACACCAACTGTATCGATGTGAAGTATTGGTGGAGTGTGCGCGAGTACCGATGAAGAAGAATCAACGGAGAACAGGCGGCAAAGGCCAAGTATGAGCGAGCTTGGCAGGGCACAGAATGCCTGAAACGGCGTGGAAATGCTGCAAACGCTGCGCTGCCGATAAGTCACTTATACCGCCGTCTTCACCCTTATCAACGAATGTACCTCCACCGACTCTTCCACACAACTGCCATCATCCTCCTCTCTTCTGGGCGGCAGAATGTAAATCACATCGGCGACAGTGCCATGTACCATCCCCGCAGCCCCCATCGGCAACGACAGCTGGAGATGTGTCAAGCAACGGCCATGCCATGCAGGGGCGCTGTTCAGCGCCATTTATTGGGCGACTGGGCAATGCCACAGTTGCCGGCCATTGGTCTCTGGCGGTATGTGAGCCAGGTGTCAGGTCCAAGTTCCTTGACAAAGCTTCTTCTGCTTTGAAAGGGATTTGTTGCAACGTTAAAAGCCCCCCCCCCCCCCCCAAACGAAGTAACTCAACAGCCAGAGCAATAGGTACCTAAAACATCATATGTTAATCTCCTCGCATCGTTTTTCACTTTGCCATATAATTCCAGCAAGTGTTTCAGATGAATGTATCAAAGAATCAAGAAGAGCGTTGCAGAATCATTGAGGGTATCAGCTTTTTTATATTCCATCCGTTGGAATGTTGTACGAAAAAGTACAAACTTGGGAGTTTTGCCACCCTTTTTGATCAATGTACAAAGAGTATTGAACAATCTCGAGGATGACGACTTTCCAACTGAGTCAATCGTTTTGGAATCTTGAGAATCGTCAATTGAATATTGAGAAAACGTCAGGCTTATTTCACTGCCAGCTATATATCGTGACAGTGCGGAAGATAAGCATCAGTCAGTAGTGAAAAGAACCTTCATGTAAATGTTCAAAATATGTCAAACAAATTGAAAAGACGAAAGAGTGGTACCGGTATTCTCCTAGATCTGCCATCCCACTACCGTTTTAATTCGCATATAAGGCGGTACTGGTTTTCGAGACGGTATCGGTCTATAAGACAGCAAATCTTGGTGTAGATGGTATGTTTTTCAAACTGTCTTTTCTGCAACACTTGATTTATAAGGGCTGCGGTGCTATATGCCAACTAATACGATACCTATGAAGGCCAGTCATACAGCAAACATGCGTCACAATGAAGACACCGCAGAACTAGGAAACGACACCCATGATACCTAAACATGTGCCAGGTCCATTTCAAGGTAGATCTGCCATCAATGCCGTTTCCTAATATGCAAAGTTAGACTGGGGGGGAGTTCAAAGCAGAACGAGATCAACTCAACAATCGTAGCATTGGCTTCGTTCAACGGATGTCGATTGCGGACTCACGGATTACCTCCGTCTCTGTATTGGACGTCTTTCCTTCAATCTGGCGACAAGAGCGGGTAGGATGTGCTGCATGGGGCTGAGGGGGGTTGGTGGTTTGAATTGCCTTGGTCAATTCCACTACGGAAGGAAAAAGGAGATTTCCGACCGGTATTACTTGTAGATCGAGGTGGTCAAGATTCGGCGACGTTGGATGTTGAAGCTGTAGCTGCTGAAGGCTGCTCCGCGGTGATTGAGCGGATCGTGAGCTACATCTCCGAACCACGCCAGCTTCCGGCAGTCATTCTCAGTTGCGGGTGGCACCGTGGCTCTGATGTGGGTTGTGGTCGAGGGACTTGAGGCTCTACCCCGCTGCCGTTTGGGCAAGGTAGCCATACGTTGAGACGTCTAGGCCAAGCAGGAGCCCCATGGTCAGCCCTACATGTGACATGACCAAGATGGCCAGCTCGCTGCCTTGGGAGTGAGAGTGACGCCGTTGATTGTGCAGAGGGTGGCGGTGGTGAAGCGCCGCGTGATCACTGACAAGCAGTGGTATCGGGTCGAGGATGAGACGTTTAGCGTGATGGGCGCACGCTGTATCGATAGCATCCAGGGGGGATGAGTGATTTCGCGGAGGCCCCACGAGGCGGTGATGTTCATGCCCACGTGCACGTCGGCGGGAAAGGGGGGGGAGGCGGGGAGCGGTTGCAGTTGGCACAGTGTGATATGGCGGGTTCAGAGGAGGGAATGCAAGCGCGGGTATGTAAACGCGGTGGAGAGTTGGAGTCTTGATGGGATTTACGCTACTCGAGATGAAACCTGCATATGCACTGGCAAGAGGTTGGCGGATGTGAAGCCTGGGTAGGCGGGTCTTTTCTGTCCCCGGGGCTCTTTGGAAATGAATCGGTGGCGGCTGGGCAGACTATGGAGGAGCTGGTCCTTGTACCCAAGCCCTCAAAACACGCCTTCGACCTGCCTTGGCATTGCGTCTTCACTGCTCATGCCTCATCAATTACATCGGTTTCACAGATACCAAGTACCCATGAACGCATCCAATCCTGTTACCCCCTCGTTCCCAATAGTCGTGTTTCCTTCTCGTTCTCTCCTCACACAACTCACGGTGTGCTGGGCACGAGTCTCAGTCTTGTCATGTTCCGCATGTCAGGGTCTATGGCGTAGTGCAGCCCATTGCTCGTTTATCCATCCACCCACAGCGCCGATTGGAACAGGTTTGGATACCTTCCATCGCTTGCCTCCTTCTTCTTCGAAAGCATACACCCAGAACTCCATCCCCCGCCTCATGGTATAGGAAGTGTTCCCCTCCCGTCCCAGGACTCATTTACCATTAGCCATGATCCAGTCCACTTACTCTGACGGATTGCAAAGAATTGGGGGGTTTGTGGGGAGCTTACAAGTAAGGTTAAAGGAGCAGCAGAGCCTGCCGCTCCCTTTAGGTGCTTCAATGACATATAAACCATATAACCAAGTATGGGCCTATAAACCAGATTTTACGGTATGGTGGCAGATGCGTGATACTAGCGAGTACCCAGACGGTTTGAAGTGGGATAAATAGGGCTCCCTGGTCTCTTTTCAGTCCTTGACGCACATGTTCATGAACAGTGGATGACTAATCTCATGCGCACGGGGCTGGACGGGACAAGACCCGAGCTTGATTACAGAATCACGCGCAAAATCAGAAAGCTTGCTTTGCAACACATTCCTGATTCAATTACGCACAATTGCTCAAATATGTACGCTGTGGTTGCAGACCGCTCTGGCATTTCCACAGATACTCAACGCTGCAGTAGCTCCAGTTGCCGCGGATAAGAACCGGAACCACGGAATTGTTCTTGCCTGCTGGGGATATTGACGCCCAACCATGTTCACTTTGGATTTTCCATACTCTTTCCCAACATTATGGCGGACCAGAGCAGGTAGCACCAGGGTTCGCCGGTCGTGAAGGGGGCTTTCGTATACCCGGAGTTAAGATTGTACATGCATGATGACAATTGCAAGTGCAGGTATTATCATTTCCGTGGTTTTTGCTGTTCCAGCCTAGCCAAAACACATCAAAGAACCACTGGACGAGTCCTGACACGATAGATCGCTGTGAACATTTCCTTGTAATATAAACCTTTTCAGTCTTTGGGGACTGTGGGTTTCAGTGTTCCCACGAGTGTTCTCAACGCAGCCCGCGCACCAATTCCTCAAACGAAGTCATGTATCTCCTACAACTTGCCCTTGATCAGTGCGGTGACTGAATGACATTTGCCTACTGGTCGTCATCTCCTTTCCCTGCCATAATGTGAAAATTAACAAATGCGACTGCTGTCTTGTACGACAACCGCCTCAGTAAAAGCCCAAATTGCTTGCAGTGACGCATTGCACTTTCCAGTACATCATGAGCAGCCCGCCCACTAAGACTTTCAAGCCAATGCTCAACGGCCCAGGCGAGTGGTCACTGGACCGGTCCAGTACCGACTGGCCTGATATTATCGTTGGGGGAGATCATTGCTGCCTCGAGGACGCAAGTTCCAGTTGCAAAGTATGGGCAGCGAAACGGCCTGGACCCGGCCGTTATACTGAACAGACCTACTAGAGACCTTACAGGGCTGAACCAGAGGATGAATACTTGTATGGCTTGCATGGCGTTGGGATTTGCCAATGCTACCGCGCAACGTGCACCGAACGGCCGACAGGCCATGCTATCGCTCTCTTCACGCTGTACTGTCTGCATTTCCTAAATTTCCCAACCACTGCCAGCCATTGTTTCTGAATATCGCGTGGTGACAACTCTCGGGGCTGTGTGTCATGCTCTGCAGCCGTTCGAACGTATGAAGAAGGGGTGGCGGTTCCGATGGTGTGAATGGACTTCAGTTGTTGGCCTATCGGTCACGCCATACGTTTTCGCAATTCCTCTCGAGTTCGCATCCTCTCTTGGGTTGTACATTCTTGGTCGCGGGAAATCATTTTTTGCTAATCTTCATACACCCAAGAGACACAATGTTCTGGATATGGTTCACTTTTTCATAAGCACTTGGCCTGAAATATGACACCTTGTAAGGGGTATGACGTCCAGGCGGGTTCATGTATGTCGTCGTCGGTAAATGGTGTGGAATCTGTGACAAGACGGCAGATATGTAGGGACAGGAGGGAGGTGCGGACGCGGAACGTCCGGCGAATTCCTGTAATTTGCAAGCCTCAAAAGATTGTTTTGGAGCCAACAGGTATAGGATTTCATCCCTCGCTCGCAGGAAACAAACACATCTCTACTTCCCACATTGTGTTTGGCAAAGTGATGGCGGTAAATCACACTTCAAGGCGTGTGGTAGCGAATACCGTCAAGTCTGGTGCAGAGGCGCATAGCAAGTATGTAGTTATAAGCTTTGTTTATCCTTGAAGCACCGGAATGTAGCGGGGGGGCTATGCTGCTACTCAAACCCAACTTATGAGGCCCTCACTAATCTCCATGTTTCTTTTATAAATTTGCCATTCAAGGTTCAATGGCTACAAAATAAATTGTCAGCACATAGGGGTTTTAGGCAACTATTACTGCCATCTGTGATCACGCAAAGGCCGGAAGCACATCTGCTTGTAGTTCAGACTTTACAGTAGGTTCAACTTGCAGATTGACGCACGTTGAAAGGCACCCCAGCCATTGTCTGTAATAATCCGAGTTGCAGGTGTCGTTATCCTGAATGTGCGGCGCAAAATGGGCATCTGGATCTCATTTTCAGCAAAACGACCGGGGTTTTGAGTTGATTATGGAAGTCTGCAGTTACGGTACATCTCTCTCACCTCCTCGATCACCTGGCAAAGAGTTACAATCGGGGTAAAAGAACATGCAGGCTCATAGAGCTATATACCCTGTCAATCTCTCCTCCAACTCGGACTATCAAACAATGAGATCTCCGCACTTGTTTACATTGCAGGACCAGATCATCCCACACGCCAGTTACAATCATCACGCTGGATCTACCATAAGTAGCTAGTAGTCAGAGACAAATCAACAATCATCCCTATATATGCTCGCCAACCAGGAACCTTCTCCTCCAAAAAGTCGTGGAGTCCAATTTGAATTTTTGTACCAGGCGGAGGTCATTGCCAATTAAATTAGACCATGATCAAATATCCCCCAGGACGAGAAGGCCTTCCTGTTTCTACTCGTCTTTTTAGGTGTCTATCAGGAGGGCGGGAATGCGGTTGTGAAGACGAGATTTGAAAAATACGTCTTCCCGTTGTTCTTCCGTTCCATTGTCCTTGCTATATGTCCAGATACCACTGATTTTGGCGCCATTCCCAGTGCACTGTTAATCTTATCCCGCCCTTATTACTGCTTTTCTCGATATTGTAGTCACCGCTGTTGAAACTGCCGTACTGCGGTAGATGGTACGTTCATTGTGCTTTCCAAGCACATTCACTCAAGGGGCAATTTCGTCTCCTCGACACTGTTTTCGGCCTGCTTAAACATGTGGGAAGTAGCCTCTATCTCACGGGATATGCTTCGCTATATATATCGGTCTCGCCTAGTCACCGCCTCATGGATTGTGGGACAGAGTATCGTCAAGGGATCGCTTAATTCGGCCATGCATCAATGAAACTTTTCACTCAACTGCGTACCTCAAAAATTGCGGTGCTCTTAATTGGCGAACAAAGGTATTTGCGATACCTCATCTGTCAAATATACAGTATCGGTGATTATGGCTTTGAAAACATGGTTCATGATTATCCCATAGGCCCGTTCAGCAATACGGCGCATTGGCCAAGGGGCCTGACCTCTCATGAGTGGATAATCCACAAGGGAGAGAAAATAGATTACTCTCGTCATGAGCATACTCGTTAGAGGCATAAATTTGAAATACGCATACATGTTGCAGTCTTTGCTGGCACGTCAAGCAATACGTGCCCTTGCTGTAGGTACTCCCCAATCAACCTGGCGAGAATTCAAAGATGGTGGCAGATAGGGAATAGTCAGAAAGAGCTGTCCCAATCCCAAAATCAGCGGAGTTCCCCACTCAATGCAAAAGCACATATAGGGCTTCCGACGCAGTAACATTGCATGGCCAGGTGTGGTTGGGAGACATTTTGGCAAAAAACGTGTGGAATTGTCAATACTGGCTTCGTTCTCCAGGCCACAGCGGCTGAGTTTGGGCTCGCCTGCCACTCTATGCTACGTTGGAAGAGGAACCCAAGTTGTCCGATAGGTGGGTCTCTCGCTGGCAGAAGAGGTATCCATAATAGAGGAGATACAAGCATGTATTATACTGGTACCGGTATAAAAGTACCGTACGTACTTACATACCAGCGTTCATGATATTCCCCGAAGGCAGGAATGTATAGCTACAGCGCTGCTGGGCCCGACACCCGAATCGAGAATCCTGACCTCAATCTATGTGTCAATGGTTGCCGTAGTAGTTGGCGAGTAAAATAGCTATTTTATGGTAATTTTGACATTAGCACATGTATCTAGACTGTGAAATATGTACATAAAATTGATCAATATGGTGTCTTATTTAAAAACGCCATCTTCTGAAGGGTACCGTCTTGCTTGCCTATTTGTACGGCAATGGCCCAGCGTCCCTGCCTCAGTTGCTTCATATCGATCAATGACTCTGCGTGTTGGCGCTTCCAAAACAAAATACAGTCAACTCTTGATATAAGGCATGGTTTTTATAAGAAACCTCTCGTTATGAAAAACATATCATTAGTCCCTTTATGCTTTGCTCCTCAGAAACCCTTCTTGTATTGAGAAACCTCCTGCATGTTGGCGGCTGCCATGTGGCATTTACAAGTGACAACGTGCACAGCTAGGCATGGTAGGAAGTACATACGTGCCATCCTGCAGCTACATGGTGACGCCAATGATTTGCAAGATAACAGTCTGCCGCTTCCAATCATGATATTCTTCGTTCCACTGAATTTGCAAATGATTCATACAAAACACTGCAGGGCACTGTACTTTTCTGACATTCATGGCACCCTCAATGAGGCGATAAAAATTCAAAATCAATTGGTATGAACACTGCAATATCATAAAGGCGCGTATATAAGGATGTGGCGATTTATAAGCATATGAACTGAGATACTTCCTTCGCTGATGACGGTTTGCGAATACTCAGGCATACTTGTTCCACACAATCACGGTCTGGAATGAGGGCTTGAGATGTGCCTTAGCTTCGTGGCAGGGCACATAGCCAACTGCGTCCACAAACAAATACATATCACAGACTGGAATTCAATTGGCAAAGAGTTGAACGAACACTCGATTGATAAACAGATAGTTTGGATTCTACATTGCGCCTTTCATGCAAACGAGACTAGGGCTATATTTACCTTTCCTATAAGCACATGATGTCCATGTTATGAGTGCGCCCTTGTTATAAGTATGCATTTCGGGAATCAACGCTGCGGAAAAGGCATTATGCACATGTGCTTATATACCAGCGTTTATGGTATTCCAACCGAACCTTACACCGCCCAACGCTCAAACCGTTGTTTCCTGCAGATATCCTTCATAGGCCTTAAGAGCAATGACAACATCTGCTCTGGATCTGTTACTGCGTCTGAGATGCCCAAGTGGCATGCCATCATGGCGTGCGCGATGGATGCATTCTAGTTGTTTGATTTTGATTGATACTGGTGTCCAAAACAAGCTCCATTACGGTTTGCCAGGTATACGGCACGTAGGGTTCATCTCTCATCTCAATTAGCTAATTCATGGTCTGATCTGAAAACACTCCGCTTACACAACCAGGGTTCTAGCCAAAGGTCTCTTTAGTATCCGTCCCCCTGCTCCCCCTGATACGACAACGATGCAATACCAGGCCCGCTCCGTGGCTAAAAAACACAATGGATTGCAGGACGAGGCACACGCTTTGGGGTGGAACGGTGAAGTGTAGGCTTGGCTTGACATGCACATTTTCGGCCTGTGAGTTTCGTATTCTGATGTTTGCAGTTCGATTCTTGAGCAATAGAGTAACATTTCAATTGCCTATCATGTCCAGTGCTATATATATATCCATGAAAAGATGATATACCATTGAACACCTATATTATATCATTCTGTCAGAATTTTGGGAGGTATAAATCAAACCGAATCACATGCATGGATGCACTATGGTTGCAAACGGTTGAGCAGGTTGAGAAGGGAATGGACTGACCGCACAAGTTGGGGTGTGGAAACGGCTGAAGCTGCTCGATAACCCAGAGAATATATGCTTATCTCACGTTGAAGGTAGCGATCGCAAATGCAGTTCTCTACCGAATTCCCTTAAATACTTAATCACATGAAAATGAAATACACCATCTTATTTTCTCTGCAGGAGATTCATGTTGATAAATACGTCACAGCCGGGCGTTTTCTCATTCGTATTCAGCTGTTCGTCGCTCGCAATGACTGTCATCAGCCCACTTTGCCGGATCGTGTTCAAGAGTGTGCATAGTCTGCACTGTTTGCCTACAATGTACTATACAGTCAACTCACTGTGCTTTTAGTATGGTATAGTACTAGGGACCGGAGAGTTCCAGTACCGAGTCGGCGGCTACCGGTACGGACTGGACCCTGTACTGCCTGGAGCCGGTACAGCCTGGGGCCGTCCGGTAGAAAGTTTCTGCACATTGCCAAGGCCGACCCGCATGGCCGAGGCCGATGGCAATCGCCGACTGCATTTGTACATAGATACCTGCACTTTTACATAATAATAAATACTTAGTTTATCGTAAAACCACATCACGTATATAGTCTGCGCACGTGATGGATGATTGTTTCAATCTCGAATTCAAGCGAATATCTCTCACGCCCTATGATAAACGTGATAAACTGCAGGATGAGACGTAGATCTGAGATGCAGGGAGCCTAGGTATAGTCAGAGTATTTACATCAATCCGTCACTGGGGGCTATTCCTTTTCATCCCAACGCTTGCCGTTCGCGTGCTGGGGACTGCCCCTAGATCATTGAAGCTTTGTCAACGCCGTCATATCGGCGCCGCCTGAGATCGACAAGGGCAAAATAATGCAGAAAGAAAACCTGTCTTTGCCCTGTTGCCATCTTTAGAATCGGCTTACAGGTCTTGACGAGTCAATTCCAGAACCGAAGCCTTTGATGTTGTTCCTGGAACTACCTATGCCCTGAAGTGCCATCGGGATAGCGGATGGAATGTGGACTGAGGATTTGCCAAAGACGCATCTTAATTCTTTGCATCACTTGGCTAGAACACCACGCTCTCTGAAACGTTAAGAATTACAAAGATATTGCTACCGACACTTCCTGCAACCCCCCGCCATCCTTCTACCTCCCCATTCCCGTTGTGAAGTATAGCCCACCCGCCCCCCGCCGGAACCGATCAACCCCTACCCGTCCCCCCACCACGCCGCCTCGCGCCCCTTCCTCAACCCACACCGCAAATGTCTCGGACAGGTCGACACCCAGAGCCTACGGTAGTGGTGTTGCGGGGACTTTGTGGGAATGCTCATTCTTGATATCGCTTTACTTTGGCATTTGTAATTCTCCGCCGCTCATTCCTTCATTAATTATTTTATGTATGTATTCATGTTTAAGCTCGTCGTCTGCTAGTCGTACGTACTTGTAGAATAGCAACATGAATTCCAAAATGCATACTTTCAATATAATGGCTTGTTGATTCTGGCGATGACGGTAGGGTTTGACTGATGGTGATACTGCTTTAACACTCGTTAGAAAATGACAAGTCAATCTAGAGTCTCCGTAGAGTCTTCACTCCCTTTACGTTTGTCGGGAAATGCAGGCAGTCTCACATGTACATTTGCCATTGCCAGACGCCTGTTGGTGGACCACAGAAATACCGTAAAAACTGGTAGGTAGGGCGGTACTCTAGTGTAGGAAAGTATCCGTCTATAACAAACAGATTATACCATATTTTGTCTGTAAAAACCTCTCAAACGACGCTAAAAAGTGATTTTTTAATCTGTGTATTGTGTTTAACTACCAATGAGGATTTACGGTAGCTGGTGAAGCGGCAGACGGGTAGGGTGTCTGGGAGGCCATTCGAGCAGCAGTAGTGAGCGAAATCTTGGCTGAGGACGCATTGACAAACAGTGTACCAGCGGGGTCTCCATCTTTGATCGGCAGACCAGGTAGCAGGCAGATAGAGTAGTACGAGCGAGGGACACCATTGGGAGTAAGGAGCTGATATCAATTTGCTTGTGGGAGTTCAATGACTATATACAACATACTAAGGATTGTAGCCATTGTATGTAAAGAAGACGAGTTTTTGCAAAAACGATTCACCTTCAAACGTCTACTGTCATCAATGCTTCCCAGCCCTCGCCCTGGCACAGGAAATCTCCCACCAACCTTTGGAAATGATCGTCCACACCCATCTGCCCCGCCTTGGAGAATGCGATTTGCTCCGGCTGCACTGTCGCCCACACATTGAGATACGTTGGCCGGATACAAAGCCACAGAAGCACGTAGAGAAAGCTCTCGAGATCGTGGCTGTATGTGTGGAGGTGCCCATTGAGCACGCCTATGCTAATGAACGGGAGCGTTCCGGTTCGGTGCGGTGCGCCGCGTGCCCCGGCCTTGGCTGAGCCGGCAAGCGCAGCATACTTAGTCAAGGGCGATGATGAATCCGTGCAGCTGGTCCACGCCATCCGGGACCACGCGATGGCCGCTGACCGGGTAGTTGCCGGTGTGGGTGATCCTAGAGCTGCTGTAGAGCACATTTGACGCAGACACGTCCCGGTGCCTGCCAGGATTTGGCCCACAAAGTAGAGACTCGCATGCGCCACAAATGCCCCCAGGAGGGCTTGTGCAATTATTCGTGGGAATGTGCTTGTGGGTGTGTTCGTAGTCCTCCCAGCCATGGAATCACGCACTGGGTCGCCAATCTGTGACAAGACAATAGGGGAGTAGATGCGGTTGGTGAACGTGACTGGCACTCTTCCGGTGCCGACGCTGTTGTCGCTGCCGTCGCTGCCAGCGCCCCCTGTCTCTGTACCTGCCACTGTTTTTTTGTTTCTTCTTTCTGTGACGCTTCTTTCCAAGTGTTGAGAATGGCATCCCGACCGAACTGGTAAGCCCGTGCTGCAGCGTTGCAACGTCCACGATATCCCGGTGGCCGAGAGACCCAGCCACGCAAACCACCCCGCGATCGCGAGCAAGCCTGAACAGCTTGCCCCCGCCCCCCGTGCGCTCGCATGCCCGCCAGTTGTACTTGGCCAATACGCGCTTAGTTGTGTTGATGTTGTTGATGTCGCCATTACCATTATTATCCAAGGCTGTGATCAATACGTGCCACGGCACAACATCCCTGGCCTCCTACATAGCATACGCCCCGAGATGAACTGCACTAGCACCAGACTCACCATCACGCTCGATTTCGCCACCATCTCTGCCTCGGTTGCGGATTCCACGCCGGCCGCTTTCCGGTGTGTGTGGCAGCTCAAGCAGAAGATGAGAATCCGCAGGGCCTGCCTAGCAGCCCAAGTCTGCCCTCCATCATCCCCGTATAGCTTCTGTCGTATTCCCTCGCAACTCGTCCCACGGTCACAGAATCCATGGCAAGCATGGTTGAGCCCACTGCATGCGCCCCCCCCCGGTCAAACACAAAACAGCCTCATACCTCAACAGCCAGTGTTGTAACTGCGCAGGCCGTGCACATACCGACGCAGGGGCTGGTTGGTGGGCGAGCACTTGTGTTGCGCAATCCGCTAGCTGGAGCGTGGATTGGATTGGATTTCCGTCTTGCCTGCCGACTGCAACTGATGCTCACCAACGACTAGTATGGATGGCCATTGCGTTGTAGCATTCGCTGTATCCCTAGTAGTTGTAGCTGTCGTTTGGATCAGGCAAAAGTCAGGCCGGCGTCGGGTGCTGAAGAAGTCAGAAGATATGTCGCTCGTGCGCATGGAGCGCCAAGTGTGTCCAGTATCAGTGGCCGATGATGCTGTGAACATGTGCATGTCGACAAGCCACGGCACAAATGTTTCGTCGAGAAGGCTTTGTGGTATGCCAATGTCGTTTTTGCCGTTGTTGTTGTCATTAGTGCAGAGGGTAGCACCGCTGGAGTTACAGCAATTCTCCCCCCCCATAGATACCACTCCCAGAACCCCTTCTACATCAACCCACAGATTCCCATCCCGTTCATGGGCCAGGCGTTCCCTGACTTCACTCACTGGCGGTGGACCGGGACTGCGTGATTGGGTATCGGACAGAATATGTAGGCTTGAGCTGATACCGGGCTTGAGGGGGGGTGTCTATCTCAGGATGGCTGTTGCTGGTTCTGTTATCATTGTTGTTGGAATCGATATCGTAGGAGCGTCCTGGTGATGGTATGACTGGGCACCAGGTGAGGTGAGATTCGTGGTTGTGTGTACATTACATTCCAGACCCGAGCTGTACGAAAAATTCGCCATTGAAGGTATTACTTACTGAACATGAACCTTACCTTCCAGTCGTGCAAAAAGCAGTTGGGACTGGAGCATCGCGTCGCGTGGTTTTGTAAATATAACGTGGGGGTTGTGCAAATGTTGGCCATAGTTGATTGAATGTTTGGCTTTCTGAACTTGGAATGTGGCTTGCAATTGAGAGAAGTGAAAGTATCATCCCAATGATTTTCCTAGGAGAAGATGCTTATGAGTGGAATTACCTATTCGCGAAGAAAAACTAATGCGGCAGGGCTGAGCGCAATAACCAGTAAACATAAAACATAGTAGGACCTGCATGGTGCAGCTATGGTTACCATGGTCACCATACCTAGTCACATAACTCGATAACCACCCGCTTCACCTCGCACTTCCAGCGCACTCGCACTGCGCCACATTTTCTGCCTGTTTGTCATTTGTGCGTGCTGCCACTCTTCCAGTATTGCTGCCGTCAATCGATCGCCCACCAAATACATTACCCATACATGTCAACGATGAATGGCAAACTTGATTCCTAATACATATATATGGAGATATGTTCTGAGTCAAGTAGTTCAACAAAATGTCCCACATGATGGGAATGGAAGGTCGAGAGTTGTTTAACAGCCAATAGACGGAATCGCAACAACTGTTGAGCTGGGGGGGACCCGATGCCATGACCAAAAGAGCAATCGCTGATAGAGGAAAGGATGACTCACTTTCATTTGACACTGCCGTCTCTCTCTCACATTTCGCGGAAAAAAAAACCCCCATCGGAGTGATTTTATTCATCAGTAACGCCGTCTCAAATGGCCATGGATTCTCCAGAGTGAGAATATGATCTTCTCGAATTGGACTATATCTTTTTAACGCAAAAAAAGGATCTTGTGTGTGTGCTGCTGCCGCTGACTGAAAGAATGAGAGGGACCAAGAAAAAATGGAAATATAACAAGGGGGCGAAAGCAATGGCAAGAAAGAAACAAGAGGGAACCAAATAAAAAGTCATGAGTATAAATAAAAGGAGGTTGTCACGTACGGACCCTCCCTCCCCCTACCGGTCTCACTACTCCAGATTAACCGACAGCAACAAGCATATCAAAATGTCCCCTTCTCGGCAACTCCCTACCTATGTAACCCAATACCGTTGGGTACGATATGGCGCTTCTAGGGGCCACCGAAATTTCGATTTGTATTTCATTATGAGCGGATAAATCCGCAGGCCCCGGATCCGTGGGAGAAAGTGGGCCCCGGAGGAGCGAGCCCCGGATACGTGGGTGCCTGCTCGAGACTGGGGTGCTTGGGCCTTGGGGGGCCGGCTCCGGTGAGCTCCAGGCTGCGGGCCCTGAGTCCATTCTCGCTTGACATGCACAGGTAGGTGCATGCAATGCGGGCTGCGGGTGCCCAAACCCGGGCCCAAAACTGGGGTTCGAGTTCGAATACTTTTAGGGTCTAATATATAATATATGGCAGATGTTAATTGGATGACATTGAGAATATGCGTGAGATAAAACAACAGAATGGTTTGATATGGGGATATATATATCAGCACCCATCGGGGATGTTGACAGGGGCAAGAATTCAGGAATGCTTTGCATTGTTGCGACAATGCATCAGGATAAGTCAATTTCGCCATGTCGGCATGGCGCCATGTTGAGTTGACATTGATGAACGCGATACATACTTGGCAAGGGACCGCCCACAGCTTAAGCTGACAAGAAAACAATTGGGCGGTGTGGTACGCATTAGAATTAACTTTGGTCATGTAAAATGCAGATGTCATACTTGTCAAATTTGAAAACGTCTCTGAACACTCGCTAGGATACGTTAAGATCAAGGTCCGAGATTGTACGAAAGTTTGCACAAAGCGCCAGCACGTCCAGCTGCCGCGCTGGCAGCCCCGCTCACCTGCCCCCTCCAAGGCTTCCAGCACCTCTTCCTCCACCCACCGCAACTGCATCCGCCCAGCCCTCCCTCCCGGAAAACCGCACAGGATGTCGAGGCGGCAATAGGCAAACCTTCAGTCACATGCTAGGGACATTTCATTCCCGCCATACCGGGCCTAGGAGCCTCCCAATGTCCAGCCGAGTCGAGGTATGCGCACGACTCACACGGCTTTCGACCCGGATGGTACGGGCGATTTTCCGCAAGGATTGAACGCCGCTTAGGGAACCCAGATCTGCTCATCCCTTCAGACTGCAATAGCGCCATCCAGACGGCGCTGAACCTGTCTAGCTCCGAAAGCCCAATGGAATTTGGACCCTTGGCTAGGATACGAATCGGCTGGTTTGAGGCGCACACATAATACACGGCAATGAGTAACCTGACAGGTTGGCCAAAGAAGGAGCATTAAAAAGCTAGCTTACTGGGAAAGAGGCCCTGACTGCAGATATCCCAACAGGTGAGTGTGAGTTATCCTGATGATACATCAGAGCCAGCGAAAGAACTGGGTGGCCCGACAACTTGATCAGGAAACTCACGTGCAAGAGCTCCGACACCACTTGGAGTGCATGTTGAGCAAATGAGGAAACTGGGGAACATCTCGTATGGTATGCCCCCTCACTGAGCAGGCAAGCAAGTTGGGAGTACTGTGCTTACCATGCGTTCGTGTAGAGGACATGATTGGGAGTAATTATGGTATTTAACTTCACGTCTACTTTGATAATATAGCCGTGCTATTATGCCCAACAACAATCACAATTACTTTCAACATCTCGGAATTCACCCACCGCGTATTCCTCCAATTTAGATATCCCAGCGAAGGCTTAGCTACTATAGGTGTCATTCATACAGCCCTATTGAGCCAACATGCCATGATATTCATAATATGACTAGCAAGGATAGCAGATGCTGAATTTAAGTTCTTGACGGTGCGAACTAACTGTACTGTACATCTACTATATATATCGGCTGCCAGCAGGTTCCTAGACCGTCTCCATTTCATTCCACAATAATTCAAGTTGATTAGGGGATTTATAGTATGAATATATATATATATATGCCAATTATGTTCCATTATCGGCATCTACATATATATGGCGCGCCCCTGCACATCTCTTTTAGAGTTACTAGTACAGTGTATTTAATATTTGGTTCTTGAAAAAAGTAAAAACTTTATTATTGTCTGCAAATTTTTTCATGTCAGTATGGAAGGCATACACGGGTGTTTTGAAATGAAATGACCAATCGAAACGTGGATATATTTACATTTACATTTACATTACGAGATACAAACTACTGGGTTGAATTACGGAATCGTGAAGCTTTCAAAAGCATGTATTGCCAGCGTCCCTGACTGGCCACCCACAGAAACATTTTAGGGTGAGGCACACGTGAGTGACAATAGGAGGTGCCGAGGCTCATAGAAAGATGCGACCATAAGAACACTTTTAACAATACCACTGCGGCAGGGAACACAGTCACACGCAACTGCGAGGGAATGAAGAGCATGGGCAGCGGGCGGAGAATGGGGGAAACCAAGATCAGGGCCGGCAGACCGAGGGCGACTGGCCAGGTACATTCCCAAGTGGACACTCACCCTGTCAATAAGCAGGGATACAAGACGGTCATCACGGCCTCCAGGGATGGGCGACAGTAGTGGGTACCCACGCGGATCATGACTTCAAATCATGCAAGATCATATACCAGAAGCGCCCTAAAGGAAGACACGCGCCGAAGGACTACAATGAAGAGATTCGCAAAGGCTGGCGGCAGATCAGAATGACGGGCCTGCTACATCCGACTGGGCGAGCTGCCGGAACCTGGAATCGGATGGAGATCTAAAAAGAGTCACAGGGCACACCAGGTCAGACCGAGTGCGAGTGGAATGATGGAAAGGTGATCACCGGCAAGCCATGCGAGACATACGGCAAATACACATTGTAAGATGCAAATTCTATTCCACAACCACGTTTGAAATTGATAGTAATGGATTTTACATTGGGAAGGATTGGAGCCAAATTTCTTTCTTTGCTAATATTTATAAACACATAATTTATGTTCAATTCTATATTCGCTTTCTGTTCCTTTAGCAGGAATGAGTTTGGGAGATATTGTTTAGCCAACCAGCATCCTGGGTCCCTCTAATGTCCTACTCCTACTTACCATTTAAGATAACTCATAACGAATGCAACCGCCCCTCCGTAGGAGGGGGCACGAGAACACGTAGGAGGGGCTGGGCACGAGACTAGCAACCCCCACACTGATAAAGAACCCCCCCTTCCCCTCCCGCGACAGGCGAGGCGGCGAGGCGGGTGCTGTTGGTGCGGCAGGCGGAGCATGCGGCCACAGACGCAGAGGAGGCGCGGATCCATGACATGGCGGCCAGTGTGGAGGATGCGGTGGGGGTTGCTGGTGTAGCAGTGCGCACAGGCATGGGGGCGTCTGCCAGCCTGGAGGACGTTGAACAGCAGCTCCAGGGGAAGGCGTCAAACAAGCAGGCCGACCAGCAGATATGCCGGAACGCATCCACCGAGCATGTCGACAAGCAACGTGAAGGCAAAGCATCAACACGATATGTGGATCAGCAGATCACGCAACTCAGCCTCCCGAATCCCGGCCGAATATGTCTCCTTTGCTACACTCACCTCTGTCCCAGCGGCCGTCCCCAACCAAGCCTACCAACGCGCACACCAAGACCGCCCCTTTCGCGGCCATCTCAAAATGTGCCTCTATTCAACCCCCCACACCCTCAAATACGCTGCACTATACCTGGGGGACGACCTCAGTGATGGCAACGTAGACATCCTCACCGGCAACCTCCCAGGCTCCTCCTGTGCCCTCCAAATACTCTTCACCTGCATCGTAGTGAACGACGCCAAACCCCTTGTCTCCCAGCTTCGCCAGCGCCTTCAATTCTCTTTCTCCCTCACAATGATCTCCCTGGGCGCCTCTGGGTGCGGAAAGAGCCGCCTCACAGCCATCTACCGCGCCATCTTGACCGACTATCTGAATCACAATATGGCCACGTATGGCAGACATGTTGGATGTAACCCGATAGGACATTCGGAATCGGCCATGCAATAAATGTATGCATATTTACACTTCTTAGTGGTCCCGCTGGCCGGGGGTGGCGGGAACTGGGTCTGGGACTAGAAATCAAGTTAATGCGCGTCCGCCGCCACCTCGCGGGACTCGTCCATGGCATCTGTCTCACATGGTTGATCAGCAGGCATGAGATGGTCCCACCCACTGGATTGTGCGGCTAAGCAGGGGATGTCGTCGAAATCGTGGGCTGGATGAGGACGGGGCATTACATCACAACAACTGCAGTGACGTTGTAACACCATACCACCACGTTGTGATAATCGCGATCCGAAATTAGAGGAGCTCGGAGAGTCCTTAGGATACAACGGGCATGACCCACTAGAATAGTCGCTAGTGTCTTTTGGCATACCTCATATAGTCCCATCGGACAGTCAGGTAGTTTAAATACTCGCCAAGTGTAACACACTTGAACGGGCCATGTTGCCAGAAGTAAACATGGTGAAGTTGGTGGCACTACAGCAGGGGCAGAGGTTGTGGCGTCGGTCTTTGTTGTTGGTGCTTTCTCCTCACCTTTCTTTTTCCTTGCCACCAGTGCAAACTCAACGGGTTGATTGAGTTTGGGCAGGGGGGATGTAGTAGTTGATGCCTTGGTGGTTGGTGGGGTGGGTTTTAAACTGGCTGCCAGGTTGATTACTACTCCATACTGTTTCATATACTGCATTAAGTTAGCAGTCTTGGAAGTGTGCGATTGAATGGTATCAATCTTGGAATTTATAGTTTAATGGGAGTGGCGGCAGACATTTTCCAGTGCAGCAATTCCGGCGGTAAGCCACCTACAACCGAGAGGGGTGTATGTACAATTGCCTTTGTGTCAAATGATGAGAAACCATTTGGACCCTTCATGGAGTTGATGTGTTAAGTGAAGCCAGGGCCATCCAAAAAAGATTCCAATATGTTTGAGGACATGACTGGGGGCATTCCACTTAGGAATGACTGGCTTTGGATGGCCCTAGGGACCGCTTGTTTGAAAGTTTGGTGAGGTACCAATGATGGAATATGCATATATTGGCACTTCCCAGAAGTGCTAGTTGGGCGGGAGTATGTTAGCCCTGTAAACCGCAAGATCTTAAAGGAGTTGCGTTGTTGGGTGTGCCCAATAGTTGCTTCAAGTGTTATGCTTTCAGAGGGTACACGTAGAACTGAAAGAGCAAAAAGTGGGGGGTTCATAGCATTTGGTGTGCCTAGAAACATTTTACGGTGGGTAGGGGTGGGGGCATCCTCAGACAATTGTTGGGGTTAGAGTAGCAGATGTAATGTGATGGTGTAATGGGGCTGCAGTAGTAGTTATGTGATGCACTTTGGTGGAAGGGGGAATGTATTTACAGTGCATTATTTTAGGTTAGGGCTAGTCCATTTTTAGATTCTTTCTGGCCATGGATTTAAAAAAGTGCCCACCCCCCTGAAAATATAGGGGTGGTTCCAGTAGTAGTGGGCTACTGGAGCTCAAAGATGGGGTCAAACTCAATTCCCATCTTGGAAAAGGATGAAAAAATAAAGTATCGACTGAAACCTCACCTTCATCATCAGCAAGCATGATATTTACCTTTTGTTCCTGATAAGGGTCATCAGGGTCATAACAGCAAAAAGGCAAACTGTGTCTCATAACGTTGGATTTCAGACCATTTCAGTGATAACGGACGCTATCCGACTGTGCGTGTTATAACAGCACATAACGAAAAGTCGTTGTTATAACGGAGAGTGATTGTTATAATGGAGGTAGTATGGTAGGGCGCCATTATAAAATGAATGTCATGAAGTATGCCAGGATTATAATTATATATGATCCGACGTGAAGGGATTATAACGGTTGGGTATCCAACACTTCCCGTTAGGCGGAGGTTTGTAGAAGGGATTGCTTTAACGGGTATATAAGTGCTGATAACTCCTTTTAAGACTCATTAAATCTCTAACCCAAAGTTATGAATTTGGCATAAAATGATGAGAACCGTACTTTCCAGAATCACATGGGTTGGTTCCCCGGAGGGAAAAGGCTTTGTGTGTGTCAAACAATGTGGCATTGATATTGATATGTAGAGACACAATAGACAAAAATAAAAATAAAATAATAAAAGACAAAAAAGTAAGAAAGCATGTGGATAAAGAAAAGAGACACCCCAACTGAATTCACGTATATCTGCAAATTAAACCCAGACCCAACAAAAATAATGAGATATACAGAGCAAAACTAGAAAACATCAAAGTACAGAGAAAAACAAAGAAAAAGATTTAGATAAAAGACAAGTGAGGAAAGAAGCAGGTTGGATGTATCTGATTTCCGACGTTATGCATTGTCATCTGATGTAGGCACATCCAAGTGTATCCTGAACCCCCGGTCTAGAATTGATTCCTCCTTTGGCTTTTCATCACGGCATTCATCCCTCTTAGTGGTGCTACACACTGAACTATTGTTTATTCCACTCCTACAGGCATACAGACCATTAGATAATTTTAGGCAAGCACCTCCTACAATTTTGCGTTGGGAGATGGACTCCAATGATTGGAAATTTGATGTATTCTGCAGTTTCTGGTACGTGACTCCGCTTGAAGTTCCGCGAACTGTTTTTCAAGCTGGGCCGTGTAGGCATTGACATCACCCATGTCAAGCACGGTACTGGATTCAACGTCAGCAGGGCCGCCATGGCCTTTCTGGATAGCTCTATCAATTCAATTCCAAATGATGTCCAGGAGCATTGATTGCATGCGAAGAGGATGTTTCTTGTATGTACCCAGAATTCTTAGATATGTCTCTATGTCGCACAGTATCAGTATCTTATATTATAAAAACAGTTGGAAGTGTACTTACGGTGTGAGTTCTGGTAGCTAAACTTTACCTTATGTTACTCAAAAACACCTGTTCTCTATGCCTTGAGGCTAAGTTGTATGGATGCAATAACAAAGCAAAACAATACCTTGTTGATTTTTTCAAGAAAGGTTGGGTTAGCATTTCTAAGACTATTGACGCTAGGTAAAAAATGCTTGTGAATAAAATCTGACACTTCTTCGGCGATAAATCGCTCTTGAGACATCTATTTCCTGACAGTTTTGGTAAGTTGTTAAACCACGAAGAACAATGAGAGATCTTGTATTCCTCGGCCAGTCTTTGAGTACAAGAACCAATCTTTCTCTAGCAATCAATTAATTGTGATAGCACGTTCATTTTGCGCAAGCTTTTTAAAGTTGTAAATCCCGGGAAGGAGTTTGTGGCATTGATGCATGAGCAAAGATTGGAAGCGAAAAATTATACTCTTGATCCAAAAGAAATTAGTTGGCCTATAACCAAACGGATACCATTGGATAGTACTTACATGAGCATTGGCTTCCGCATTTATTGCCCAAAAAGTGTCAACAGCCTTGCAGCTCTCTTTCCATGCATCCGCCATCAGGTCAATACACTCCACAATAATTGGTAGTGAATTGACAAAAAACACATGATGCTTGATATAATAATTAGTAAAAAGCAAGACCTCCTGAAAATTAGTGGGGATGTACTTGAGGGGTTGTAACTGCCGCTTGGTAGTATATGCAATTGTTTCATGGTCTATAACTCTTCCGGAATATTGGTTTCCCGACAGTTACTATTCTTTTGCGTATTCTGGCTTATTTTTCTTGCCAGGGAACTGGACGGAGCAGGCAACTATAAAAATACCTGAACATATTAGCAAATACTGGAAATAGATGTTTTCAGCCTTACCCACTAATTTCGATAGTTTGTGAAACTCGATGACCGGTAAAGAGAGGAGGAGGCGGAGGAAGGGGCTCTCAACGCTTCTCCCAACGCAATATGTCTCTGTGCCAATGGTTGCATGTGAGGAGCAGCTGGTACATCCCCTTCATCATCTAAGCTGTCCCAGGTGGCACTCAATGTATGTGTGTGAGGCTTGGAGGATGAGGATGATGATGATGATGATGGATAATGCCCCAATGGCAGGGTATTGTTCACCTCGTCTTTTTGATTTGCAAGGTGGGATCTGCGTGACATGAGGGCCAAGCTAAGTGCTTGTAAACTCAAAAGTATACTTTTAGTTGGCAAACTGACGGAAACCGTCTTGTTTTTAACTTCCGTTGCTACATGCTCCGCTCGGGCTACATTCCAACCAACTATACCCTAAAATAGCTACAAGATACCCACAGACAATTCCTTTGCATTGTTAACCACATTAATCATTGAGATCTGAGAAAAAAGAAATAAAAAGAAATGAAACAAAAAACAATCCTACCCCGGATCACAAATGCGACAAATAAATAATACCTAACTGATGGAAACAGTCTTACTCTAACCAGTACGGCCTGGGAACACATTGTCCCTCAATCACTCATTTGGGTCTACCACAGCAGGTGCTACACGCTGCGCATAGGTTCTAATATAGATGTCCCCAAACCTATTCCCACAATTCTCTGAAAGTACAGACGGTATGAAAAAGTGATCGGGCAGTGGCGCAGCCAAGTGGACAATTTTGTGTACAGTACCACAGGGGATGTCGAGCACCTACAAGGGTCCATGGCAACCACACGGTCTGGAGTTAGAAGGCATGAAAGGAGAGCTGGTATTCAGAAGATCTCAAGGCCTCCTATCTGTATTTTTTGCTACAAACAAAAATCACAATGGCACCTTGCATGCAGAGAACACAAAGGCTTTGGACAGTAATTCTTCACTATCACGATCAAAATTTCTTCTCCTAGCGGAAAATATTATCACTGATGAATATACCAAAATCAACAGTAGCAGATGTTCTTTTAAGGGCAAATTTACGATTTGATCAATGGATGTCAAATCTGGTTGCCAATTACACCCGCTCTGGAAGGCCAAAAAAATTGAATCCAGAAATGACAGAACTCCTTATTGCTCTAACACATAGCAATCCCTTTTTATCGGTAGCGGAATTACACAAAGACCTCAAAAAACACTATCCAGATGCTCCACATTTACACCACAAAACTATCACCAAAGTTCTTAATGAGGATAGAGAACTGTTTTCACGCGTTGCAAAAAGAAAACCTTATCTGAAAGAACAGTATCAGATAGCGCAGTTGAATTGGTGCTTAGAGCGGCAGCATTGGACCATGGAGGAATGAAAATGCGTTATCTTAACAGATAAATATTTAATGGAGCTTGGAGCAAGTGGTGGTGCACACTATTGTGTATGGAGAACACGCGGAGGTAAGGTAAATCATATAAATTTAATTGCTATAATCATGTTAACTGATATGAAAGTAGAGAGCTTATTGGACCAAGTATTGTTGGCCAACATTCAAAAGTGGCGGATCAAGTGTTACTGTATGGGGAGCAATGTGCTATACACGGAAGGGTCCAATCCCATATCTACTTTCAGGCACCATGACAGCTATACAATATATTGAGTCTGTTTTTGAGCTATTGTTGATTCCATTTTGGATGGAAATGTGCAAATTGGAATGATGGATGGAGGTGGTGGAGGATGGATCCCGAGTGCATACTGCAAAAATTAGTCTAGCATATAGGTTACAACATGGCCTCGCCTCACTTCCATGGCCAGGTCAATCACCCAATCTTAATGCCATAAAGCATTTGTGGGTAATAATTAAGTACCAGATTGGTAAACTACCAAAGCCTGCAAACGTTGAAGCTATGAGAATACTTATCCAAGAGCAATGGGATGGTATTAGACGTGAAGTATGGCAATCATTGATTAATAGTATGCCACGCAGGATTGAGGCATGTATCGCGGCAGAAGGAGGACTTACTAGATATAAATTAATCAATTACATCTCCTTCTACCTGTTAAGCTATCTGTTTATGTTATTAAACTGCCTTTAGGAGTCATTGAGCTGCCTTTGCGGGTCAATAATTCACGGATCAATGAGCTGGCTTTGCGGGTCATTGAGCTGTCTCCGCGAGTCATTGAGCTCGCAGGTCATTGAGCTGTCTCCACGAGTCATTGACCTGCCTTTGTAGGTCATTGAGCTGCAGACCGTGTGGTTGCCATGGACCCTTGTAGGTGCCCAACATCCCCTGTGGTACTGTACACGAAATTGTCCACTTGGCGGCGCCACTGCCCGATCACTTTTTCATACCGTCTGTACTGCGCAACATCCCCACAATAGGTTGTGCGCGTCCTTTGGCAAATCCAAGGCCATGAAAATATCCCAAGTCCCTTAGGTATAGTCATCTGCTGGATTGGGGCGAATGGGGCAATTGTTGTCATCAGTGTCGGGAAATAGATGGACATAGGCTGCAGTGAGCTTATCTAAATTGCCCTGGATTCTCCTCTTTTTGGAATCCGTTATGTGGATTCACAACAAGAAAACCTGGGTGTCCCTGTGTATTGTGATCTTACGAGTGGCCTTGGATTTGTGCGATGAATCCTTAAGCTCACTTTCGCCCATATTAAACCTATCTAGTCTGAAATAGGACTCACCACTGTCGGGCGCAGGGGTGTCGGATCTTGTTAGGGTACTGTAGCGGGTAATGAGCACCTTTATGGGGCAGGAGTCTATGCCCAAGAGCCATGCGTACACCTCCTCATCATTGGCCATGGGGGTAATGTCAGCTAGCGGATTGCTAGGAGCACCTGCTGCTGTAGGTTTGCTATTCATAAGACCACCCTGGATTTTGCAAACTATGCAAGTGTCGGGAATTGCACTCTTCATAATCTCATATATACTCTCAAGCATCGGACTATTGATCATTTTGATATGCCAAATGGCATTGGTGTTCCGAGCTTGGCTGTTTGTGAATGTAGCAAAATTTGGGTCACTTGGGTATACCCAAATTGCCAATTGCTGAGGCTGTTGCTGACCCCGTCCGTTAGAATTGCTACCAGAAGCCATTGCATGGTCTTCTGGCCCAAGTTCTGCAAATACTTCCCCCTTTGCAATGGTCAATTTTTTGTGCTTTGTTTCGATGCTCATGATTTTCTTAATTGTATCTGCCAGCAGAGCTTCTAATGCATGGTGGCATGGAGAACTTTTAAATGCTATTGGATACTTGCGTTTTTCAGCCTTGAGCAGGGCCTTTCCCAGAAACGTTCTATATCCAACAGCAAGAGTTCCAGGTTCCCTGAAACAAGCATGCTTGACACCAGTAACAATGTCTGCCAGATCTTTGCAGGTCTCTGCCTGAATCGTACGTCGCCATGTCAGATATAAGCTTTGGATGGGACTTTTAGCAGTACAAACCCAAGCCTTTATTTCATATTCTCAATTAAATTCTGAGCGGTAACTATGCTGTATTGGCCAGGTTAGTACAGGGCAGTAAGCGTTTGGATTGGGAATAAACCTAGTCGGATATAGGTATGGCAAATACTTACATGGTCCAGATTAGTTGCTCCTGAATTTTGAAATATATGAGAAAACCCAGGGATTCTTGAAAGTGAACACTTTTTAACAATCTTTATCAGAGGAGAGTAAGAATGAATGCTAATGCATTGGAAACGGTACTTCTACAAGCATTTTGTCAATGCTAATTATGTTGTTGTTCCTTGTGTTGGTAATAACCGTGAAATTGAGTATGGAATGGGGAGCTTAATCCTGGGGACTGGGGATGGTGATATATCCACGCGAGGATGGCGAAATCCATGTCAATATGACCATCCATTGTATCCATGTCCATTTATCCTTTGAGACACAATTTTCCTTGGATGTAACAGAACGTCTGGCCAAAAATATGGCCATCTTGCTTGAAAGTTCTCTTGCTACATAGGTTACAGCTCCAAAATAATTCGCCAATTGGTAAATATTTTTATGTTGACACTGAACCAAAACCGTCGGACTTATGAACCTAGGAGCACCTCACTTCCCTTGCGATAAGTGTCCACAACAACTGCGGTAAACAAGTTCTAATGTAAATTTCTACAATTCACAAGCTAGCTTTGATTTGTAGGGATTTGCAAGCATGCCCTGCCGCATGCAGGAGCACCCCCGGAGAATGCTGAATTGTGATAGGAAGGCAAACAAGTATGTGTTGAATATTCAAGGGTATTTGCGGAATCAAAACTAAGTGCAGACAACAAACCCCGCGCAGTTGGAAAACGTCCAAAAGTGTATACAAATTGTCAGAATTATTAAACAAGATCTTCATTAAAGGTGAAGCTGTAACCTCCAAGAAACTCTTACTTGCGTGAACCTTCTAACTAATGACATTTGATGAACTTTATGGGCATGCAAACAAAAGCGAGCAGTTTTCAAGGGTTAATTGCAAGTTTCCAAACAACAACAGACCAACTAGACAACGCCCTCTCAATACTTAAAAGCATCAGATTTGTGATTGTCGGCAACCTTGTGTCGACTCCCTAGAAAGAGAAATCAAACTTCTAGTGAGTTCAATGTATGCACAGAAGCAGCACTGTTGGTGGTGCTAGAAGTTATATGGTAACGTGGCAATATATACCAGCCATGTACAAAATAAGCATCCGGAACATGCTGAAGATCTAGAGAATAATTACCTCAGGCGCATTGGATGGCAACAATCTATAAATCTCCCAAAGAGTACCAAATCTAATGGTATCCGTATCAAGGAGGAGCAAGAGGAGGGGTAAAAGGATGATGCCTCTTTACAGGCCGTGTTTGCTTTATTGCCAGACAGGGACCCACTGTGCAAGGAACCCTTTATAGAGGGGGAGGACAAGTGGGCTAATTCCAATTGTATAGAAGTGAAATTTTTCGTGGTATATTTAGAATCAGGGGACAAACAAGGGAAGGGGGAAGGAAGTCTTTGAATGATTTCGCAGAGAAGCATGACTATTCGGACGCTGATGATCCTCTATCAAACTGTATTGATACTCCTTCGTTTCCAGGAAAGGTTTGTGTAGGTCATGTTCACAGGGTTAAGCAACACCTAGAGGTTTTCAAGAAATTGCCATGCTTAGGTCCATTTACCTCTGCTAAGGACTATAAGGTTGCTCAATCTTTTAACAGTAGCCGGATTTCAATGACAAACATTGATGAGTTCTTCAAGAACGGTTTGGTACGCATTTTAAGCCCAAATCTAATGCAAAGTATCAGTTTTAAGTTAACATACACACTCAATAAAAAGCTTGATCGCATGACTGTGGACCCCCCTTGGTTTCGTGGAAATATTGAATTCACATTGTAGCCTAATACGGAGTATATGCACCGCAATCTACTAGAATACGTGGAGTACGTATTGAGTTAGAAATTGTACGCTCCACAGATGGTATGGGCTCTGGTTTATGAATATAACCATAGCAGGCCAAAGGATATATTCCAATATGCATACGGCCAATTGGTGGACAGAGAAGCAGAAGACTTTACCAGACAGAAGTACGCTCATTTTAGTACCGTTTGTGTTGGATCAGACACACTTAATTCACTTTTCCGGCAATAAAAAGCTTTGGCCGATCAATATTTCCCTGGGAAGCATTAAATCCAAATTTCGCAATAAGCCGTCACACGATGCATGGATCCCCCTGGCACTTCTACCCATACCCCCCAAGTGCATGACTAAGATACACGGATTCAATATAAAGGATCAGGAAGTCGAGTCCCTTCAAATTTTGTATGAGGTGATAAGGGACCTCATAAGTCCAATTTCCAGAGAAAAAAGTCATGGTGGATATGAGATGCTGTGTAATAACGGAAATTATAGACATTGCTCTCCAGTGATTTTCACATGTCTCGCCGATCATATGGAAAATGCAAACCTTTATGCAATTAACGTCAACAGATGCCCTAGCTCTACTGCTAAACCTGACAAATTGGGTACCATTTTCAACCATAAGTTCCCCCTTCAAGACCATCAAATGTATGTAGAGGCATTGCAGACTAAGAACCTTTGGATGTTGACAAATGAAGGGGTTAAAAAAATCAATAATGCATTTCGGCACATGGATATACAACCACGGGATGTGGTAAGTGGGGACCTATTGCACAATATATACTTTAGGACGTTTAAGCATCTAATGGACTGGGTTGTTGAATTTTTGGACAATAATGGTTGCATATCTGACTTCAACAAAATCTGGAAACAGATTCCCCCATACCCTGGCTTCACCCCTCAAACAAAGGCATACTCAGCGGTATTACAATAGCAGGGTAAGGACATGAGAAATTTGGTGCGAGTAACACTTGGAGCATTCACGGCAGCTCTACGTCAGGAAACGACCTAAAACTGACCGACCAAGGATCAACTTAGGGACTTTGATTGTGCAACATCTTGTGTTCCCCACATGGCCGACTTCAGCCTGTAAGCTCAACAAGAATACTGAGGATATAATTCGTTATATGGACAATTGTTCAAGCAATTTCAATTGATATAAGGATGTATTTCTTCAATACGGAGCTGGGAAGGTTGCGTAAAAAGATGCCAAAGACACAATGTGACTGTTGGCGTTGGAACGAGCAGAAAAACTATTGGCAAACCAACACCAATTGTCTGCGGTTGTGAAAAGGAAGGAAAAGGAAATTAATTAAAAAAATAGAGCGAAATTGATGGAAGAAATGCTAGAGGAAAAGGCCCATTATAATTTTCCTAAAATCCATATTTTGTCACATTACCCTGAGCAGATCTTGCAATTTGGTTCACTGCATCAGCATTTGACACAGAAATGGAAAGCCTCACACAAGCTATTGAAAGACGCATACCGTCAGACAAATCATATCAACGCTATCCTACAGATAATTGTCAAATACAGCCTCGACCATAACATGCACATGGAGGCTCAGAATTTTACACAATACCTGTAGAATGCAGACTGCAAAGTCCTTTCAGAAATTATCAATTGATTGGAAAAGCAACCATCACTATCGAAAAGTCTAAGGACACCAAAACCTACGTCAAACTTCAAGGGCGTGTGGATATGTCAAAGATATCGACTGTTACACAGCTTGCAGACAGCCATTGGATACCCAACTCTTTTGATCTCCTGTCCCAACGGTTTGCATCACACGGTGACCAGACTAGAAGAATTATAGATGATTCCACATTGGAGTGTTTCTCGAGCCTTGTTATACCTGTTGCCAATTTTCAAGGCGGGGAAATCAACTCATATGTTGTGTTCAGTACAGGTGTAACCTTTACTATGCTTTGTTACACCAAGCCACTAGCTTATATTCCCGATCTGCCCGAAGCTACTTCACCAGTCCTATTAATAGTTTTCACCCCACACCTGTTTTCTATTCGGCATCTCGGTTCGCAATCCCGCCAACATACCACACTTTCTATTACCCAATCATGTTCCCCATTCGGAAGGTTGCTTGGGTTATAAGCCATACTAGCCCCCACACTATTCTACCCTACTTCATTAGTGTTACAGTCCTTCGAAGTTAAGGGGACTGCTTTTCGCTGTATCTTGCACTTTGTGTGACTGCTTTTTTAACTCTGAAGCATTATAGTTTAAGCTCACATTGTTCACACATTTTGTCGGTTTATTGCTTGGCACAATCTTGTATATAACTTGAAGCATTTCCCTCTTGTATATAGTTCTTCACTTAACAACTCAATAATAATCTCATACATAGTTCTTGCTCTATATTTGGATTCTGTAATCTCGCTCCTATTTGTGTATTCAATTACTTCATGCACATCCTCTTCTATATCCTCTTGTCCTCTCAAACTTCTTCTTCTTCTCTATCTTCTTCTTGAAGCCTTCTGCTTCAAGACTTCTTGGCTTTCTCGAAGACCTTCTTTGCATATACACAACAAGACCTCCAGCTCCCCTTCTTGTGTGCTTCGATACTTTGGATACACCCATCATTACAACAGGCCCCTTTTCATTTCGCAAAGGTACACAACTTGCCGACTGCATATGGGTTACAAGACAGCAATCTTTGGATTCGCTACGAGAGACGCTTTATGGCCACCTTCCGGAAAAGCTTCATGTGCTTTTTAAAGTGCGTACATTACACCATGGAATGCATTTGTTTGCGCATGTTACTCTGCTCGAGGCATACGGCGGCTCTAGGCCATCCGGACCTGAAGGGATGATGAGACTTGAATTCCCAACAAAGGACATATCAGTTCTTATGCACATAACTGAAATTGCTGGGATTGCACATTTAATTCCATTAGAGCCTGGAGAGCACGAGTTGGTATACAACTATATTGATTTTGAAACCCGGCATGACATTCATGATAATGTAGTTAAGTTTAATCTAAATGTATATAGCTTGTATGTATATGGAAAGAAATAAAATGATGTCCAAGAATACAATTAAAATCATTAAATGGCCGGTTTTAGTGCGATTTCGGATACTTAACTTTTGGAGACACATAAGTTACAAATATCCTATTGAAACTGTGTATCTTCTGTTGAAAATTATAAGGATTATGTTTGGGACAATCGACTTACAGCATAGGGCAATAATTGAAGCCCGTTATAACGCTGGATTTTGCCTTGAAAGCGTTTAAACTGTTACCATCACACTGTTTGCCTTATAACGGCATAACGGGAATAACAGGAGACGTGCCTTATACCGGACCACCAGGCCTTATAACGGCACTATTTTCTTCCTGATGAGAAAGAATGTTAGGGTTTGTTTGTTTGAGGAGATATGTGTAGCTTTCCAAGCCTTTAAATCATGACATTGCAGGTGCTTGGAAGTAGTTCTTAAGCTTGCATAATATTTTGCTCTTTACAGTCAACCTTGTTAAAGGTATGGGTCGCTTTTTGGAACAGAGGGGGTGGGAGGGTAGATGAGCGGAAACCGGTTCCCCTTCAGCGCAGTTGTGGGGGCTGGGTTTTTGGCCGTTTAGAACAATAAAGATGTCGTTTGGAAGTTCTGCGGGCTAGCTTTTGAATAGCGTCTTTGGCGTATCAATGGCAGGTATGCTTGAAGGGGAATTAGCAATTGAAGCAGGGGTGTCCAAAGCAAAGACAGGAGATTGAGTTGAGGAGGGGAGATGGGGATGTGGTGATAGTGTCTTGACGTCTGAGCAAGAGCCGAAGGACCGCGGCAAGGACAATCAAATGTATGAAGTAGAGGGTCGAAGGTCCGGAGCAACGTAGTAGGGAAAGAGACAAGTTGTTGCATAAAGAGGAAAGGAAAAGATGACCAGACGAGAGGGAGAAAGGACTCCTCATATCGTGATCCTATTTGAAATATAGAACTAGAAAGACAAAAATAGAATTGCAGCCCCACGGCTGCGCAAGGGTTGCGCGGTAGCTGCGCAAGGTTCATGGATGAAAGAGAATTAGAATTTAACTGCACAATAGAAACAAGTAAAACTTGATGGAAACTGACGGAAATATATGGAAAGCCATTGCGCAGTAGAGATTTGTGATACTAGAACCTTCTAGTAGTTTCTTTGGGATTCCAAACTAAAAAGTCAACCAGTAACAGAGATGCGGGCTGTTGTGTTGCCACCATTACCAGGAACGGACTAGAACATAGGCAAGTTGCATGGCTATCTAGAGTATAGCTTGCAGAAAGCAAAACTTATTGGGGGTCAGGATCAGGTGAACATAGACCCACTGTAGCTGGTAGCAAGGCTAAGGTTGAAGTTGGCTAGGTACAGAGTAGACTTGGGTAAGGCTAGAAACTTGGTTCATAACAATTCAGGTATTGTTAATATAAAGGTATGTGCAAACTCTGCCAGTGGTAGCCACTATACCCATTTGTCTTACCTGTTATGACAGAAGATTTATATTAAAGTGAAACGAATATCGTAGCACTAGGGAGCAGAAGAAAAGCGGTGCGGAAAAAGATAAAAGATTATAGAAGCGCAGAGTATCAAGTGCAGTGGGTCTTGGTATCACAGGAAGCAATGCAAGCGGATGTGATGATTGTATCGAAGAGCTCTATTCCATTAAAGAAGGTGGGGATAGGGCGAGTATTAATACAGTTGGGGAATAAACCCGAGAGGACATAGTCAAGCAAGGGGAAAGGGCATTGCAAACGCATAAACGCAAGTGGGAAGCCAGTTGACCCTGAGAAAAGAGAAGGGGAAATGGTGTGGATGGCGCAGTTATCCAGGATGAACATTAGGCCGAAGGGTAATGTGTATCGTGCATAAGACGCCAACAGAGGTGTGGGTCGTTCATGCAGTCATGCATGTAGGAAGCCACAACCATCCAAAACATACTAACAGTATGGGGAAGGAGAAAAATAGATGTGCGTGCATGACAGGAGGTAACGGCTAGCAGAGATGTGATTAATGTACATGATGTGCTAGGGGATGACAATAGAGTGCGACGTATGATGAAAATGAACTACCAAAGGGAAAAGTGTGTGTAGGACACGAGTGGGGGTGCTGGTTGTAATGCTATGACAATTTAAAGGTAACATAATGTATATAGTCCCAAGTGAACCACAGTCCCGAGTCATCGTATACAAAGTTGAAAGAAAAGGTATCAGCACGCGTTGCAACCATCATACAAAACTGGTTAGTAACTTGGCACTAGGGCTCACTTGCGACCTGGTATGGGATGTTATTACTTCTGTGTTTAAATTGCCCTTTTGCTAAGTCCGTTCCTCTAGAGTTAGTGTGCTGTGGAAAGTAGCAGTCCAATACCAAGTTTATTATTGAGTGCTTGCGCTAGAAAAAGCCGAGAAAAACTGAGGCCCTCTGCCAAAGGTGATATGTTTTTCAATTCCGTCAAGTTTTCACCTATTGCAGAGGTGGGTGTTGGCAACATCTTTGCTAATCCAGATTCTTTTTGCAGGTATATATTACTGCATACATAAAAGCAGTCAGTGATGACTAAAATGGAATAATAGACGTTGCTTTCTGGCAGTTCTCCCATAAAATATATAGCAATCTCCTCCAACAATTTCTTCCCAGTTGGCATTAAGACCAACTTGGTTGTTTATGGGTATCTATTGGCTTTTGCCTACTGGTAGCGAGAGCATCCATTAAGGTAATTGGCAACATCCTCCATCCATCCATTCCAGGCAAAATGTCTTGATACAATCTGTTGAGTTCAATTACCTCCACAGAATCCTCCTACTTGTGAGTCATGACAGTGGCAAAGGATGGTAGTGCTATATTGCAAAGATACAATGAGGAGTCCTTCCTGATTTTGATCCCAGCTGGCAGCTTTAGCATCTGTTATAGCAGGATGGGTATCTCATTCAAAGGCTATCACCATTTGTTTGTCCTTGAAGAGTTGGGAATCAGCTTTAGATTTCTGTTCTCCTAAGCGGTGGGACAATGCATCTGCCTTTTGTATTTGACTTTCAGGGTTGTACTGAATTGGGAGGTTAAATTTGCTGAGCTTTTCTGCCTGAAAAGCTTGACAACTATTTACTCTTTACTTCATCTGTAAGTACTTAAGTCGCTGGTGGTTTGTATAAAAAATAGAAGGGTAATGGAGGCCTGCAATCCACAAGTGCTAATAAAATATTTAATTGACAATTCCTCAAAGTTTCTTATTATAAATTTGCGAGGTGCACTTATTTTCTTTGAGAGTTGTTCCACAACAGTCCCCTAGTTTTGATTTTGTTTTACTCAATAGGTCCATATACTATCCTTGGTCAGTGTCAAAATAATTGTTTATACACCCAATTGAGTCACCTTCATTTGTTTTAGTCCCACATATCTCTAGTATACATATTCATCTGTTATATTCTATCCCTGTAATGTCTTAATATTTTTTCCATTATCTTCCTTGTTCCATCCTATTTTCAAACTATATTAGCTCATATCATTGCACTTCTCCTTTTACCTTTCTGTTTGGGCAAAGCATGTTCACACTTATGCTGCCACATGTATCACCAACACCTGTTGTTGCACCCACACCTTTGTGTAGCGATCCACACTAACGTGCTACATCGGGATATGCAATAAGACCGGATACCTGCTCCAAAGAGAGACAATGATATATTGAGCATGTACAGCTTAGAAATGAATATGTTTGCTATGGAGAACTCTTCAAGGAGTCCTACGGGTAGGGGAAGATGAATTGAACACTTTCTTAATATACTGTATAGGTCTCCTGCCCCTTCCACAGCGATTTTGGGCTTTTTTCGGAGCTACTAAAACTACTGTGGAGAGAATATAATTAGTCAAGCTGACTGATGATTCTGACTCTGAAATGGACTCATAACCCAAGGATGATAATAGAAGAACGGGGGTAGAGGGTAATACAACCCTAGCTGTCCATCTGGAGGCTCTAGTTGGTAGTTGAGTATGGGTCCCTTGACTTGATGCTAATCCTGTACCTTTATTCCTCCACTATTGGGCTTTTGAAGCTCCTGTTGTCTTAGCAAGCTTTTTCCTGACAGCACGAGCAGTATATAACTCGGCCAAAGCAGCTCCATGAAGCACACGCCAAACTGCCCCCTTTCTCAGCTTGTTGTGATTCTCTTTCATACTAATCTTTTGAGTAGCCTGGAATTCTTGAAAGGTCTGGTATATAATTTAGAGGTCGCGCTCTTTGGCAATTGCAATATTCTGCAGTTGGTCATTGAGCTAGTCAACAATTTAGGCTGATTGGGTAGACAATTACAAATTATGGAGGCAGAGCTTTTGCTGCCAGATCAGGCAAGTGTGATTACCATTGTTCTTAGGCGTTTGTGGAGGCTGGTGGATATTGTTGGTATCAATTCCTGGTCTGATGACTGCTTGAATACAAAGCCCACTGCCACAGGGGAGTTTGTTGATAATTGCTCAAGCTGTAAAGGGAATTAGGCCAGAACCGCGCCATGCTTCAGCAATATTTTCATGCTTGTACAAAGCATTTCGAGCCTACACCTGGAGGGGAAGAAAGTTGCCTTTGTGAAATCCAATTCAAGCAGTCCTCATAACTTTGTCTACTGAACAGGAATAAGTACGTTAGAGTGGAGCAAACGAGCCTAACATCAACTAGCTAAACTACGTGAGTGGTATGAGATGGAAAGCAATGTGGAATAATAGAAAGTTCAACACAAAATTAGATGAATTCAATAGTGACATGGGAATCAGCGCCATCGAAATAATAGCAAGTATTTCTTGCTAGCTGCCTGCTCTCGTGTATCGAAATCAAATAGTTCAATCAACCAAGCTATGTCCACCATTTGTTCAGCGTATCTACGGTGTAAATAGCTGAACAGAGTGTCTTCAGAGCTTCTTTGTGTACCCGGGAACCTGTGCCAGTACATGTAGTAAGCAGTACCCTGTTACATATATAGGGAAAGTAGAACACGGCCCACAGGGGCTGCAGATACACGTATAATGCATGTAGGCAATTTCCTGTTGTTATCGTCCGCTACAAGGAAGTGGCTTTGAGTGTATGTGCAAATAACCTTTGAGTGTGGGGCTAAACGCATTAGAAATCCCTTCTCATCTATATTGTGAGTATTTTCTATGCCGATGTCTTGTATAAGAGACAAGATCTGTCAAAAATGGTCTTAAAGGCCATACCAGATGTGGCCTTGACTCGTTCTTGTCCAAAGCCCTTGTGAACTTAGTGCATAATGCGGGATAGTGGTTGAGGAAGCGAGTGATTCAATGATGTCCCGGATTGCTGCCAAAGATAAGCTGAAATGGTTATGGGCAATATCCCGGTCCGGCATGTTATTCTATGTGGTAACTCGCTTATTCAATTCGTCAAGGATGGTGTAAAATATCCTCATGCTGGTATGCCACACCTATTTCTTTTGTCAATACTTTTGGCATTTTTCAGGGTCAACGCCATACCCTAGGACCTTTTGCTGGACTTGCATTAACTTATTATATTGCTTGCTTCCTTCTCAACTCATGTATATAATTTTGCTTGGTCCCCCACTTAGTTCTGCAGTTTAGTGAATATTATTACCTTGAAGCTAATAACTTACTCTGCTGGCTATTGCGGTTATCTGCTCCTCTATAAGATCCTTGAACCCTGTTGTCCACATCTATACCCTTTTTTTTCTACCTTTGATACTTGAGGAATATACCTTCTCATGGTCAGTTCGGTTAGATGCTTCGTTTATTGCCTATAGTTGTCAATAAACCAGCGATAGTAGATGGCGAAACCATCGACATCTTGGAGGTTTTTTTCCTTTTGCAGAACCATCCATTCCTTAATAGTTTCGACTTCTCTGCTGGCCATCTTTATCTACAATCCATTGACAATATATTTAAAAAAGACAGTTTCTTTGATATAAAATTCCAACTTGTTAACATTGACTGTAAGGTTGTAATCTGTGATGACCAAGTCCCAGTAACAGGATTCCGATGGTTAGTTGGAGTTGAGTAATCAATTGGCGGTATTTGTCCCTGGTTCCATCAAAGGCAGTGGGGTCTGCAATCTTTGGGGCCAGGTTCTGTGGTGCAGGTGGTGGTGGTGCAAGAGCTTGGAGTCACTGTTGAGACCCGTACTGGTATCCGGAATGGAAGTGGGCAAACAGGGCTTGGTTGGCATAGTTGAGCTCCGTGGCGTCCGCAATGGTTGGTATTTCTGGTGCTTCCCATGGTCCTGTGTTTTCACAGTTGACACCAGTCATATGGGCAGTATTGATTGAAATGAGGAGGGAAGTTGGGGTGTCATTGGGAAGATTGAGGAAGGAAACAACTGCGATTGAGTGTGAGCCAAGGTAGGTAATGTAGGCTTCCCATAACTTATTGTTTGGTGGAGGTGGGGTGGGTGCACGAGACATGTTGATTCAGGTGTGGTGGAGACAGTTATGTTGACGCAACAAAGTGTGATGACCAGGTCCCAGTGACAGGATTCCGACGGCCAAAGAAGATACCATTATATCCGTGCCAAGGGGGACGATAGGCGTGGATAAGGGAGGGGTAGCGGCGGTTGAGGATGGCGAGAGTGTAGGTGTTGACTTGGTTGAGGGGGTGCACAGGAGCAGGTTCTGGGGCACCGCCGGGAAGGATAACTAAGCGACGAGTAGTCAAGGTACTAGGCATGGGACTTGGTCAAGGGAGGGTCAAGAGGGGCTGTCTAGGCCACGCAAGAGGAGAGTATGAAGCATATTTGAGTACAACGTGTTAAGATACAACTGAGGGAAAGAGACAACCTTGTTTTTTTTTTTTTTTTTTTTGAATCCAATATATTATTTGTTACGTACAAAAGTATGTGGCATGCAGCCTTTCGGCTATGGCCTAAAAAAGACTATTTTTCTCGCAAAGACATCAAAAAACAAGAGAATGGCGCGAAGGCCGAGAGTCGCTAGCAGAACAAATGTGGTGGAAAGTGCAAGCAAAAATCAAGCGAACGAGTGCAAGAAAAAGAGAGAACAACATAATAAACTAAGATACCAAGTTAGGAAACCAATGATTCAAGTCTGTCGCCAGCTGCCATGAAGTTGAGTGGAATTTGTATTCGAGTGTGTTGAAGGTGTTAGTATACTTCTTCTTTAATTATTGCACGAAGGCTAACCTTGTTGAGGTTGAGAACTTCAATGAGGGTTTGGATGTGTTCGTCGTTGAAGACGAGTTCTTCGAATGTTAGTTGTCCGATAATGGCGTCGGTGTTGTGGGGCTTTTGTGGGCATGATATGATCATGTGTTGTCGGTTGGCATCAGGTGCATTGCACCAGGGGCAGTGGCCTGAGTGTTTGCCGATTCGGTGGAGGTATTGAGGGAAGAAGCCGTGGCCGAGTCGGACCCAGGTGATCCATCGTCACAGAAATTGTGGTAGTGGGCCTTTAGCACCAGTATTTTGCTGGACTTTAGGTGGGTATGTGTGAATGGGGTTGAGGCGGTTGTTAAAGTCCGCGAGGCGGAAGTCTCGAAGCAGTGCTAATGCAATTGGGAGAGGAAGTGGAACTGGTAGGTTGGTGTTGGGGTGGGTTAGCGTTTGATCCCAGGCAGAGTAAATGTGGTTTGCTAATGCGTTGATATAGATATATTTTAATCTCGGGGCATTGATGTCCGCAGTCCATTTGGGAGGGTAGTTTTTGGACCCAGGAGGTGGTTTGATCTTTGGACGGACCCAAGGAAGATGGTGGTAGAGTAGATGAAGGGGTGTGAGTGCAGTAAGGCGTTGGGCGCCTATGATTGCGCTCTCTTTGATGAGGGAGTTGGGAGATGGGATTCCGGCTTCCGTGCACAGTGCTTGCATTTCAGAAGCTTGCCAAGCACCGGTGTTGCATTTAGCCATGGCGCAAGGAGTTTTCCGGATTGGTTCCATTTCGTCGTAGTTGATGTGGCGGCCGGAGTATATTTCAAATCCGAAAGAGAGGATGGGAATGATGAGGGCCTTTGCTAGCTTGGATGCCAGTTCAAGACGTAGGTGTTTGAGGATGGGGGCAATTTGGTAAAGCGTAGTTGTTGCCTTGCTGCCATATTGCTTTAGGTGGTAGCCTGCCCGGAGATTTTCCTGAAAGAAGATTCCTAGCCATTGAAGTTGTTTGGAGTGTTGGACAGTGTGTTGTCCTAGGGTGACGGGGGCTTAGTTGTTGTTAGTGATGGATTCTTTGAAGGGGAAGTGGAAGAGTTCTGTTTTGCTTATGTCAAAGCGGAGCCCTGATGTTTGCGCTTGTTGTTGGAGCTTGAGCCCCAGCTGTTGTAGGTTGATTGCGTTCTCCTCCCATGACTCACTAGACGTGAGAAGGGCAAAGTCGTCAACATAGCTGCATTGGATTGTAGGAGGGTTCTCCTCAATGTATTTGAACAGGGCTGGGGAGTAGATGTTGAAAAGTAGAGGTGATAGTGGTGATCCTTGTGGGATACCCACATCTACTGCTGCAAAGTTTGCTTCGTTTGCTGCCCCGTCTGTGATTTTTACAGCACGGTTGGTAAGGGATGATTGAATGCATTCTACTAGATAAGGTTCGAAGGCGTTTGTTGTCATCACTTCTCGTAATTTAACATGGTTGACCTTATCGAATGCTCCTTGCACATCCATGAACAGTACCGAGGATTTAAGGTCTGGTTTGAGGAAGCGACCACGGTTGGGAGTGGAGTAGAGCTGTTTCAGCTGGGCTGAAACCGTCTTGAGGGAGGAATTATCCTCAATAACGGGGACTCCGTGGATGAGGTAGGAAATCTCATTGCGTGCTGGTACCAGTTTGACATGGCTGAAACCAGTGATGTGCGAGATGTTGGGGAGGAGTGCTGTGATTTTGTCCCTGATGGTAGCTGCTTGGCCGCTTCGGGCAGTTGTGAGCACAATTGACCCGGTTAGGCTTATGCGTAGTTTAATGGGCAGGACGGGTCGGTCTTTGACTAGTTCCTTGGATAGGCAGGCATGGAGGGAGGTGAGGGTGGTTTGGAGTTTATCCTTATCAGCGTTGACAGTGGGAATCACTAGTTGACGTTGGTCAAGGGGGTATGTGGATGGCGGAGTTGGTAGCGCTGCGGCAGGGGCAGGGGCTGTGGCGTTGGTCCTTGTTGTTGGTGCTTTCTTCTCACCCTTCCTCTTCCTTTCCACCAGCGCGAACTCAGCGGGTTGATTGGGCTTGGGAGGGAGAGATGTAGTTGTTGGTGCCTTGGTGGTTGGTGGGGTGGGCTTTGAGCCGGCTGGCGGGTTGGTTGCTACTCCATGCTGCTTCATGTGCTGCATGAAATTGGCGGTCTTGGAAGTGTGAGATTGAATGGTATCAATCTTGGAGTTCATGGTTTGATGGGAGTGGCAGCAGACATTTTCAAGTGCAGTGATTTGGGCGGTAAGTCCACCTACAACTGAGAGGAGTGTGTGCACAATTGCCTTCGTGTCGAATGACGAGAAACTGTTGGAACCCATGATGGAGTTGATGTGTGCGGTGAAGCCAGGGTCATCCGAGAACAATTCCAATATGTCGGAAGACATGACTAAGGGGATTCCACTTAGGAATGGCTGGCTTTGTGTGGCCCTAGGGACTGCTTGTTCGAAAGTTTGGTGGGGTACCGATGATGGGATATGCACACGTTGGCGCTTTCCAGTAGTGCTTGTTGGGCGGGAGTATGGTAGGCTTGTGAAACGCAAGATATCAAAGGGGTCACTTTGTCGGGTGCGCCCAATGGTTGCTTCTAGTGGTTTGCTTCCCGAAGGCGTGTGTAGCGAGGAGGGGGCAAAGAGTGGGGGGTTCATGGTGTTTGGTGTGCCTAGAGGCAGCTTGCGGTATGTTGGGGTGGTGGCATGGTCAGACATCTTGTTGTCGGATGTAGACATTGTTGGGGTTAGAGCAGAGGATGTGGTGTGATGGTGTGATGGGCCTCCAGTAGTGGGTGTATGATGCAGTTGTGTGGAAGGGGGGAATGTACGTGTGTTGCGTTATTTGTGGTTGGAGCTAGTCCGTTTTTGAATTTTTCTGGCCGTAGATTTGAAAAGGTGCCCACCCCCCCGAAAATATGGGGGTAGGTCCAGTAGTAGTGGGCTACTGGAGCTCAAAGATGGGGTCAAACTCAATTCCCACCTTGGGAAAGGATGAAAGAATCAAGTATCGCCCGAAACCTCACCTTCAGAAAGGATGTTAGGGTTTATTTCTTTGAGGAGATGTGTGTAGCTTCTCGAGCCTTTAGATCATGCCACTGCAGGCGTCAAGGAGTAGCTCTTATGCTTGCACAATCTTTTGCCACCAACAGTCAATTTTTGTTGAAGGTATAAGTCGCTTTTTGGAACAGAGGGGGGGTAGGGTAGGTCAGCGGAAACTGGTTCCACTTTCGCGGGGTTGTGTAGGCTGGGTTGTTGGCCGATTGGGACGATGAAGAGGTTGTTGGAAAGCCCCGCGGGCTGGCTTTTAAATGGCGCCCTCGCCGTGTCGGTAGGAGATACGGTTGTAGAGGAATTTGACGATTGAAGCGGGGATGTCCGACGCGAGGACAGGAAATTGAGTTGAGGAGGGGGAAGAGGGATGTGGTGATAGGGAGTTGACGTCCAAGCAAGGGCCGAAGGTCCGCTGTGAGGACAAACAAATACAAGGAGCAGAGAGCCAAAGGTCCGGAGCGACGTAGTAGGGAAACAGACAAGTTGTTGCGTGAAGAGGAAACGAAAAGAAGACAAGACGAGAGGGAGAAAGGACTCCTTATATAGAGATCCTTCTCGGACTATAGAACTAGAAAGACATGAATAGAATAGCAGCGCCGCAGCTGCGCAGAGGCTGCGCGGCGGCTGCGCAAGGTACATGAGTGAAAGGGAATTAGAAATCAGCTGCGCAATAGAAACAACTAGAACTAAATAGAAACTGACGGAAACACATGGAAAGCTATTGCGCAGTCAAGGTTCGTGATACCAGAACCTTTTGGTGGTTTCTGTGAGGTTCCGAACTAGGAAGTGGAGCAGTGACATGGATGTGGGCTGTCATGTTGCAATGGTTACCAGGAACGGGTTAGGACATAGGCGAGGTGCATGGCGATATAGAGTAGCGCTAGTATTAGGCGGAACTCGTCGGGAGTCAGGATCAGGTGAACATGGATCCACTATGGCTGGTAGCGAGGCTGGGGCCAATGGTGGCTGGGTGAAGGGTAGTCTTGGGTAAGGCTAGAAACTCGGTTCATGACATAATCCCGGAGTTTTTTTTTCTAAAACTCGTTCAACAACTGTTTGGTGTTTCTTTTCAATTTCTTAAAAAACTTTGTCCGTCATCTCTTGAAAAGATAATCGTGCATTTATAAGCCCAAAAGGCATCAAGGTATATTTATATACACTTTTTTTTGTTTTGAAGCTCATTTTCCACTTGGTCCCTTCTTGAATCCAAAGGAGGTAGCAGTCATTATTCAAGTCTAGCTTGGTCAACCATTTTAAGCCTGGAATTCTCTGTCTGAGTTTGTTTATCAGATAGAGGGGATTTTGGTTGGTATAGTAACTTTGTTAAGCCAACAATGATCCATGCAGAGTCCCGGCCACCAGTTCTCTTTCTGGAGGAAGGAATTGGTGCTCTGTCTGATGACCGAAATTTACGCACTTTTCCTCATGATATTAGTTCTGCTAGATAGTGTCAGACCCCCTGTTCCAATTGTGCGTCTAGTTGCAACCACCAGTTTACATACAAATTTGACCAAAAAATGAAGTTTTGAAATTTCAAATAAAATGCTTTGTGCAAAGATCTTTTGGCGGAAGTTAATATAGGCCATGAAAAGGTTAATCCAGAAAAACCAGATCATGCTCATGAAAACTGGTTGTGTGGTTATGCTTTTGGTTGTGAATTTAGCCAGGATGTATTTTACATACAAAATTTGCACTTTTTCGATTTTTATATTGAATTTCATTAAAGAGCTATGGCTCTAAGACTTTGCACCTTTATTATTTAGGTTCATGTAGAACTTTTGTAGTTTTGTGGGCAGCGATACACCCTCTAGTATGCTTGTTGTTATTTTTGGTCAAAGAATTATACCCACAATTTAGAACCTATCAATAATCACACTTGTTGATGTTGAGTTGATAAAGGAGATCTTGTGGTCCGATTTTTGGTGGGGGGGTAGTCCATTAGCTTACTCATAATAAAACTATTGAGCATAATTAGCATAATGGAATAGTGCGTCTACCTGTAATATAGTATCTGCTTCCTCTGTATCTCCAGCTATTACCATTATCTTAGGAAAATCCCTTTAACAACAACTTACCATAATTTCATGCTTCCTGACCAATTATGTTCCAATTGTATCCACCAAAAAACTATAATCCTTTAATAAACAAAGTCCCAAAATCAAATTTTTGTGCTCAACAGGCAAGACTTCAGCATCTAGCAGCAACTCTATTGATTGAGGTAAGGGTGTGTGTGCTAAAACTGGTATTGAACAACTTGAAACAGGGTCCTACCCAAAAAACCTAAAAGAAGAATTGACAATGTTAGATCTTCCACTTCACTTCTTACTGTCTGCCTGCGTGATACCCACAGGTAATCTACTCCTTGACAAACCCAATCTCTTTCATAATTTCTATCTAATAACAGGCGCAGTTGCAGCTGTATTGACAACAGCCTCTGCTTAAATTCCTCCTTTCAACGCAACTATAACCATCAAGAGTAGGGTATATTAAGAGGTTCCTTTAAAGGTTAATAATGAGACTCCTATTTGTTCTCTGATTGGTTGGTGCTTATAGCTTCCTTTTGTTTATAATTTAAGTTCAGCTTAGTGATTTGGATAATCTTCATTTCAGGCAACCAATGCCTGCGTGAACAAGTGGCAATGGTCAATGGTTTTTGTTCAACATATTTGCGCTTTGGAGGTGCAGCAATCATTTCAACTCTTCTGGCTGTGTGTGGTATTGGTGGTTTGGCAAGAGGCCTTTTCCCATGATTGAAGATGAAAACATCTTATGCAGTTATGGATCTTGTTTATGGAGAAAGTACACTTAAGGCATTTGCTATCTCCACAATGGTTACCGAGGATTTCTTTTGGGTTTGTATTGCCTGTTTGACAGCGGGGCTCCCAATTGTTGCTGTTATTACTGCTGCTTTGTGGGTGATTGTTGCATCCACTTGGCCTAATGTTGCTTTTGTTCTTTTCTCGATTGTGCCCTGAGAAACTGCCTCTTGCTCTGTGCCAATCAAGATACACAACTTCTCCTACTGATGATAAGTGACGTTGTGGAGGACTTAAAAGGCAAGGGTAAGCTGAGGATTGATATGAAGGTTTGGCATCAAAGTCAGCCACAGGTTGTCAATGGGAATTCTAGCTTCAAAGTTCGGTTTTTCGACTTTGGTGAAGAAAGCTGAGATGCTTCCTGTCTGTTCAACAGCTTGAAGATTTGTTGTTGCTTGCTACTAGGCCAGGTGCTCTCCATAGGTTTGGCGGCACCGATGGCTAGCATTATACTAACTGCTGATCTTTCCATTATTTCTTATCCACCATGTCAATACATTGCCTTCAACTCGGGAGATTATAAGGATGATGCAGTCCTCATCTTCCGTGAATCCTTTGGTTTGATATAGTTGTTTATAGTGAACAGGCAGTTCTTCAACTCTGTTTCTGACCAGAAACCTTTGGACGTGGGTCTAACTTGAACTCGGATATTTATTCCCCATGTCTCGTTATAGGGCTGATAGATTTAAACTAGCTGTGGTCTCTTAGGAAGTGGCAGTGGGGGGGGGGTGCAAATGATGTGAAAATGGTTATTGGCCTAGGTTGAAATTGCTGTATAAATGGTGGAAAGAAATCTACACTTAATGCAAGGCCTAGATGTTGAAATAGAGGCATTGAGGGAGGTGCTTGCACTTCTTCAGCTGGTATTTCTGCTTCTGCTGGTAGTACTCCTGTTCATTTTCTCTTGTTCTGTTCTCCACTTGCACCAACATTGTCAACCTAGGAAGCGTCTGACTTCTGCTTGGAGCTTTCTTCTATGGTATTGAAGAACATCATAACTTGCTTTAAGAATTCTGTGTTACGGTTCACTTGATGAATCGACTTGTTCGCAGTAGTACCGACTACTAAGAGGTGCGACGAGATATTCACTAAGTACAAAGTACTAAAGATGTGATAATCTGATATAAGTTTAAAGTAGATAGATACTTAGAAGAACGCTATTTGTCCTTCTCAACTAAGTGGGCGGTCGGGTATATATAGCCAACTGGCTGCTAAACAAAATACATGACGGGAAATAAGAATTAAAGGCGGCAGTCCATTTAACCCTGAGACCCAAAGATACCTCAATTGCGGCTTCAGCCACAAAGTAGTGGAATTGCCTGACAAACCCAACTAGAGATGTGGCTAGAACTTTATAGAAATCCAACTTCAAATATAGCTGCCTAACTAGCGTGTGGATGATCAGTCCATGTCACAGTTAGTCCCCGGTCTTATACATTAGAGCGGAATAGGACTAGCTTACACGACTCCGTTACATTCTGCAAGTTCATTGTCATGTTTTCTTTAGCTTTTTATCTCACCTTCCAGACTTCCTTCCACATATTTGATTGATCTTCCAAGTCTGCCATTGTTCTTGATTTGCTGTCTTTAAAGGTCTGTGCTGATTTTGTGGAGTCCTTAAGATAAGTCTTGAAGGGTGTTCCAGACTTCCTTCCCCATTTCGGGCATCTGTCTCCCTATGGCTGCTAGAATCGCTTCCAATGATTATTTGACAGCCTGCGCTATTTTGGGCTGCATTTATGTAGATATTTCATTTGGGATATTGGCTTTGTCCATTTTCCGTGTAGTTTGAGGGGTTACTGCCAAACATTCTGCATATTCCAATATAATATTGCTTCTTTAGAGTGCCTAGGCTGTGCCCTAGAGATATGTTTGCTGTGTCTAATTTTGGTGAGTGCTAAAGGGGCACAACATTCAGGCTCTAGGATTAGAGTATTTGCTGCTGCCCCTGAATGGATAATGGTGTTGCCATTATACTTTTTGTTCTCTTCCTCCATGTATACCAAGGTGTATACAGGGCTAGGTACATGCTTAATTTTACGGTCAGCCCCTGGCTTGTTGGCATTCTGGCTGTTGGTGGGTTAGAGCCACCATTGCTTTCTTATTTTCCATATGGTTGTCTGCTTTAGTCAGGAGGCTAGAGCGGTAGGTGGTGGGAAGGCATCCGTGGTTTTACATCTTGCGATGTCGATGATAATATTGTAGTTGTTCTAAAACTGTAGCCATATAATCTTACAGGTCACTAGATGAATTGACTTCTTTACGGAGGTACTAAGTACGAGGTTGTGCAATGAGATAGTTACAAAGTAGAAAGTACTTAAGATGTAATAATTTAATATAAGTGTAAAGTAGATGGATACTATAAACAACACTATTCCCTTATTCTTTGGAACTAAGTGGGCAGTTAGGTATTTATAGGCAGAAAACTATAACTGAAATACAGGATCAAATGAAATACACAAGAAGATGCAAGCCTATTTAACCATGAAAACCATAACTACTTGCTGCGGGGTGCAGGTACATTGGCGCCGACACAATGGCGCCGGACTGGCAGACATTTGGACGACTATTCCTAGAGCAGTTCGGAAACCCAACGGAACGGCTCGACGCGGAGGCGGGATGGACGAACCTCCACAAGGTCTGGACGACTGACCCTGTCAAGAACGCCGTCACATTCCAGAACGCAATGGAGCGACTCCAGAGGGCGCGATCGGAGGAAGATGCTGTGCAGGGGTTGGAGGAGTCCTTGATGTGGGCTTACAGGTCGAGGCTAGGGGGGAACCTAGCGATACACATTGAGAAGCTGGTGCAGGATATGATGACGCTCCGTCCCATGATTGCACCCGCCGACTCCAGAACCGGCCTCGTAACAATCAAGGAATTACTGCAGGCTACAATCATATGGGCCTGCCAGACGATCGGAAAGACCCACCCACCGCTAGGCCAGATGGCCACACTCCAGGCGCAAGCACAGATTCCCTCGGCGTCGATACCGACGCCCATGGACCTAGACGCCATTGTGTTAGCGGTCATTAAGGCACAGCGACAGGACTTGGTGGGGAGGCGAAGCAACGACCGTCGGGAGGAAAGGACCCGACCACAATGACAACCACGTTGTTACGTGTGTGATAAGGAAGGACACTTTGCCAGGGAGTGTCCACAAGGACAGCGGTCGGGAAAAGCCTAGACCACCCAAATAGCTACGATTTGGGTGCGGAGGGTGCGCAGCACATGGACAAGGGAGAAGGAAGTGAAACAAAGGAGGAGATACATGTATATAGTTTCTCATACAATGCACTTCTCATTTTACCTACACTAGTCCACGTGGGATGCACCACAGTAGCATCAAAAGCACCAGTAGACTCGGGAGCCTCGGCAAACTTCATTACGCCGCAGCTAGCCGAGAAAGTAGTTCGACTGAGCGGATCAACGAGGAGGGTCGAGGTACACTCGGAGGGGACGATGAAAGTAGTGACCGCAGGAGGCCAGGTCACGACGGAGAGAAAATGGCTGTGACTGAAGGTGGCAATATCCACGTACACCACAACGCTGGACTTCGTTCTCTTCTCGGGAGTCCAAGACACCAGTTACAACTTGATTTTGGGAAAAGCGTGGCATGTAGACATCAACCATTGCCACACTATTGACCACACCAGGAACGTGATGACCATCTGAGACAAGACGGGACGACACACCTTGCGGGGCTGCACGCCAGGCAGGATCAGCCGATCAGAGCGAAGGACCCGAGGGGCGATTCGGGAGAAGAAAGTGTCCCGAGGCGAGGCGCCGGCCGCAAGGGCAGACCCTAACACAGGACACAACCCCGTTGACCCATACGACTTTTCGGACAATCAGTAGCACAATGGGGAGTGGGACGTGGTAGAGGAGGGGTCCCTCATCCATATGATGGCAATCCAGGACGCGGTAGGAGAGGCGACGGCGGAAAAACTACCAAACGCCTTGGAACGAGAAATGAGATGGCGCTTCTCGAGGGCGTTTACGTAGCCGATGGGAGTTCCCTAGGAATGACCAACGGACATGAAGCTTTGGCTCGAACCGGGGGCACCCCTGCCGGCGTCTCGGCCCTACCGATTGTCACCACCAGAGCGGGAGGAAATGCAGACACAGCTCAAGGAGCTGTATGACAAGGGATGGGTACAGGACTCCGTGTCTCCATACGCAGCACCAATCATTTTCATGAAGAAGGCAGACGGCACTCTCAAACTCTGGGTCGACTACCAACCTCTGAACGGGATAACGATCAAGGATTGCTATCCTCTGCCCCACATGGAGGACCTCCTTGACAGACTCCACGGTGCAACATTGTTCACCAAGCCAGATCTGAAGTCAGGATACCATCAACAATGACTGGCAACAGAGGACCGGGAGAAAACGGCATTCGTGACCGAGCAAGGACTCCACAAATGGACGGTCACGCCCTTCGGACTTGTGAATGCACCTAGCTCCTTCATGCAACCAATGACGCAGGTCCTGAAAGACCACGCGGCGGCTAGGCTAGTGTTCATGGACGACATCCTTATCTATACGAACGGGGGATTGCAGGCACACAGGACGGCAGTCACGGGAGTAGTGGAGACACTCCACAAGGGCGGATGGCACCTGAACCTGAAGAAGTGCAAATGGGCGGTACCGGAGGTGGCATTCCTGGGTCACATAGTGAACGCGAGGGGCATCAGAGCAGCAACGGACAAGGTGGCGGCAGTCAGGGACCACAAGATACCGACGAAAGTTAAGGACGTCCGACAATTTCTCGGGATGACCGGATGGTACAGCCGTTTTATCAACAACTACGCAGAACTTGCCGCTCCAGTCCACGAGCTGACAGGTGGAAAGGCGAGCCGGTTGCCTATACAATGGGAGGCTCGACTTGACAAATCTTTCCGATCGCTCAAAGAGGCACTGACAACGGCGCCAATCTTGGCACTACCCGAAAGGGGCAACCGCAAGTTCAGCATCCACTGCGACGCATCAAAAGTAGCAGTGGGGGCTGTGTTAACCCAAGTCCAGAAGGGGGAGGTGAGAACAATTGCGTACAACTCCCACAAACTACCGGACCCCCAGACACGATAAGCGGCATACGACCGAGAACTCCTAGCAATCCACAGAGCACTCACGCATTGGGCACCCGTTATTCTGAGGAGCCATATCATGGTCCAAACAGACCACCGCACGCTGACCCACAATATGCAACAACGAACGATGAGCTTAAGACAATTCAACAAAATGCTGGACCTGTCGCACTTCAACATTGACATCAAGCACATCGCAGGGACAAAGAACGTGATCGCGGACTGCCTGAGTAATCCACCGGACGGGGGAAAGGTCGAAGAGACGGGGGAGGTCGTGTTCTTACTAGTGGTGACCTCGGCGGAGGACGCCTCCTTGGGACAATGGAAGGAAGCGGCTCGGAAGAACTATAAGGGGGACGAATGGTTCGGAGCGGTCTTCCACATCCTCAGAGGGGAAGGGGAACCGGAGGGGGAGAGACCAGTCTTGCCACGGGACCAAGCTAGAGCAGCTTGGTTCAAGCTCACCAGCCACGGACTCTTAATTACCACGAAGGACGACTGCTTGGCCATACCGGACAAGAAAACCCAGAATGCGATTTGCGCACTGCTAAACGACAGCCCGGTAGCAGGACACTTCGGGAGGACCAAGACGCTGGCGGCAGTACAGCGCCGGTTCTACTGGCACAGGATGGACCGGACGATCCGACAATGAGTGACGGGATGCGACATTTGCGCTCGGGTGAAGATAGACACCAGAGCAGCCATGGGGTTGGGCCAACCGGTGGAAATTCCGATGGAACGATGGGAGAAAATCGGCATCGACTTGATCACCAAGATCGCGAAGTCGGCCTTAGGGAACGACTGTATCGTCACGATAATCGACCTGTTGACAAAACGGACGCACTGCATAGTGACGACGGAGGCGGACCTGTCAGCGGAGAAGCTGGCAAAACTGTTGATCTCCCACTACGTCCGCCTGCATGGTGTACCCAAGACCATCATTACGGACCAAGGACCGCAATTCGTTGCAGCCCTCTTCTGAGCCTTGGCACGTACGATGGGGATTAGACTAGCGATGACTACAGCGTACTACCAACAAGCCGACGGACAGACGGAGAAGGCGAACCAAGTGATCTCCACGTGGCTTTGGGCCTTCGCCAGGACGGACCCGCATGACTGGAGCAACCTATTCCCCCTCGGGCCGTTTTCGTACAATACGGCCACCCACAAGACGACGGGGAAGACACCGTTTGAGCTGGACATTGGGTTCACACCACGAATGCCATTAGACCACGACCTGGCACAGTTCGCAAACTCCCAGGACTCACTAGCGGCCCTACGAGGGGCAGCCATGGCTGAGCATCTCCAGAACACACTATGAGAGGCCCGCGACAAGCTCAGACAAGCCCAGGACACCATGGCTGCAACGATGAACGCAAGATGACGTACATCCACGCTGGCGGTAGGGCAGCTGGTGTGGCTCAAAACGGGCCACTTACTTCTGACCCACGCCAACAACAGCGAGAAGAAAAGCAAGAAGCTCCGCAACCGCTGGATAGGCCCGTTTAAGCTGACCAAACCAGCAGCATCGAGGAACGCCTGGTTTCTGGACTTACCCAGCACGCATTCACCAACCCATCAACGTGGGGTCACTCAAGGTGGACAATACGGATCCGACACGGCGGAGGCACCCACCGGCAATGCGGCGGACGACGGAAGGTGCGGAGTTTGCCATCGAGGCGGTTGTGGGACACCGACAAACGGCCAACGGGACGGACAAGTACAGGATCAGATGGGAGGGCTGGGCAGCAGCGGACGACACATGGCACGGAGGGACGGCTCTGAAAGGAGCGGAGGAGGCGATAGCTGAATTTCATCTATCTAAGAGCAAGCTGAGACGCTCACCGCGAGGAGGGACCGCGGCCGAGAAATGAAAAAGAAAAAATAAAAAAAGGAAGGGAGAGACAGAGAACAGAGCGGAAGAAGGACAGGGGCGAGGCAACAACAGGAACAAGAAGGAGGACAAAAAAAAAAAAAAAAAAAAAAAAAAAAAAGGGGCGTCGAGGGAGAAGGAGCACAACAACCAAGGAGGAACAAGGGAGGGGCAGAAACAACTGGAGGGACCAACCAACCATCAGTCGGCATCGGAAAAGTCATCCCCCTCCTACCCGCCGTCCTCCTCCTCCTCCTCCTCTCCCTCCTCATCCTCGTTCTCATCATCATTATCACCCTAATCCTTGTCCTCGTTTTTGCTCCCTTCGACTTCAACAACCGGAACAGCAGCGACGGGCGTGGGACGATCCAGGAGTGTGACCATCGCAGGAAACAGGTGGTTCCGAGCAAGGGAGGAGGTCAGACCAGGGAGGAGATGACACAAGTGCCAACCGCGGACCAACCACAAGGCATGTTGACCGAGGAGGTTAGGTAGCGACTGCCGCAGGTGTTCCGGGAACCCAGCGGACAACGCACCAAGAGAGACGGCGTCGACGACCTTATCCTCAAGCTAAGACAAGGCCCAGAAGGTCAGCAGGAGACAGGCAAGGGAGCAGGGAGTAGACAGGGGGAGGGGTGCGTACCGCAACAAGGTCCGGAATGGCATGCACGGCGGCGGCAGGAGCAGGACCGACTGGGTAGAGCCGAGGGAACTCTCCATTCGCACAACGAGCGAGAGGAGGGACAACAGCGGCGGGACGTCGCGCAATGGGGCGCGCAGCAACAACCTGCGCGGGAGAACCACGGGCAGTGACGCGGGTTCCACCACAGGCGAGGGCAGGCCGAGGAGGGGGGTCGCCCAGAGCACCTGCGGCCGCCCCCCGCTTGAAAGTACGAGGAGGCCCAGCTGGGGCAGGGGAAGCGACTCCACGAGAGGCGCCGGCGACAGGACAAGTGGCGCGGGGGCAGGATGAGTGTGAGAAGCGGGGGCGGCAGGAGCAGCGCGAGCAGCGGGAGCAATGGGGGCAGGGGGAGCGGCGGGCGCACCACGACCAGCACCACTGACAGTAAGGCGGCAAGCAAGGGACACGACCACCGGGAGGAGCAGCAGGAGGGGCACCGGCGGCAAGAAAAGCATGGACGGCAGGGGAAACGGCAGCGCCAGTGCCACGACCACGACCGGCTCCCCCGGCTCGAGCTCCACCGGCAGCGACCCCACCAGCAGCAGCGCGAGCGGCGAGGGCGGCGGCGAAGGCGACCCCATCACCGATGCCGTCGGGGGGACCAGCCTGAACCCTGTCGGGGCGGACGGCGGCCAGCCACTCGGTGAGGACAGCGGTGTACTCGTTGATGTACTCCTGGGTGAGGAGGTCACCATGGGCTACCGTCTCTACAGCTTCACCGGCAATACCAATGTACTCGTACAATGGAACCGCTGCGACACCAGGGGGACGGTGGTCGTAATACTCCCACGGGACGTTACCACCATGTTGGGTGATGAAGGCTTGACGGGCGGTGGCGCAGGTGACAAGGGAAGGTTGGGAGACACCAGTCCACTTGCTACCCGGAGCCTGGAAGGCCCGGTGACCAGCGTGGAAGACATGGACAAAGTCAAGGAAGGAATGGAAGCTATGGAAAAAGGGCATGAGGCTGGTGTGGATCGTCCGGAGACGTTCATCGGCGATGTAACCTTTCGCGTGGGTGAGATCCTTGACCAACAGGTTCCACCCTACCCCCCATAGCTGCGTCAGCTGGGGGAGAAAGACGGTCTGAGGGGTGGAGACGGCGACCTTGGGAGGCATGACAGAGGGGCGAGAAGGGGACAAAGAGAAGAAGGGGTAAGAGAAGGATTTACCAGGGGACGGGAGGATGAGAGGCGAGGAAGAGGAAGGAGACGGAGAGAGGAAGGGGAGTGAGGAGGATTTATGGGGAGATAGAAAGGGGAGAAGCTCACCTCGGGAGGACAACGCAAGAGTGCGCCGACATTGGGGACAAAAGACAAGTGGTAGAAGCCGCAATGGGGGAGGAGGACAAGGAAAACCGTGATGAAAGGAGGAAGCGGAGGGGAAGTCAAAGAGGAGGAGATAGGACAAACAAGCAAACATGGGGACAGGACCGCGAGACAAAGGATCGCAAGGGCGGTGACCCGGGGTGGGGTGGTAATATAAGGGTAACGACAGGATCGAACAAAGGATCGGAGCAGGTGACCTCACATGACGAGCCGACTAACGGACAAGCTAACAACCCGACTGACCGACCGATAGCAGTCGGCGACAAGGACGTCGGCGAAGGGCCTAACCTTATGCCGACCGAGGACGGGTATATATAGCCGGCGAGCGGACTAGCCGCACGGTCGAGGATCTTTATCAAACTATCAATCAATCAATCCATTTTACCGCTGTACTCGTTACATCTACCTGCAACAACTTGTCTTTTTCTCTATACTGTACCTCAAAACGTTGTTCCCAGATATAGACTTTATAATATTCTCTTCTTTGTTACGGTTCACTTGATGAATCAACTTATTCGCGGAAGTACCGAGTACTAAGAGGTGCGACGAGATATTCACTTAAGTACGAAATACTAAAGATGCGATAATCCAATATAAGTGTAAAGTAGATAATTACTTAGAACAACGCTATTTGCTTGTCCTTCTAAACTAAGTGGGTAGTCGGGTATATATAGCCGACCGGCTGCTAAACGAAATACATGACAGGAAATAAGAATTAAACGCGTGGAGTCCATTTGACCCTAAAAACCATAGCTACCTCACTTACGGCTTCAGCCACAAAGCGGGGTAGTTGCCTGACAAATCCAACTAGAGATGCGGCTAAAACTTAATAGAAATCCAACTCCAAATATAGCTGCCTGACTAGCGTGTGGATGATCAGTCCGTGTCACGGTTAGTCCCCGGTCTTATGCATTAGAGCGGAATAGGACTAGCTTACCTGACTCCGTGATATTCTTTGACCTAGACAGCCCCTTATAATACTGTCTTGAAATCATTCCATGCCTTACCATCCCCTCCTTACCCTTGGTGTATGCTCCATCCTCAACCATTGCTCCTGCCCTATTCTCGAGATACCTATCAGAACAGCCATTGAAGATTGCAACTGCTTTTACCTTCCACTTATTCTGAACACAAGACACCGCTTCCATAAACACTTTCATCTATGCACCAGGCATTTCAACCTGAGAATAGGGGCTAGGTCATCTCATTTTGGCATGTTCACATAATACTCTATACCATACCCTCAAACAAGTTCTCATACGGCAGTAGCACACTATCGTCCAAAACTGGATACAATTACACCACCACCACCATCAATTATTGCAGCACTCTCTTTGGGAGTATCAATTACAATTAGACAATCAATACACACTACTCACTTTGTTGGTTTTAACCATGGAATCACTGCCATCATTACCAAACCAACTGTTTCATACAAAGTATCAGCACTAGTAGCTTTACTGCATACAGCGTCTGTTATTGGTACTTCTACAATGGATACTAATTTAAATTCCAACAATGAGTCCATGTGCTGGTAGTTATTTGGGCATCTTGACACCTAATACTAAAAATTACAAACCTTTGTATATCTAATGCAACTTGCAAGAAGTAGTGTCAATTCATTACCCAACTACAATCGGTGCACCTCAGACGCCACCCACTATGTTAATAATCCTGCCAAAATAGTATATGCTGCCTTGCACCTGCTTGAAGATGTTCAAATATGGTTCAATTTCTATATGCACCCAGTCATTGGCCAAGTCTATTTCCAAAGCTATAAAGCCTTAACCCATGTCCAATAAGCAGTTCCTGATTATGTTTATGCTGAAGAAACATCCTGGGAGAAACTTGACAAAATCTATCAAGGGAAAAGAGATTGTTGAAAATATCATTTAAAGTTTGCCACAATTGTCACCAAACTTGCCATGAACTAAAAAGAGCAAATTGCTTGTTTCTGCTTTTGTGTAATGACCAGGTCCCTAAGGTGGCAAACCAGGAGAATTTGTAGTGACTATCATGATCGGTCATACTGATAGCTGGGATACTAGAGGCGGGGAACTTAAAGTTGATATGGCAAAGGTTGTAGGAGTTGGTAATGTTGCAGAGAGTGGCTGTGGAGGTAGAGGCTAGGGGTTTGTGGTCTGGAACAAAGGTTCTTGCAGGTATAAGGGTGCTGGATATGGGACCAGGTTGAGGCAGGATCAGCAGGGGCTGTCTAGGCCACAAAAGTGAACAGTATAAAGTATATATTGAAGGACAACTTGTCAAGGTACAGGCAAACAGAATAGATAAGTTGTTGTATGAAGAGGAATAGAAAGGAGGACAAGACAAGAGGGAAAAAGGACTCTTTATATAGAAAGCATTTTCAAGTGATGGAAATAGGATGACATGAATAAAATTATGCAATTGCGGCTACGCAACGCTGCGTGAGATCTATGGCAAATATAAGAGTTAAGAAGATTAGAAAACAACTACGCAATGGAAGTATCCAGAAAATAATAGAAGACAATGGAAACATGTAAAAAACTGTTATACAGTGGGGGGTTCGTGATACTGGAATCAAGTATTTTTTCTACAATTCCAAAATTGGATGTCAAAAAGTAAAAGGGATTTGGGCAGTCAGGTTGCAGAGGTTACCTCGGTACAAATAGCGAGATATGCTAGGTGCATTGGTCCTGGAGGATAGCTAGTATTAAGCCGAACTTGTTGCATATGCGGACTAGGTGAATGTGGATCCACTGTGGCTGGTAGTAAGGCTGAGGCCAATGGTGGCTTAGTGGAGAGTAGTTTTAAGAAAATTCTGGAACTTGGTCAATAACAGATTGCATTTGGACTATTGTCAATAATAATTGTGTTGGTCTAGGAGCTACTCACAGTGCAAAAAGGTTTTCAAGTCTTGATTTTTGTGAGTAAGATGTTTAAAAACACCCAACAATTGCAGGGGGCTTTTTAAGGTTGCTTGGAGGTTGCCAAGTATGATGATTGTAACCAATCCAACGGACTCTGTATTTGAGTTGTCTTTGCATCAGCTTGAGGGCTAAGATTTTCTCCACTTCCTACACTAGGTCTTCGGTGACAATAATTGGAGCAAGAATGGGTTATGCTTTGTTAGAATCATTGTTCTTACCCCCAATCGTGTTCCTATTCTTTGTTCTATTCCTAGATGTCCTCGGTATACAAATCCCTCTGTTATATTCCATCCACATCATGTATTTTTATTTTTACCTTCACTTTTGTTGTTATATCCTATGTTCATACCATATCAGCTTCTATTGTTTGCACTTCTCCTTTTACTTTCCTGTTCACGATATCGATGCCCTTGCTTACACTACCACATATATCACCCATAGCTGTCATTGCACCAATAGCTTGTTGTATCAATACACACCATTCTATAATATGACTCGGATACTCTATTTGTCATAGATGGTTTAACACATCATCACCCTAGTGTGCCACACCTATTTTTTTTGTCAATACTCTTGGTAGTTCTCAGGGTCAACCTCATACCACAAAACGTTTTGCTAGACTTGCATTGAGCTTTTTTGTTGCTTGCTTCCTTCCTTACTCATGAATATAAGGTTGCTTGCTCCCCCACGTAGTTCTGCTTCTAAGTGAATACAATTACCTTAAAAACAATAACTTGCTCTGCTGGCTACCGTAGTTACCTACCTCCTCCTAAGATCTTTGAACTCTTTTATACACACCTATCCACTTCTGTCTTGACTTTTAATACATACATAGGATACCTTCTCAGAGGTTATGAGCCAGGCTGCTGCTAGTATTAATTGCGCTTACCTCCGCATGCTTATTTGCTTTTAACTACTTCACACTCTTTGCCGCAAACTCACCATGACTGATACCATTAATGTCAAACCCAACTTGTCAACCGGCTCCACTTCCATGCCCTTCAAACTTAAAAGCATGGAAAAGCTTCAAGGTTAATCTCACTACACTAGCCAGGCCAAGCTTATGCAACGTGTTCTTGCCATCTACAACTTTGATGATCTCATTGTCACTAAACAAGTTGTTACTACCAACGCTGCTCTGCTCATACAATACAAGAAGGAAAAGTTGTCTGCCATCATGACAATTCAACTTACAATCAAACATAACTAGTAGTATGTTATTGACGGCTGCTCTACTGCGTACATTGCCTGAAAAATGCTTTAAAATATCCTCAGTTTTTACAATGTCGCCTCTTCTCCTTACACTTTCCGCGATTTGCTCAATTTATTAATGTTTGACTCGGAATCTATCCATAACTACCTCCTTTAATTTGGCAATGCGTGAGCCTAGGCCAACAATCGTTTTTTCTATGGAACTAATACCCTTGCCAAGGCCCTCAAGCTATTCTTCCAAAGGAACCCTATCAAGAGTGCAATCTGCTTAAACCCACTCCCTCAGTCATTCAATAATACAGTCAACATCTTTCCAGATCATGACTACCAGCAATTTGAAGACCACCAAACCCACCTTGCAAACATGAAGACCAACAAAGGTAATGTTAAGGCATTCAGCCCCAACAAGCCCAAAGGTGAGGTCAAGCAGCTGTGCTTTGCCCCAAGAACAACAACTCTTGTCCTGGCAGGACTGCAAAGGCAGCTCAAATCAAGTGCATTTGGTGCAACAGGAATGGTATTCCTTCTTAGACCATGTCTACAAAAAATGCTTCAGGCTCAAGAAACATCAAGAGCACCAAGGCATAAGCGTTGCTGCCGCTGCCGTCTCTTCTTCGGAACCTTCCACTTCTATATCTCTAATTACCACTATATTTTCTCAATTAGTTTGTTTTACCTGGCTGGCTTCTGAAAATGTTGGTAGCGCTGCCTTGTTTTTTCCTCTTGCCTTTTCTGCTTTTTTGCCCTTTAGTCCTATGTCTAGTCCTTCTTTTTCTTCTTCTGCAGGTTTTTCTTTTTCTGCTCCTAGTCTTGCTCCCAAGGCTCAAGATGCTACAACATATTAGGTATGGATCCTCGATAATGGCACCTCTCACCATATTACAGCTGACTTTTTCTGCCTCATCAATCCTGTGTCCCATTGTGCGGGAATAGCTATTGGTAGTGGTCAGGTGCTCTTTTTAGGACATAGGGGAACTATTTGTTCATCTGTTTAGATTGGTAGAAAGATTTTGAATATGTCACTGTCTAATGTTTTGTATCTTCATGAATGGAATGAAGTGAACTTGGTCTCATTAAGAATGATTGATTTGATTGGAAACGTATACTTTCATAGAAAAAATGAAACTCTTGACATTATACTGAATACATACCACTCCACCGTATTACGTGCTTAACTTGGTGCTCATCTTTATAAGTTTAAATTTGCTTTTGGTTTTGGTATAACTTACAAGTCTTCCGTTCAATGTTAGCACGAAAAACTTTCTTACTTGTTGTCTTAGTCCTGGAACAAAGCCTGCAATATCATCACTGATTTAAACTCGCTTCTAAAAACATGTTCAATGTTGTACTATCACTCATGCATCAAATACAACTCAACACACCAAACCCCCGAACTGGTCATGCATAATAACAAGAAACTACAACGCTACAGTCTTACACCTACTACAATATCATTATAAGATTTTAAATCACGGATGGCTCCCCACCACCAACCGTTCCGGCCTCCTCATAAGAGAAGATGAACAGATGGAGAACACAAAAGCAATGGTGGCTATAACCCACCCACAACCAAGATGCCAACAGGCTAGATGCCCTTACCCCTCGATTAAGGATGCACCCAGTCTAATATTCAGCTCCTCCTCAGAGGAAGAAGAAACAAAAGATTAGGATTGCGATACCATAATTCACTGAGGGGCAGCAGTTAACACCTCAATTCCAAGGTTTGAATCTCGCGCCCCCTGAGCACTTGCAAGAATTAGGCACAGCAACCGTGTCTCCAAGGCAGGGTTCATCCACTCCGCGCCCCTTCAACTAAGCAACATTACATTGGAACAAGCCGAACGTCTAGCAGCAACACTCTGAACCGAGCGAATGACCGACGAAGCCAACCTCAGACATCAATTTTCTGTGCAAATGAAACCTACCATCAAAGAGGCATTGATGCAACTACAGGAATCTATGGTAGGAGCCATTGCAAGACAGATGAACGAGATAGAAGAGAGATTCCGCAATTCCATTTAGGAATTATCCTAGAAAATCCATGAGGTCAGCACCAACCTCACCAGGCAGCAAATTAAGAGCACTGGTAAACTGGAAAGATCAATCAAGGCGGTAAGGGAAAGCCTGCACAGGGAAAAGAAGAGCCAAAGGGAACAGGTCAACGAACTTGTAGAATCATTGCAACAAGTCATCAATCGTATCAATGCTATGGAGCAAAGCTCCAAGCAAAAATCTGTCACCTCCTGGGTTGCTAATGTCGCTGCGAGTGGAGAACAGGACAAATGGAAAGGAAGAGCGGTAACACCCACAGAAGCAGAAACACCAACAGAAGTAACACCAGCACCTTCCCCAAAGCCTCCACTGCGCCAACAAGGACCCCTGTGGACATTTGACCTCTTCTCCGCGACACAGCAATTCTAACCTGAAACATTGCCGATTGTAACATTGTTGGCACCCCTGCCACCACCACCAAGGAAAACATTGCCAGCACAAGAACAGGTCTACAAACCTACCAACCCTCTACGCAGGTACAAAGAACAAAGACTACAATTCAAGCTGGACCCACTATCGAAGTTTTCCGGCACGAAAACTGAGTTGGAGAATTTCCTGTTCGCCATGAACAACTACATCAGAGGCAAAGAAATCATGGAAGAGAAGGATCGCATTACCCTCATCATTGCCTGATTCAAAGGCGATGCGTTGATATGGTGTAGAGAAAACAATGGAAAAATCAGCCGCTAGGGCAAGGGCACCCATGGACTCCGCCAAACCTATGGGAACCACAAGACCTAGCAGCGAGTAACAACAAAGCTTCAAGCTCTTGAACAGACAGAAAGCATCTTGGCTTTATTCTCGAAGGATAAGGAACTCAACTTTGAAGCCAAGATTCCCATCGCAAACATCCGACTAACGTTGATGCAAAACCACCACATTAACCTCCCCCATGCTCTTGCCTCTTAAGTCCTCCACAACCCCAGTTATCATGAGTAGAAAGAGTTGTATGACTTGATTGGCACACAGCAGGAGGCAGTTTCCCAGGGCACACGTAACCACGGAAGTAACAATAAGAGCAGCAAACCAAGTGGACGAAACAATTGCCCAGAAGCCACCAGAAACAACAGTAACAATTGCAAGTCTCGTTCTGTCATGAACCGAGTTTCCAGCCTTACCCAAGACTACCCCGCACCTAGCCACCGCCGGCACCAGCCTCGCTATCAGCCACAGTGGATCCATGTTCACCTGATCCTGACCCCAGCCGAGTTCAGCTTACTACTAGCAATACTCCACCTCGCCATGTACCTAGTCCATGTCCTAGTCCGTTCCTGGTAACCGTTGCAACACGACAGCCCGCATCCCTGTCACTGCTCGACTTCCTAGTTCGGAATCCAGAAGAAACCACCAGAAGGTTCTAGCATCACGAACCTTCACTGCGCAATAGGTTTCCATATGTTTCCGTCAGTTTCCATTAAGTTCTAGTTGTTTCTATTGCGCAGTTGATTTGTAATTCCCTTTGACTCATGTACCTTGCGCAGCCGCCGCGCAGCCACTGCGCAGCCGCGGCGCTGCAATTCTATTCATGTCTTTCTAGTTCCATAGCTCAAGAAGGATCTCTATATAAGGAGTCCTTTCTCCCTCTCATCTTGTCTTCTTTTCCTTTCCTCTTCACGCAACAACTTGTCTCTTCCCCTCAGTTGTATCTTAACAAGTTGTTATTCGAATATACTTTATACTCTCCTCTTCCGTGGCCTAGACAGCCCCTCTTGACCCCGCCTTGACCACGTCCCATGCCCCGTGTCTCGACCCCTCGCCTCGCCCCAGGATTCACTCTCCCCACCCGCCGTACCTTCATCCTCCCAGGCTCAGAACCCATCGCCGACGCCCGCCACCTATTAGACCAAACCAACGAGTACGTCGTCCGCGCCCTCAACTCCTCATACCCCGCCTCCATTCAGCCTACCAACCGTACCCACCACCTCCACGGCTACAACACCCGCTCCTGGTTCCTGTCCACTGGGACCTGGTCATCACACTTTGTTGCGTCGACATAACTGTCTCCGCCACACCCAAGCAACATCGAGATGTCTCGTTCTCAAACTCCTCTCCCTCCACTGGCAACCCCCTGGACCGACTACCTTGCCCTCCTCTCAACCACACAGTTCGTCGCTAGCGACAACCCAAGCCTCCCCAATAACCTCCGTCCTGACATCAGGACAAGCCTCACCAATGCGCACCTTCAAGGTGTTATGTGTGGCACCACTGGAACCTGGCAATCGCCAGTAATCCCCAACCTTACCGATGTTGACGAACTGAGCGCTGCTACTCAATCACTCTATGCCCACTTCCAATCCGGATTCCACGCCGGTGTACAGACCAGACTCCAAGCCCTAGCACCACCACCACCTGCACCACGAAACCTGGCCCCAAAGATTGCAGACCCCACTGCCTTCGATGGCACCAGGGACAAATATCGCCAGTTCATCACCCAACTCCAACTGGTTTTCTCCTCCGACCCCACCCGTTATGCCTCCGACGCAGCTAGGATTGCCTATGCTGCCTCTCACCTCTCCGGAGGTGCCCAAGCGTGGTTCAACCCACACATGGACCCAGTCACTGGCCAAGTCCAGTTTCAATCCTACGAAGGCTTCATCAACGCCCTCCAAGCGGCATTTGACGACCCAGATGCCGAAGCAACTGCAAGAGAAAAGCTCGACAAACTCCGTCAAGGTAAACGAGACTGCTCTGCCTATGCCGCTGAGTTTGTCACCATTTCCACCAAGCTCTCCATGAACCAAAAAGAGCAGATTGCCAGATTCCGCTCTGGCCTTAACAAGGACACCGCTACGGCGTTATCCTACCAACTCAATGTTCCGGACACTCTGGCTGCTGTTGCACAAATGTGCATCCAGCTCGACAACAACATCAGGCGTGTACAGAATCAACACCACACGCCCTCCCAACACCACAACACCGCTGCCCCTCGCACCAGTGCTCCTGCCAGCTCCTCTACCGCTACAGGCTCACATGCGGGACCCATGGACCTCTCTGCAGTTGAGGTTAAAAGAAAGCGTGGTCCTCTCACCCAGGCCGATAAAGACTACCGCCGCGCCAATGGCCTCTGCCTCTACTGCGGTGCAAAAGGACACTTCGCAAGTGTCTGCCCCAACAAGGCACAGAAGGTCAACGCTACCTCCGACATTGCCACACCAGCAGGACCACCTGCAACTGTGCTTTACCGCACCACCGAGACCGCCACTCCGGCAAAAAACTAACTGCCTCTTTGAAGACCGAAGACCCTTCAAGGAGTGCCAGGATGCAACCTGGTGTCTTCTCTCTTGAACCCTCTTGTGTTTGTTTTTCGCCTTCGTGCGCCTCTTGTTCCCCAATGTTTTCCGTTAATGCTTTTTCTGTTTTACCATCTGTTGATTTGCTTGGTACTGGTTTTGTTGTTCCTGTTGAGTCGCGATCTGCTCGCAAGAGTAGGTTGCGAAGATATCGAATCTCTGCTGCTTTGCGTTTGTCTTCTGTTTCTCTTTCAGGTGATCTCGGTTCCGAGTCACCTATGACTTTCAATGCTACTATCAATGATTCTTTGCCTGGAACCTGCATGGTGGACTGTGGAGCTACCTCTCAGTTCATCGACCTTGACTTTGCCTTGTCCTTGAACCTTGTCCTTGATCTGAAACCAAAACTAGAAGACCTCATCGTTGTTGATGGGAGACGCTCGGTTGCTGGCCAGATAACCCACTCTTGTACCTTGAAACTTACCGTCGACCAACATGAGGAAGTTCTTACATTCCAAGTGACAAAACTGGCCGGATGGAACTTAATTCTTGGACGGACCTGGCTTCGCCGCCATAATCCCATGATTGACTGGCAAAAGAACACCATTACCTTTATCAAAGTGAAACGAATATCGTAGCACTGGGGAGCAGAAGAAAAGCGGTGCGGACTAAGATAAAAGACTATAGTAGCGCAGAGGATCAAGTGCAGTGGGTCTTGGTATCACAGGGAGCAATGCAAGCGGATGTGATGATTGTATCGAAGAGCTCTATTCCATTGAAGAAGGTGGGGATAGGGCGAGTATAAATACAGTTGGGGAATAAACCCGAGAGTACAAAGTAAAGCGAGGGGAGATGGCATCGCAAACGCAGAAACGCAAGTGGGAAGCCAGTTGACCCTGAGAAATAGAAGGGGGAATTGGTGTGGGTGGCGGAGTCAAGCAGGATAGATATTAGGCCGAAGGCTAATGTGTATCGTGCATGAGGCACCAACAGAGGTGTGGGTCAACCATGCAGTCATGCATCGTGGAAGCCGCAACCATCCGAAACTAACTAACAAGTGTGCGTGCATGACAGGAGGTTGGCGCTAGCAGAGATGTGATTAATATACATGGTGTGCTAGGGGATAACAATAGAGTGCGACGCATAAAGGAAATGAATTAACAGGGTGAGAAAAGTGTGTGTGGAACACGATTGGGGGTGCTGGTCGTAATGCTACGACACTCTCTCTCGAACAGTACACCCAAGTAGTTGAGAGAACTTATGGTGGAGGTCCTTGTTGAGTCCTTTGGTCATGATATCGGCGATGTTGTCTTGTGTAGGAACATAGGCCAATGTGAAGCATCTTTCAATGAGGCGTTCCCTGGAGTAGTGGTAGTGTACGTCGATGTGCTTGGAGCGTTGATGGTGGACAGGATTTTCCGCAAGATTGATGCCAGACTGATTGTCACAGTGTAGCTCGATTTGTGCAGTCTTGCCGAGTTGTATAAGGGCGTGTTGGTACCAGACAGCCTGTCGAGATGTGAGGGATAGGGCCATGTATTCTGCTTCGGTTGTGGAGACAGCAACAGATTGTTGCTTTTTTGAAACCCAGGAGATACAGCAGCCACCAAACATAAAGACATAACCAGAGTAGGAACGACGGGTATCCAAACAATTTGCGTAAGAGGCATCAGAAAAACCAGAGAGAAGAGGGCTACCAGAACGTGGGTATCGCAAGGAAAGAAGACGAGTGGTCCATATATAACGGAAGACACGCTTAACAGCAGTATGATGAGCAGGAAGGGGACATGCAGAGAAGGTAGAGAGAAACGAAATGGTATGAGCAAGATCAGGGCGAGTGCAGGTAACAAGATACATGAGTGAACCGATCATCTGTTGATAGAGGTTCTGATCGTGGGGTTCTTCATCAGGGAGAGCTGAGCGAAGAGTGCATTTGGGATCAATAGGAGTGGAGACTGATCGAGAGTTGTCCATTCCAAAGCGTTCACAGATTTGTTTGATGTATTGTTCCTGGCCGAGATAGATGGCGTCCTTTTCGTGGGTGATTTCGATGCCTAGGATGTAGGAAAGAGGACCTTTAACAGTCACCTCGAAGTGGGTCTTGAGGAATGTTGTAAGTTCGTCGAGATCCTTTCTGTTTCCAGCCATAGTTATATCGTCGACATATACAGACATGATGAGTTTGGTGTCTGCAGAGATGAAGACGCAGGGATCGAAAGCGGCGCACTTGAACCCTCGTTCAGCGAGTGCAGTGGACAGTTTATTGTACCACTGGAGAGGCGCTTGTCGGAGTCCATAGAGGGCCTTTTTGAGACGAAGGACCTTGCCAGCCAGGCCGATGCCTGGAGGGGGGGTCATCCATATTTCTTCGTCTAGGGGTCCATTGAGGAATGCTGATTTGATGTCAAGCTGTTCGGTGTCGAGGTTGAGTCGTGCAGCGAGGGCAATGAGAAGCCTGAGGGAGTCGTACCTAGTCACAGGTGCGAATGTCTCGTCGTAGTCAATGCCTTCAACTTGGGAGAAACCTTTTGCCACAAGGCGTGCCTTGAACCGTTCAACTGATCCATCCTTGTTTAACTTAACCTTAAATACCCAGCGGGATCCAACTGCCTTTCTTCCAGGAGGAAGGTCCTTTGCATCGTGTACTTCCCATGTACCTGCCTCCAATATCGTCTGATGTTCATCCATCATAGCCTGTACCCATTTGTCACAATCGAGACTTGCCATTGCTTCCTGGTATGTGGGAGGTTCCATTGCCAGGTGGGCTCGTCCATCGAAGTAGTCTGGTTTGCGAGTCTCTCTCTTAGGCCGTGAAGGGTTAAGATTGAAGGGGTTTCGCGGACGTTCTGGTAGGGGCATGAGGCGTGAGTTCGAGGGAGCTCCACTGGGAGCACCAGGGGTGGCATTTCGAATTCGGCGAGGTGGTGTAGATGGGGCAGGAATTGGTCCAGGGGGTGCGTCATCATAGTCTGAGTCAGAGTATGAGTCGTAGTCACCTGTAGCAATTGTTGGTGGTACTACTGCAGGCGTAGGCACAAGAGGTGCAGGTGCGGGTGCAGGGGCAGATGCAGGTGGCGGTTTTGGAGTTGGTGGTCCAAAGGCGCCAGGCATGGATTTCGAAGGTGTTGAGGGGAACACTTCCGGTTTGGGTGTTTCGGATTTAATAACAGGAGGGGGTTGAGGAGCTTGTGATTCGTCAGGTGTAGATAGATGTTCATAGAAGAGTTCGACAGAGGTGGTTTCATTTGACGGAATGAATTTGACCTGTCTGTAAGTATCTACACTTCGTTTGGAGGGGATGTATACTCGAAGCATTGATGGCGTTCCAGTATAGCCTACCATGCGTCCTTCATCTGACCTTGGTTGAAGTTTGCTTCCAGCGGGGCGTTTGGCTTCGGGAATATGAACCAAGCACTTGGAACCAAAAGGTCGAAGATGGGATATGGAGGGTAGTCGATTGTTGAGTTGTTCATAGGGCGTCTTGCCATTAAGGGCGCTATGAGGGAGTCTGTTCCGAATGTATACTGCCCAGTTGTATGCCTCAGCCCACAGACTTTAGGGGAGGTCAACTAGTGCAGGACGACACATATTGGCGAGAGTCAGGTTGTATCGTTCAGGAAGACCATTGGACTCTGATGCATAGGCTGCAGTGAATCGGTGTACCATGCCTTTTTCAGCAAAGTAGTTAGCGCATTCACGGTTCTTGTACTCGCCACCATTGTCGGTTTGCCAGCTCCTAGGATATCGTCCAGTTTTAGTGAATACCTGTTCGCAGAATGTCTTGATATATTTAAATACTTCAGACTTGTGCTTGAGGAAGTAGATCCTGGAGAATCGGGAGTAGTCATCGATGATGGTCATGTAGTAGAGAGCGCCGCCTAAGGATTGTGGCGTCATAGGACCACCCAGGTCGCTATGAACAAGGTCATAGGGAGCTTTGGTGGTGTGCTGGACTGGTGGTTGGGATTTGTGCGTGGAGTTGTATTGCGCACATGTTTGACAGAAGAAGTGGCTTGGTCGATGGGGAAGGAGTTTACCATCAGCAAAGATAGAAGTAGCTTTGGACCAGATCTGTGGAGATGAGTGGCCAAGGGCTTCGTGCCAGAGTTGGACTGCTGAGATGTAGACTTCGCCGTTCGAGACCTGTGTTTGGAAGGTGTAGAGCAAGTTGTTTGCCAGTGTTGAGCGAAGAACTGTCTTGTTATCTGATTTCTGTATCACGTCGAGCTTACCATTTTCACCATGCAAGTAGAAGCGTCCTTTCAAATCAATCTGTTTCCAAGATACCAAATTCGCTTCATTCTATCCAGGTATATATAAAACATGAGATAAAGAAATATTCGACATAGTTCCAGCAATATCAACAACCAAGCGCACAGTTCCTGCATGAGTACTATGAAGTACTCGTCCACCACCAACAGTTATTCCCACAGAGCAGGGGACTATTGAGGTGAGGCAGTAAAAGTCAGCGGTGATATGATGAGAAGCGCCAGTGTCAAATATCCATACCTGAGACGTTTTGTCAGATTGTGCCGCAAGGGCAGATCCGAGAACTGTGGAGGATGATGGAGTTGCGGAACCTGTTGCAGCGTTGTCAGTTTCCTGAGACGAGGCAAGAAGGACTTGGGGAGAAGCAGTACTCAGGAAGGCTACGCCAGAGGACGTATCGTTCGAAGATGTACCTTGTCCAGAAGCCTGAGCCACATTGGCTCTTCCAGTGGTTTGTTGGGGAGCAGACGAAGAGGAGGAGGAGTTCCTATGAGCTTCAAGCTTTCTGCAGGTGCGATGGTCATGGCCTTGATGGTTGAATCCCTTGGACTTGCACCAGGAGCACTCGGTAACCTTTGAGGGGCCAGAGCGAGATGGTCCAGAGTTGGTGTTGCGAGAAGGGAATCTGTTCTTCTTGACGCCAGCTGAGGCAATGAGTGCCTTGGAGGATGAGGTCGAGGTAGAGGAAAGGTCCATGAGCTTGGTATATACATCGTCGTAGGAGATGTTCGTCTTAGTTTGGAGATTGTCAACCACATTGTCAAGCATTTCGGGGAGTGAAAGCATGAGGAACGAGGCTTTGACAGTATCGTCAGTAAGGAATGTCTTGAGGCCAGTTCCAAGGAGATCGGTGATAGGGGCAGTGGCAACTCTCGATTTGCATCGAGTCCAGAGTTGATCGAAACCAGTAAGATGATTGGGGATGTCCGAGTTATCAGCGCATTTGTAGTTAATCAGGTCCTTGAGGAGGGAGAGTGACGAAGTAGTGTTGCGCCTGTCGAAGCGATCCTGAAGTGCCTTCCAGGCTGCTGCAGCGTCTGTGGCGCTTGCAACAATGTGTTGCCATTCAAGTGATGTTGACATGAGGAGGAATGCCTTGGCTCATTTCGAGTTCTTCTGCCAGATGGAAACTGCGGCAGAGTTGTCAGGATTGGTGGATGGGGTAGGGCAGACTTCTGTTCCAGAGATAATGCCGACGCATTCATAGTAGTCAAAGACAGTGTTCATAGCGTCACGCCAGGTGAGGTAGTTGGACTGTCCAGTGAGTTTCTCGATGCCTTCGAGTTTAATGGGAGGAAGAGTGTTGGCCGACATGTTGAGTGATGGCGAGAGGTTCGATAGAGGTAGAGGTGTTGCTTGTGTATTGTGAGGGGACCGGGCTCATAACCTATCAAAGTGAAACGAATATCGTAGCACTGGGGAGCAGAAGAAAAGCGGTGCGGACTAAGATAAAAGACTATAGTAGCGCAGAGGATCAAGTGCAGTGGGTCTTGGTATCACAGGGAGCAATGCAAGCGGATGTGATGATTGTATCGAAGAGCTCTATTCCATTGAAGAAGGTGGGGATAGGGCGAGTATAAATACAGTTGGGGAATAAACCCGAGAGTACAAAGTAAAGCGAGGGGAGATGGCATCGCAAACGCAGAAACGCAAGTGGGAAGCCAGTTGACCCTGAGAAATAGAAGGGGGAATTGGTGTGGGTGGCGGAGTCAAGCAGGATAGATATTAGGCCGAAGGCTAATGTGTATCGTGCATGAGGCACCAACAGAGGTGTGGGTCAACCATGCAGTCATGCATCGTGGAAGCCGCAACCATCCGAAACTAACTAACAAGTGTGCGTGCATGACAGGAGGTTGGCGCTAGCAGAGATGTGATTAATATACATGGTGTGCTAGGGGATAACAATAGAGTGCGACGCATAAAGGAAATGAATTAACAGGGTGAGAAAAGTGTGTGTGGAACACGATTGGGGGTGCTGGTCGTAATGCTACGACAACCTTTGCGTCTGGTTACTGCCAGGCCCACTGCCTTCCTGTTCGACAAAATACAATCTCCAGCAACCCTCCCAGTACAGTAAATCACAAAATTGCAGTTATCTCTCGTGCTGCCATGCGAGTCGCTGTTAAACAACCCGGTTCAATGATTTGTGTACTCGCCTCCCTTCCAGAAACACCCAGCACTCCCGAACCAGCCTCAGCTCTTGTCCCTTCAGAATATCACGACTTCTTGCCCTTGTTCTCTAAGAAGGAAGCTTCATCGCTTCCTCCCCACCGATATGTCGATCATGAAATTCCTCTTCTTCCAGGCGCCACACCTCCTCTTGGACGCATGTACTCAATGTCCGATTCAGAACTCAAGGAGGTCCGAGAATGGCTTGATGAGAATCTTGCCAAAGCATTCATTCGCCCTAGCTCCTCATCTAGCGCCTCACCAATCCTCTTTGTCAAGAAAAAAGATGGTTCCCTAAGACTTTGTGTGGATTATCGTGCCCTTAACGACATCACCCACAAAGACCGCTACCCACTACCAAGGATTGAGGAAACATTGAACCAGATTCGAGGCTCAAAGTACTTTACTCGCCTTGATCTCCGAGCTGCCTTCAACCTCATCAGAATCAAGGAAGGCGATGAGTGGAAAACTGCATTCCGCACCCGATATGGCCTCTTCGAGTTTCTTGTCATGCCTTTTGGACTTACCAATGCCCCTGCCACCTGTCAAAGATTTGTGAACGACACCCTCCGGGAATTCCTTGATGTCTTTTGTGTTGTCTACCTTGATGACATATTAATATACTCCAAAACCCGAGCAGAACACAAAGACCAAGTCAGGAAAGTTCTTGCAAAGCTCTCGGAAGCTGGTCTCTACGTCAAACCAGAGAAATGCGAATTTAGTGTTACAAAGACCACCTTCCTCGGTTTCGTTATCTCCTCAGAAGGTATCGAAATGGACCCAGAAAAAGTTAAAGCGGTAGTGGAATGGGAAACGCCAAAATCAGTCAAAGACATCCAATGCTTCCTTGGTTTCGCCAACTTCTATCGCCGCTTCATTGAAGGTTATTCCCGGATCTGTCAACCCTTCTTCCGACTATTGCAAAAGGATACCCCCTTTGCGTGGTCTTCAGAATGCGATGTAGTATTCTCTCGCTTGAAAACCGCCTTCACCTCTGCTCCAATCCTCCGGCACTTTGACCCAAACCTTGAAACAATCCTCGAGACTGACGCCTCTGACTATGTGGTCTCCGGCATCCTCTCTCAAAAGGTTCCTGAGAACGGCAAATCTGTCCTCCACCCTCTTGCCTTCCTGTCTGAGAAAATGTCACCAGCCGAATGCAACTACGGAATCGGTGATAAGGAACTCCTTGCAATTGTTGTTTGTTTGGAAAAATGGCACATGTACCTTCACGCACTCCCCAAGCCATTTACCATCCTCACGGATCACCACAACCTCGAATCCTTTAAGACCAAAACACTCCTGAATCGGCGGCAAGCACGGTGGGCTGGGGAATTAGCGCAATATGACTTTACTATTGTGTTTCGACCTGGCGAAAAGAATGGAAAGGCCGATGCATTGACACCAAGGTCTGGAGACCTCCCTGAAGAGGGGGATGAACGCGCACGACCTGTACGCGCTCTAATCCCGTCCTCCAAATTTTCTGATTACTCCCTCTCAGCAGCCTCAATTGGATTCAACAACGAGATCCGCAACCTCCTTGGAACCGACGCCTTGGGAAAATCAATCCTTCTTGCCCTTGAAAACTTTGAAACTAAGCACCCAACAGTCCCCCTCGGAGAATGTACCTACAATGATGGCCTCCTCTATGTCAACAAACTCTTGTACATCCCTGATAACGAAGAACTTCAAGCCAAAGTCCTTAGCTCGTGCCACGAACACCCCGCCGCTGGCCACCCAGGTCGAGCTGCTACATATGAACTTGTCTCCCGGAACTACTGGTGGCCCAAGATGCGCAAGACCATTGCACGTTACATTCAAAACTGCGATACTTGCATGAGGATCAAGCCCGCACGACACGCCCCCTATGGACTCCTGAAACCCTTGGAAATCCCAGTCCGCAGATGGAGTTCAGTTTCAATGGATTTCATTACTGGCTTACCTTTGTCTAACGGCTTTGATGCTGTACTGGTAGTAGTTGACCGACTCTCTAAGATGGCTCATTATATTCCAACTACAACCGAGTGCAACTCTGAGACCCTTGCCAGACTCTTCATGGACAACATCTTCCGCCTTCACGGCCTCCCTGACTCTATTGTTACCGACCGCGGTACCCAGTTTACATCTGAGTTCTCCAGGTTCCTCTGCAAGCTCCTTGGAATTCAACAGAAGCTTTCCACCAGCTTCCATCCCCAGACCGACGGCCAAACCGAAAGAGTTAATGCAATCCTTGAACAATACCTTCGTGCCTACTGCAACTACCAGCAGGACAACTGGTCAGAACTCTTGACTATGGCCGAGTTTGCATACAACAACACCCTTTCGGCAACCACCGGAATTACGCCCTTCTTTGCCGTCTACGGACAACAACCCCGATACGAAATCCTTGCCAATCCTGCAGTTCCATTGCCAACCCCGGAAGCACTCAAGGATTATGCCGCCAAACTCAGCCTGTTGGACAAGCATCTACAAGCTGAAATATCCTGGTCCCAGGCGATTCATGCAGAACAAGCTGATCGACATCGCCTTCCCCCACCAGCATACCAAGTTGGCGATGAGGTGTGGTTACTCAGACGACACATCCACACCACTCGCCCATCAACCAAGTTGGACTTTAAGCGCCTGGGAAAATTTCGAATCCTCCAGAAAATCTCCAGCCACGCATATAAGCTCGAGCTTCCTGCATCTATGAAAGTTCACCCAGTCTTCCACGTCTCCCTCCTGGAACCTGTTGCAACAGACCCCCTCGCCGGCCAAGTTCAACCTCCTCCTCCTCCTGTTATTGTTAACGAAGACCTAGAGTGGGAAGTTGAAGATATTCTCGACTCCAAACTTGTCCGACGTCAACTCAAGTATCTTGTCCGTTGGGTTGGATACGATCATCCTACCTGGCAACCAGCAAGCGACCTCGAAAACGCCCCAGCAATTGTTAGGCGCTTCCACACAGCTTACCCACGAAAACCCAGACCAGAAAACCTTCCCGCACCATGAGTGGATCTTGGTACGACCCGATCATCATCGACGACGACCTTGAACCAATCCAAGAAAGATCGCTGGAGCTCTCCTCTAGAAGGGGGGCTACTGTCATGAACCGAGTTTCCAGCCTTACCCAAGACTACCCCGCACCTAGCCACCGCCGGCACCAGCCTCGCTATCAGCCACAGTGGATCCATGTTCACCTGATCCTGACCCCAGCCGAGTTCAGCTTACTACTAGCAATACTCCACCTCGCCATGTACCTAGTCCATGTCCTAGTCCGTTCCTGGTAACCGTTGCAACACGACAGCCCGCATCCCTGTCACTGCTCGACTTCCTAGTTCGGAATCCAGAAGAAACCACCAGAAGGTTCTAGCATCACGAACCTTCACTGCGCAATAGGTTTCCATATGTTTCCGTCAGTTTCCATTAAGTTCTAGTTGTTTCTATTGCGCAGTTGATTCGTAATTCCCTTTGACTCATGTACCTTGCGCAGCCGCCGCGCAGCCACTGCGCAGCCGCGGCGCTGCAATTCTATTCATGTCTTTCTAGTTCCATAGCTCGAGAAGGATCTCTATATAAGGAGTCCTTTCTCCCTCTCATCTTGTCTTCTTTTCCTTTCCTCTTCACGCAACAACTTGTCTCTTCCCCTCAGTTGTATCTTAACAAGTTGTTATTCGAATATACTTTATACTCTCCTCTTCCGTGGCCTAGACAGCCCCTCTTGACCCCGCCTTGACCACGTCCCATGCCCCGTGTCTCGACCCCTCGCCTCGCCCCAGGATTCACTCTCCCCACCCGCCGTACCTTCATCCTCCCAGGCTCAGAACCCATCGCCGACGCCCGCCACCTATTAGACCAAACCAACGAGTACGTCGTCCGCGCCCTCAACTCCTCATACCCCGCCTCCATTCAGCCTACCAACCGTACCCACCACCTCCACGGCTACAACACCCGCTCCTGGTTCCTGTCCACTGGGACCTGGTCATCACACGTTCTCAGACAGGCGACACAATCCCAGAAGAAATTATAGTTAACTGTCCTTGAGAGGAAAAATGTCTCAAGTGTAATGTCTCTACCTAGCAGATGCGCAGCTGCACCAGCTGTTATAAACTTTAATCATAGGAAAGTGCCTCTTCCCAAACCACCAACAACATACCAACCCGCATAGTCAAGATGATTGCTGCCTTTCCTGAGCGCAAACAAGTTGACAAAGGACCACATACCGTTGCCACTCATTCGTACAAGAAGATGTCGCCTGAGACGAAGACTGTCCAAATTACTGAGCTGGACTTAGATTATAAAGAGGAGGAAGGCATGAGCACCAACCAGTCGGAAAACAAGTAGGGTTCCCATCACCGGCCGTTGGAAGGACCCCACGACACACTCCACTCCTGATGGTCATGGTTGCGCTGAAAAGAGGAATTAAAGCAGAGGCTGTTATCGATACAGCTGCGACTGCTCTAGTTATTGGTTGGAAGTTAGGAAAGAAATTGGGTTTGGCAAGAGGGAAATTGCCCGTGGACATTATGCAGGCAGATGGTAAAAGGTTAAGTGGAGGATCTGATAATGTCAATTCTTCCTTTAGGTTTTTGGAGCAAAACCCCATTTTGAGTTCATCAATACCAGCCTCAACACTTGCACCCTTACCTCATACAACAGAGTGGTCGCTAGATGCTGAAGTCACGTATTAGATGAAAAGATTCAATTTTGGGAACTTCTAGGTTGGAGGAACATGGTTTTTTGGTGGATATTGTTGGGAACAATTGGTTAGGAAGGACGGATATATGGTAAGTTGTCGTTAGAGCAATATGCCTGAGATGACGGTAATGGAAGGAGGTATGGAGGAAGGGGATACTGTGTTATTGGTTGATGCAGCATCCCACTATGCTAATTACGCTCAGGTGTTCTCATACAAGTAAGCCGAAAGACTACCGCCACACCGAAAAGAGGATTACAAGATCCCCTTCGAAGACCTCCAAACCAAAGTCCCCAACGGACCAATATATAGCACCACCTGGAAAGAAAACGAGGCCCCCAGGGCATACGTAAGTGGAACACACACCATTAGGGAAAGTGCAAAAATCACGGTCAGCAGCTGGAGCACCAATCAGTTTTGTCAGACAAAAGGATGCCTCTCTACAACTCTGCGTGGATTTTTGTGGGCTCAACAAAATCACTATGCCCAACCGATATCCACTTTCCATGATATATGAGCTTTGAGGAAAGACTGAAGGCTCAAAATTGTTCACCAATTTGGACCTCAAAAACGGTTACTACCTCATCCGGATTAAGGAAGGCAATGAGTGGAAAATATCCTTCAAGACAAAATACGGCCTATACAAGTACACCGTCATGCCTTTTGGACTCATCAACGCACCCTCATCTTTTCAAAAAATGATGCATAAAGTCCTCCAAGAAATGGAAGAAGAAGTCCACTACTTGGACTATATTCTGATTCACACTTTCAGAACCAAAGAGGAACACCAAACAGTTGTTGAACGGGTTTTAGAAAGACTCCTGGACCACAATCTTGCACTCAACCTTAGCAAGTTGGAATTCCATTTCAAAGAGACAGTTTTTCTCAGATATGTTGTTAATGGATCGGAGATTAAAATGGACGGCGCAAAAGTTAAAACCATCAAGGAATGGGCAGTCCCACAAAAGAAAAAGGACCCCCAAGCATTTCTTCGTTTTGCCAACTACTATTACCGGTTTATCTGCAACTATAGCTAGAGAACTAAACCCCTAACCAAACGAACCAAGAACATTCCATGGTCTTCGGGAGCTCAGCAACGAGAATCATTTGATGAGCTCAAATCCGTGTTCCAAAAAGCAACTATCTTGGCACAGTGGGATAGAAACCTGCCCACCCTCCTGGAAACCGATGCATCCAACTAAGCGGTAGCAGGTGTCCTATCCCAATTACACCCAGCAGACCCGATGGACCCATAAAGCAAACCAGAATAGAAACTGGTGGACTGTACTTTAGGCAATTGTCAGCTCAATTCTTCATTGGCATACGTGGCTCGCAGGCTTACCTTAACCTTTTGTTGTTTACACAGACCATTAAGGACTCTAGTACTTCCAGACAAAGGAAAGACTGAATAGTCTTCATGCTTCTTGGGCTGAAAAGCTCAGTAAATTTGACTTCACAATTCAGTACAAACCTGGAAGTCAAATGGGAAAGCCATATGCATTGTCCCGCCGCTCCGCAGAAGACAAATCTGGAGCTGACGCCCAGCCTTTCAAGGATGGACAACTGGCAATGGCTATAGAAAGGGATACCCATCCCGCTAGACCAGACACTGATGTCGCCAGCTGGGAACAAAACCAACAACGCCTCCTCATCGTACCTTTAGAACACCGCACCACTATCCTTTGCCAATGTCATGACTAACAAGTAGCAGGACACTGGGGACGTCATCAAACTTAAGAGATTGTATTAAGAAATTATGTCTGGAACGGATGGATGGAGGATGTTGCGAAATACTTTGCTGGATGCTCTCGCTGCCAAAAGACAAAGGCCAACAGGCACTTAAAGAAAACCAAGTTGGTCCCAATGCCAACTGAAGAAAAAACAAGGGAGAAGATTGCGATGGGCTTCATGGGAGAACTACTACAAAGCGACGGCTATAATGCGATCTTAATTGTCACTGTCCGCTTCACAAAGAAGCAGCATTATATACCTGTGAAAACAAGCTGGACCAGCAAAGATGTTGCTAACGCCTACTTGTGCAACATCTAGAAACTCCATGGTGTCCCAAAGCATATCACTTCTAACAGAGGTCCTCAGGTCGCCTCAGCTTTCTCCGAAGGACTTAATGATAAACTTGGTATCGGACTACAACCTTCCACAGGACACCACCCCCAGACAGATGGGCTTAGCAAAAGAACAATTCAGACATTGAAGCAATTCCTTCGGATCTTCTGTCATGACCAATAAGACGGATGGGTACGGTGACTAGTACTAGCAAAGTTTGCACACAACTCAACCTCAACAACGCATAGATACAGACCGTTCAGAAGTCTCTATGGCTTGGATCCACGCACTATCTCTGTCTCTGAAGAACCCTCTACAAGTTCCGCTGCTAAAGAATGGTTGATTAGAATGACTGCTGTCCATAACAAGATCCACAATACATTCAAGCACATCAACGATAGGAGGAGTGGATTGAGTTTGGACAAGCCAAGATCATACAATCCAGGCGATAAGGTAGTAGTGGATTGACAAACCCATACCATCAAGTCGGGAAACAACCAAGCGCTCACCTCAATGTACATCGGTCCCTTCACAGTCAAGCGTCAAGTTGGTTCACATGCCTAAAAAGTGGAAACTCCCGATAGGATTTGCCTCGACAAAGTCATTTATACCTCCCTCCTCAAGCCATTTTGCAAGGGCAATAAAGACCAAATGGAGATTGATGAGGATGAGCATGATGAATTATTCTTCATTATGGAGAAGATTTTTAATAGTCGCCAAGTGTGAGGACAAGTCCAATACCAAGTGAGATGGCAAGGTTTTGAAGAGGAGGCAGTGTCATGAACCGAGTTTCCAGCCTTACCCAAGACTACCCCGCACCTAGCCACCGCCGGCACCAGCCTCGCTATCAGCCACAGTGGATCCATGTTCACCTGATCCTGACCCCAGCCGAGTTCAGCTTACTACTAGCAATACTCCACCTCGCCATGTACCTAGTCCACGTCCTAGTCCGTTCCTGGTAACCGTTGCAACACGACAGCCCGCATCCCTGTCACTGCTCGACTTTCTAGTTCGGAATCCAGAAGAAACCACCAGAAGGTTCTAGCATCACGAACCTTCACTGCGCAATAGGTTTCCATATGTTTCTGTCAGTTTCCATTAAGTTCTAGTTGTTTCTATTGCGCAGTTGATTTGTAATTCTCTTTGACTCATGTACCTTGCGCAGCCGCCGCGCAGCCACTGCGCAGCCGCGGCGCTGCAATTCTATTCATGTCTTTCTAGTTCCATAGCTCGAGAAGGATCTCTATATGAGGAGTCCTTTCTCCCTCTCGTCTTGTCTTCTTTTCCTTTCCTCTTCACGGAACAACTTGTCTCTTTCCCTCAGTTGTATCTTAACAAGTTGTTATTCGAATATACTTTATACTCTCCTCTTCCGTGGCCTAGACAGCCCCTCTTGATCCTGCCTTGACCAAGTCCCATGCCCAGCACCTTGACCACTCGCCGCTCAGTTATCCTTCCCGGCGGTGCCCCAAAACCTGCTCCTGTGCACCCTCTCGACCAAGTCAACACCTACACTCTCGCCATCCTCAACCGCCGCTACCCCTCTCTGATCCACGCCTATCGTCCCCCTTGGCACGGACACAACGGTACCTTCTTCGGCCGTCGAGATCCTGTCACTGGGACCTGGTCATCACACTTTGTTGCGTCGACATAACTGTCTCCGCCACACCAAAGCAACATCACAATGTCTCGTTCTCAAACTCCTCTCCCCCCGCTGCCAACCCCTTGGACCGACTATCTTGCCCTCCTCTCAACAACACAGTTTGTCGCTAACGACAACCCAAGCCTCCCCAATAACCTCCGTCCTGACATTAGGACAAGCCTCACCAATGCGCACCTTCAAGGTGTTATGTGTGGCACCACCGGAACCTGGCAATCGCCAGTAATCCCCAACCTCACCGACGTCGACGAACTGAGCGCTGCTACTCAGTCACTCTATGCCCACTTCCAATCCGGATTCCACGCTGGTATACAGACCAGACTCCAAGCCCTAGCACCACCACCACCCGCGCCACGAAACCTGGCCCCAAAGATTGCAGACCCCACTGCTTTCGATGGCACCAGGGACAAATATCGCCAGTTCATCACCCAACTCCAACTGGTTTTCTCCTCCGACCCCACCCGTTATGCCTCCGACGCAGCTAGGATTGCCTATGCTGCCTCCCACCTCTCCGGAGGTGCCCAAGCGTGGTTCAACCCACACATAGACCCAGTCACTGGCCAAGTCCAGTTTCAATCCTAAGAAGGCTTCATCAACGCTCTCCAAGCGGCATTTGACGACCCAGATGCTGAAGCAACTGCAAGAGAAAAGCTTGACAAACTCCGTCAAGGTAAACGAGACTGCTCTGCCTATGCCGCTGAGTTTGTCACCATTTCCACCAAGCTCTCTATGAACCAAAAAGAGCAGATTGCCAGATTCCGCTCTGGCCTCAACAAGGACACCGCTACGGCGCTATCCTACCAACTCAATGTTCCAGACACTCTGGCTGCTGTTGCACAAATGTGCATCCAGCTCGACAACAACATCAGGCGTGTACAGAATCAACACCACACGCCCTCCCAACATCACAACACCGCTGTCCCTCGCACCAGTGCTCCTGCCAGCTCCTCTACCGCTACAGGCTCACATGCGGGACCCATGGACCTCTCTGCAGTTGAGGTTAAAAGAAAGCGTGGTCCTCTCACCCAGGCCGATAAAGACTACCGCCGCGCCAATGGCCTCTGCCTCTACTGTGGTGCAAAAGGACACTTCGCAAGTGTCTGCCCCAACAAGGCACAGAAGGTCAACGCTACCTCCGACATTGCCACACCAGCAGGACCACCTGCAACTGTGCTTTACAGCACCACCGAGACCGCCACTCCGGCAAAAAACTAACTGCCTCTTTGAAGACCGAAGACCCTTCAAGGAGTGCCAGGATGCAACCTGGTGTCTTCTCTCTTGAACCCTCTTGTGTTTGTTTTTCGCCTTCGTGCGCCTCTTGTTCCCCAATGTTTTCCGTTAATGCTTTTTCTGTTTTACCATCTGTTGATTTGCTTGGTACTGGTTTTGTTGTTCCTGTTGAGTCGCGATCTGCTCGCAAGAGTAGGTTGCGAAGGTATCGAATCTCTGCTGCTTTGCGTTTGTCTTCTGTTTCTCTTTCAGGTGATCTCGGTTCCGAGTCACCTATGACTTTCAATGCTACTATCAATGATTCTTTGCCTGGAACCTGCATGGTGGACTGTGGAGCTACCTCTCAGTTCATCGACCTTGACTTTGCCTTGTCCTTGAACCTTGTCCTTGATCTGAAAGCAAAACCAGAAGACCTCATCGTTGTTGATGGGAGACGCTCGGTTGCTGGCCAGATAACCCACTCTTGTACCTTGAAACTCACTGTCAACCAACATGAGGAAGTTCTTACATTCCAAGTGACAAAATTAGCCGGATGGAACTTAATTCTTGGACGGACCTGGCTTCGCCGCCATAATCCCATGATTGATTGGCAAAAGAACACCATTACCTTTGCGTCTGGTTACTGCCAGGCCCACTGCCTTCCTGTTCGACAAAATACAATCTCCAGCAACCCTCCCAGTACAGTAAATCACAAAATTGCAGTTATCTCTCGTGCTGCCATTCGAGTTGCTGTTAAACAACCTGGTTCAATGATTTGTGTACTTGCCTCCCTTCCAGAAACACCCAGCACTCCTGAACCAGCCTCAGCTCTTGTTCCTTCAGAATATCACGACTTCTTGCCCTTGTTCTCTAAGGAGGAAGCTTCATCGCTTCCTCCCCACCGATATGTCGATCATGAAATTCCTCTTCTTCCAGGCGCCAAACCTCCTCTTGGACGCATGTACTCAATGTCCGATTCAGAACTCAAGGAGGTCCGAGAATGGCTTGATGAGAATCTTGCCAAAGCATTCATTCGCCCTAGCTCCTCATCTAGCGCCTCACCAATCCTCTTTGTGAAGAAAAAAGATAGTTCCCTAAGACTTTGTGTAGATTATTGTGCCCTTAACGACATCACCCACAAAGACCGCTACCCACTACCAAGGATTGAGGAAACATTGAACCAGATTCGAGGCTCAAAGTACTTTACTCGCCTTGATCTCCGAGCTGCCTTCAACCTCATCAGAATCAAGGAAGGCGATGAGTGGAAAACTGCATTCCGCACCCGATATGGCCTCTTCGAGTTTCTTGTCATGCCTTTCGGACTTACCAATGCCCCTGCCACCTGTCAAAGATTTGTGAACGACACCCTCCGGGAATTCCTTGATGTCTTTTGTGTTGTCTACCTTGATGACATATTGATATACTCCAAAACCCGAGCCGAACACAAAGACCAAGTCAGGAAAGTTCTTGCAAAGCTCTCGGAAGCTGGTCTCTACGTCAAACCAGAGAAATGCGAATTTAGTGTTACGAAGACCACCTTCCTTGGTTTCGTTATCTCCTCAGAAGGTATTGAAATGGACCCAGAAAAAGTTAAAGCGGTAGTGGAATGGGAAACGCCAAAATCAGTGAAAGACATCCAATGCTTCCTTGGTTTCGCCAACTTCTATCCCCGCTTCATTGAAGGTTATTCCCGGATCTGTCAACCCTTCTTCCGACTATTGCAAAAGGATACCCCCTTTGCGTGGTCTTCAGAATGTGATGCAGTATTCTCTCGCTTGAAAACTGCCTTCACCTCTGCTCCAATCCTCCGGCACTTTGACCCAAACCTTGAAACAATCCTCGAGACTGACGCCTCCGACTATGTGGTCTCCGGCATCCTCTCTCAAAAGGTTCCTGAGAACGGCAAATCTGTCCTCCACCCTGTTGCCTTCCTGTCCGAGAAAATGTCACCAGCCGAATGCAACTACGGAATTGGTGATAAGGAACTCCTTGCAATTGTTGTTTGTTTGGAAAAATGGCACATGTACCTTCACGCACTCCCCAAGCCATTTACCATCCTCACGGATCACCACAACCTTGAATCCTTTAAGACCAAAACACTCCTGAATCGGCGGCAAGCACGGTGGGCTGGGGAATTAGCGCAATATGACTTTACTATTGTGTTCCGACCTGGCGAAAAGAACGGAAAAGCCGATGCATTGACACAAAGGTCTGGAGACCTCCCTGAAGAGGGGGATGAACGCGCACGACCTGTACGCGCTCTAATCCCGTCCTCCAAATTTTCTGATTACTCCCTCTCAGCAGCCTCAATTGGATTCAACAATGAGATCCGCAACCTCCTTGGAACCGACGCCTTGGGAAAATCAATCCTTCTTGCCCTTGAAAACTTTGAAACCAAGCACCCAACAGTCCCCCTTGGAGAATGTACTTACAATGATGGCCTCCTCTATGTCAACAAACTCTTGTACATCCCTGATAACGAAGAACTTCAAGCCAAAGTCCTTAGCTCGTGCCACGAACACCCCGCCGCTGGCCACCCAGGTCGAGCTGCTACATATGAACTTGTCTCCCGGAACTACTGGTGGCCCAAGATGCGCAAGACCATTGCACGTTACATTCAAAACTGCGATACTTGCATGAGGATCAAGCCCGCACGACACGCCCCCTACGGACTCCTGAAACCCTTGGAAATCCCAGTCCGCAGATGGAGTTCAGTTTCAATGGATTTCATCACTGGCTTACCTTTGTCTAACGGCTTCGATGCTGTACTGGTAGTAGTTGACCGACTCTCCAAGATGGCTCATTATATTCCAACTACAACCGAGTGCAACTCTGAGACCCTTGCCAGACTCTTCATGGACAACATCTTCCGCCTTCACGGCCTCCCTGACTCTATTGTTACCGACCGCGGTACCCAGTTTACATCTGAGTTCTCCAGGTTCCTCTGCAAGCTCCTTGGAATTCAACAGAAGCTTTCCACCAGCTTCCATCCCCAGACCGACGGCCAAACCGAAAGAGTTAATGCAATCCTTGAACAATACCTTCGTGCCTACTGCAACTACCAGCAGGACAACTGGTCAGAACTCTTGACTATGGCCGAGTTTGCATACAACAACACCCTTTCGGCAACCACCGGAATTACGCCCTTCTTTGCCGTCTACGGACAACAACCCCGATACGAAATCCTTGCCAATCCTGCAGTTCCATTGCCAACCCCGGAAGCACTCAAGGATTATGCCGCCAAACTCAGCCTGTTGGACAAGCATCTGCAGGCTGAAATATCCTGGTCCCAGGCGATTCATGCAGAACAAGCCGATCGACATCGCCTTCCCCCACCAGCATACCAAGTTGGCAATGAGGTGTGGTTACTCAGACGACACATCCACACCACTCGCCCATCAACCAAGTTGGACTTTAAGCGCCTGGGAAAATTTCGAATCCTCCAGAAAATCTCCAGCCACGCATATAAGCTTGAGCTTCCTGCATCCATGAAAGTTCACCCAGTCTTCCACGTCTCCCTCCTGGAACCTGTTGCAACAGACCCCCTCGCCGGCCAAGTTCAACCTCCTCCTCCTCCTGTTATTGTTAACGAAGACCTAGAGTGGGAAGTTGAAGATATTCCCGACTCCAAACTTGTCCGACGTCAACTCAAGTATCTTGTCCGTTGGGTTGGATACGATCATCCTACCTGGCAACCAGCAAGCGACCTCGAAAACGCCTCAGCAATTGTTAGGCACTTCCACACAGCTTACCCACGAAAACCCAGACCAGAAAACCTTCCTGCACCATGAGTGGATCTTGGTACGACCCGATCATCATCGACAACGACCTTGAACCAATCCAAGAAAGATCGCTGGAGCTCTCCTCTAGAAGGGGGGCTACTGTCATGAACCGAGTTTCCAGCCTTACCCAAGACTACCCCGCACCTAGCCACCGCCGGCACCAGCCTCGCTATCAGCCACAGTGGATCCATGTTCACCTGATCCTGACCCCAGCCGAGTTCAGCTTACTACTAGCAATACTCCATCTCGCCATGTACCTAGTCCACGTCCTAGTCCGTTCCTGGTAACCGTTGCAACACGACAGCCCGCATCCCTGTCACTGCTCGACTTCCTAGTTCGGAATCCAGAAGAAACCACCAGAAGGTTCTAGCATCACGAACCTTCACTGCGCAATAGGTTTCCATATGTTTCTGTCAGTTTCCATTAAGTTCTAGTTGTTTCTATTGCGCAGTTGATTTGTAATTCTCTTTGACTCATGTACCTTACGCAGCCGCCGCGCAGCCACTGCGCAGCTGCGGCGCTGCAATTCTATTCATGTCTTTCTAGTTCCATAGCTCGAGAAGGATCTCTATATAAGGAGTCCTTTCTCCCTCTCGTCTTGTCTTCTTTTCCTTTCCTCTTCACGCAACAACTTGTCTCTTTCCCTCAGTTGTATCTTAACAAGTTGTTATTCGAATATACTTTATACTCTCCTCTTCCGTGGCCTAGACAGCCCCTCTTGATCCTGCCTTGACTAAGTCCCATGCCCAGCACCTTGACCACTCGCCGCTCAGTTATCCTTCCCGGCAGTGCCCCAGAACCTGCTCCTGTGCACCCTCTCGACCAAGTCAACACCTACACTCTCGCCATCCTCAACCGCCGGTACCCCTCTCTGATCCACGCCTATCGTCCCCCTTGGCACAGACACAACGGTACCTTCTTCGGCCGTCGAGATCCTGTCACTGGGACCTGGTCATCACAGGCAGACGCATGGGAACCGATCAAGCATCTCTCGGATCCTGATGTTATGCAATTGGTAACCTAATTTTATTGAGAGTTCCCCAGGAAACAGGTGCACAGGTTACTGGAGGATAGGTTGTAAACCCGCTACCATTTTCTTGTTCACACTACTGTTTAATGAAACAGTAAGTACTCTTGGTACAGTGATTGGTTAATGTTCCATACCTTTTCACGCCCTATTAACATCCTTTTTAGGAGATGGCATTATTCTGGCAAGGTGGACGCAATGGCATAGAATGGTTTAACGGTTTTAAAGGTAGCTCTTACCTTCCCATTCCATCTTCCATGGACAATGAATTGACTGAGCAATCCGGGAAGATCTCAGTTTTTTTTTTGGAAGTGCCACTTTGGGGACCAAAGTCCTAGGAGGGGGGGGTAATGTCCGGAGTCAGGTAAGTTAGTCCTATTCAGCACTAATGCATTAGACCAGAAACTAACTGTGACATGGACTGATCAACCACATGCTAGTCAGGCAGCTATATTTGGAGTTGGATTTCTATAAAGTTCTAGCCACATCTCTGGTTGAATTTTTCAGGCAACTACCCCGCTTTGTGGCTAAAGCCGTAAGCGACGTAGTTATAGTTTTTAGGGTCAAATAGACTCCCGGCGTTTAATTCTTATTTCCTGTCATGAATTTTGTTTAGCAGCTGGTCGGCTATATATACCCGACCGCCCACTTAGTTTAGAAGGACAAGCAAATAGCGTTGTTCTGAATATCTATCTACTTCATTATCTCGAATTATTGCATCTTTAGTACTTTGTACTTATTGAATATCTTGTCGCACCTCTTAGTACTCGGTCCTAGTGTGAATAAGTTGATTCATCAAGTGAACCGTAACAGCCTACAGTGAAAAGATCAATACAAAAACTGCACTATATCCAAGAAATTGGCATACTCATAATGGTTGAGAATTTGTGAATAATGAATGGTCTGCTGACTACAACAATAGGTGCATAATATATCAAGCCACCGCACCATACTCTCCAGAACCAAATGGTGTTCCAAAAAGATAGGGCCTGACTTTTGCCAACATATATTGACCCACTCTTAAGGACCCCCAATTCATCTGGGCGGAATGCTAGAAATAGGTAACCTACATCCACAACTGCCACCCTCATTCGGCTTTTAATGGGAGAACCCTGTTTAAAGTACTCAACAATTGCCTACTCCCTATCAAACATCTTTAACTCTTTGGTACATTTTGCATTATTTAAATCCCAACGGAGAAACATCCTGCTAGTAGTAAGTTAGATCCAAGCGGAATGGATGGAAGATTGGTTTGCTACGCTAGAACCCCATCAATCTTCTATGTTTGTATATTATTATAAAAAAATGTATACACGGTCCCTTAGGTCAAATATATCCCCTTTGATAATATTACCTCCAAAATGTATCTCCCCACAAGGTTAAATACTTCAGAACCTAATGAAGTAGCTTTGTTTCAACCTAATTCACCTTCAACAACTACAACAGTCTTGCAATCTCCGCAAACTCTACAAAAGCCGCAGCAAAAGCAAGACGCCTTTGGTTTTCCTATAGCTATAAAGCCTCCACCTCCTGCAGCTACTGTCAAACTCCTACTATCTTTAACCAAACCTATTGCCAATATTCTCTTATGATTACAACACAATTATGACGGATATGAACAGTACTTCAATAAAGAAGAGTTGTCAGAATCGGAGAGATCTATTTTAAAACATCTTTATAATGAAACTTCTACCATACCTGCCTAATGCATCTTATATGCACTCAAACTATTTCAATACTCTTCTCCTCCTCCCTCAGGTAGCTCCAAAAGTCTTAACCTCATACTTTCTCAATGCAAGCAGAAGGAAATTGAGCACTATGGTTTCCCAAGAATTAACACAGCCTTTGGAGATGATACAGTTCAAACATTTCTTACTGAAATTGTTGACAACTTTGCAGCATCAATTGAGGAAGAAATGAGTCAAGCCCCATGTTACACTTGGTCCTCCTACTCACTTTTGAGCTATGAACTTTTGAAATGTCAACAAATGGATTGACGCTATGAGAAAAGACCAATCTTTTCTTAAATCGCAAGTTGTTTAAGGAGTTCATGATACTTATGACTTACTAGATTACAGGAAAGCTATCAGATCATGATGGGTTTACACTGTCAATCTGTTGGAAAATAAATCAATTAAATAGTACAAGGCATATTTTGTAGTTGACAGCTTTTTACCAATCTCCGGAATAAACTTTAATGGAAATTCTACATCAGTGACGCGGTACAATTGTTTCCGTCTCCTAAGAGCCCTTGCAGCACTTCACACCTTTAACATTGCTCAACTTGATATTAAATTAGTATTCACTTATGGTCATCGTAACTTGCATATTGTTTTGATACTTATCATTCCTATCTAAGTTATGTCCTCCAACTTGGGAGGTGCACCATTTACTGGCTCTCCAAGAAACAACAAGGTATCTCCAACTCCACTACCCAAGCGGAATACATTGCGCTCTCTACCACAGCTCAACAAGCCAAATTATATACCTTGTGTGAACGTTTATGGTAGCTAGAAGTTCAAATTTATGTGCATTGCTAGAAATTTTCTGGATGATTGGAAAGTTGTCAAGAAATTTGTAATCAAATTTAGTTGAAGGCCTGTTTATATAGATATGTCATCTCAGCAGCCAGACTTCATTACTGCACTTATATGTAGGGAGTAGGATGCAATGACAATCACGGTTATCAGCATAGATGGCCCGGTATTGGAGGTAGAAACAATAAATACTAATATAGGAAGCATTTGCTTTTTATGATTGCAATGACTATAATTTGATTTTCTTAATGAAGAACAATTTGGACTGCAAAACTGGTGCCAGAAGCTGCCGTAATTCTAGCTGCAATAGCATATATTAAAGTTGTTACAGTTAAATAGCTCTTAGTTGAACTTTGGGCCTGGCTGGCCGGTCTGCCTCACTGCATGCACTAGTTTGCCTAGCCCTTTCCTTCTGGGGAGCCGCGTGCGCCTTACCGGATGTCTTGGGAAACCAGGACTTTTACTTTGATAAAATGAAAGTGTTTAAAGCAGGTATTGGCTGAAATACATTACCGTGGGATAATATAATAGGATGCGTGGGTCTATTTTGTTGCTTTCTAGAACAACTGTAATGATTAATAGGAATAGTTGGGGGCATCAGTTTCCAATTGTTAGGGGAGAAATTCTTAGATTCATGTTACACTAACTACTTGCCAAAGTATTTAATAAGGATTTTTTTACTAATCTAGAAATGAAAGTTAAAGGATTGAAGACAATCAGATACCATTGTAGTTTTAACCATTAACTATGCCGTTTCTTGTGCCATTAATATTAACGATGTTGTGCATGATGCAGGTACTCCCAAAGAAAAACTCCTCACCCTCCTAAATTTTTACTTGTTTTTGGACCTTCCAGAGCACCAAATTGCCCCCTACCTTATCCCCATATGGCATCACGCAATTGTACCCAAGCCCGACTTCAAGTATATTATTGTGCGCCTTTCCGCTCTGTGTCTCCTCCTGGTCGATTGCTCAACCAAATCATAACCTACTCATCTTACAGAGCTTTCTTCTCATGTCCAGCATGACTCACTTTTGACTAAGGTAAGAGGTGTTCCCTTGCACGCAATCAAGCCAGAGATGATACAACATATGCTCAAATGCTGCGGGGTCTACGTGTTGAACCACATCTTCAAGGGAAGTGAAGACACTCTAATTAGCCTCCAGCCACATGAGCTCGTACTCCTGCACCTCAACGTTAACTCTAAAATTTAACAGAATTAGACATTGATTCCTCATCCTATCCACTATGAGCTCCGTGGACATACATGAGTGATTTTCAAACTGTGCCAAGAGGGCATAGTTCTGCTTTGCAAAGTTGGCTTGCCTGCCTAAGAAAGCTGGACGCTCAAGGAGCAGGGTATTTGACCCCATCAGTTGCTTCAAGAGGTGCGGCAAAACGCGGAATTTGATACCCAAAATGTAACGCATTTTTTCCCAGCTGTAGCGCGCCATCCCCTTGATGACAACAAAGCCAGTTGAAGTATAGTGAATCACATATAACCTGGCTGGATTTCCACAGCCTGGCGGCTTGCCTTTGTTTTAGGCCGCGTTCAAAGCTTCTTCAAGTTCATCCTCTTCGTCATCTTCGTCATCCTTGTCATCGAACTCTCTTCTCCAATTCCTTATTGGCCTTCTTAAATGTCTTCCTTTTCTCTGGAGCTAGCATTTTGAACTAGTTACCTGCTTTATCCGTGAGGTACGACATGAGCCATACCATTTTTATTTCCTCTTTTTCTTCTGCTGTGGTTGCTTCTGTAGCGTCTTGAATAGCCATCAACCTCAATACTTCTACGCAGACATTCACATTTTTTCCTTGGTCTCCTGAAAACGGTTTCACTGGGGGCGCAGTGGTGACATGCGGAGCCGACATTTTACTATGAACAATGACCATTCCGACTTTACTCAATTGTTTCTCCTTGTCCACAATTTCCGCTTGCGGACCCTGGTCGACTGTTGAAGAAGCACAGATGGAATGATCTGGCTTCAAAAATAATGCTCCCACACACGTGGTAACTGTGTTCACAAAAACGGGATTTCGTCGATCTTTGATTGAACTATCTTCTCGTAGCCAATATCTAAACTGCCTCCTGGGACCTCCTTTGATAACTCTGTGGTAGAAGATTCTGGAGTATCCAGTTCTCCTTGACAAGGACCAGCAATACCATCGCTGAATCGTAATGGTTGCATCCACCTCTCACCCTTGTACCCGAAGATATTGCGTTGGAATGTCGTGATTTCGTATAAGCAGCTTCCAGGATGGGTGGCCCCAGGAGGTGCCAATCGGACTGGGGGTGAAAGTAGGGTCGAAAGTCTATTCCGCAACCCAGCTGTCAGCAAAATGACAACAACGACACAGTCACGCCGGGTTTATAATTAAGTACTGATTCAACAACAATAATAAACTTCCCTCTTCCCAGCCTTGCACGAGCTCATGGAAGCACCTCTGCCACGCAAAAGTCAAAACAAGTTGCCCCGGTTCCATCACTAGAATTGAATCCTATGTTGGAACCGGAGCATTACAGCATAACCTGGACAACCCTCTTCCCCTCCATTATAAACACAACCCACGCCATCAGAGGACTTACTGGGGGTTCGAACTCGGGGCCCTCAATTCTGCACGTGGAAGCTTCGCTAAGCTGGTTGCGAGATACAAATAGCCGCTACACCACGTTGCAGGTCAGTTCGGCAACTCCTTGTCTCGGCGAGACTATGAGTGTTGCAGTGCTCGTTGATGTGTCCTTGCTTCCCCCAGCAGCTTCGCTAGACGGATATGGAGCTTGAAGCAATGTCACGCTCTAAGCTGTTGGCAAAGGAGTCTGCGCTGCTCCGCAAGTTCATGCACGAATCGCACGCAAGTTCCCTCGAACCCCAGGTTTTTCACAGCGTAAACCCCATCATTGCAAAGTATGCGAATTGGTAGCTTCTTGCTGGCTCCAAGTGGATCCCAGCTTCTAAGGAGCCTGGATGCGCGCTCCTGCATGCGTTCTCCAGCAGTGTTCTCAACCCCCGCTGGAGCCTCACCCTCCAAATCGTCATCCTCATAGTGCGGATTGCGGGAGGAGGCGCGAGTTATCGTCCGGCCAGGGATGGTGCTTGGACAGAATCGAGCAGGACGGCTCGAGGGGGAAGCAGCAGGCGATAGCAAGGGTGATGGTGGTATCGTGGGGCTTCATGTTGGTTTCACTATTGGGAGGCTGAGTGAGGGCGCTGGAGGTGGGGACCACCGACGTTTGGCAGCCAGCACGTCGTAGGAGGGGAGATGTGAGATTGTGAGGCTGGGATGTTGACGACCCGTGGTAGAAGCGGGGCGCTGGTGGTAACGGGGCAACAGCGAGTGCGGGACATGAATGCTGCGGTCTAGCATGTGTCCTCGATGCTGTTTGGCTGCCTCTAGTTGCGTTTTCGGATCTGTGGTCGAAACTACCTTGCGGCTACTGTTTCGAACAGGTTTTGTTGGCCGGGAGGTAATGATGGCAATGCCTCACGGATGGTGGGTCCTTTGTACCGTGCTGTTTTGGCCACTGTTGTGGAGGTTGGCCTGTAATGGTATCTTGAGGTGGAATTGCGCTGCATCACAATGAGGGCGCCAATCTGGAAAGTTGTGAGGCTGTGCGCTCAAGGATGTGAGGCGAGAATGGCTGGTGGTTCAGCAGGTCCAGCAAGGGTAAACCAAGACCGAGACCCAGCAGGAGTGCAAGACACAATTCTCTAGTGGAACGTGGTCGGGTTGATTGTGGCAGTTGAAGTGGTGGGAGTTTGAGTTATAACAAATGCTAAACTATACTCACTGACGATGAAAAACCAATCGCAAGCTATGAATTGATAAAACAATCGCTGCCCTGTGTGTACACGATGTGACCTTCTCCAGGCACGTAACGGCTATTCATGAATCATTGCACAATAATGTGACAAGCAATATATGTTGACCCCCCGCCACTATTCTATATAGTTCCATCGCAGCCTCAGATAACAGTCTGATTCCAGTCTACCATGGGCTGGATATTGTAGCGAAGGATGTGTTGGAAAATTTAAAAGATCCGTTGAATTGGGATAGTGCTTAGAACACAAGGGGCATGTGGGGCACGGGACTAACAAACATGTGGCCGAGCGAGCTAGAGCTGGAGCGAAACGAGGCATGTGTAGGTTTAGCCTCGTCCCCAGGTGTAGGTTTACGATTTCATGCGTGTGTTATGGATGAAAGGTCCAACAAGGCAAATGCGTTCCTCCCTAGGTATATATACCCTCGGCGGGGTCCACCTTGAGGACGAGGCTACTGTATACAAGCGTTGATATTTCTCACAAAGTTAGGCGTCCAAGTACAAATCACAGTTATCGTTGGGGGTGTCGTTGAACCAGGGGAATACTAATGTTGGTCGGATCGGTGGCGGGGATACTGCGAGTAACACGGAGTTGCAGGTCATCAAGACTCCTCAACGGGGGGGTAGTATAGCCAGCCGTACATCACCACCACCACCACCACCACCACCAGCACCAACCCACCAACGCCATCAATAAGAAGATTGCAATCATTGCCATCAAAAACTTGAAATGCGCCAGCTACGAGAGGACATGGAAATTGCGTGCACATGTATGTTGGAACCCTGCATGGAAAACGGTTGGCTGTGTGCTGTTTGATTGATTAACCCCTGGTACTGCGTGTACTTTCCGTAGCGTGTGGGACACGCCGTACATTACAATGTACAGCGCACCGTGAAAGTACACTTTGCAACTACACCGTGCAAGCCCCCGGGAATAAAGACTGCCCGTGGCGACGAGCCCATGTACATGTCCATACCTCCCAATCAGAAGTCACCCACTGCACTCCCTCATTGCCCGCCCAGTCTTGTGCCATGGTGGGGTGTTCTGATATGATGTGATTGCTGTTGTTGATGCATAAATCGTGCCACAAGAACATGGGAGTACCAACCACAACAACGCACGAACCACAATACACAACCACAAACAGATCCACTGCACGACGCCACTAAACTGGCTACACCCGGGCTCACCTGATTTCGGATCGATCCTCAAAATGTCCCCGCCAACCCCGTCCCCCGCGCCAGCCCCACCCCCCCCCGCAAACTCACTCTTCGTGTGCCCAAACACGAGGGCGACGAGCATCACGACGCGCATGGGACTCTGTCCTGCACGGATGGGGGAGGGTGGGAGGAGAACGGGTATGGGTGGTAGTATGAGTGGTGGTACGTGTACTACCACTACCACTACCGAGGCACTGGATTTCCTGTCAGCGTATTTGGATACCCAATGTTGAGTAACGATTTGATGAAGCCTTTAACCATGCAGAGAGAATGAATGAACAGGCTGGGGCCTGTGGGTACCCAGAACACTGAATTATACTAGGGCTACACGGGACAATACACTTCAGGACCCGACGCTGAAGTGAGAGCCTTGGGAAAAGCGGCCATCCGAGCCCCAGCAGAGAGCGGGGATCAAACGTTGATCCTTTCAGACGCACACACTGAGCGCCATTGACACGGTGCTAGGCCTAGTGGCAGGAAAACCCCAGGGTTAGTTAACAACGGTAACAGCAAACCCATCAAACTAGCAAGCACCGCCATCAAGCATGACGGACGGACCACATCACCACTCTTCGTTCAGCATTGGACACCAATCTTGAAACCAGGGGAAGCAAATTGTTCACGCGATTGATCCCATCAAAGAGATGTCATGCAACAGGCAATGTGCTACGCTTTGCTGAGAGCTTTGCAGCTCTGAGAGCCGAAATGGAGGCAGAAGACGTTGAGGCACAATGAGGACAAAACGGGGGAACAAGAGCATAATGAGGTCGATGATTATGATGGTGATGGTGATGACGAAAGGGGTATTCAGTCTCGAGGACGAGGCGCAGGAGGAGGAAGATGAACGCAGCCAAATCATCATTATTGGCGATGATGAAGAGGAACAACAACAACAAGTGGACGAACGAGCCAATGGTCGCGTGCTCGCCCTGCTCGACGACCTGGACGCGCACGAAGACTACCAGGCCCTGAAGCTCGCCACCGGGCCAATTGCCAGAGACGTACATGTGGTGGCGGCGGAAAGAGGCAAGAAGATGAAGGTGGAGAGTGATTGATTGATTGATTGTGGCTTGAGCGGTGCAATTCAATCATGTTGCTAGAATATACATGCACTCACTATACAATGACATAATGTGCAACAATTGTGTACCTTTAGCTAGTGTTCTCGTAGCTAGCTACAATGCAAGAAAATGAACAAATAAAGAAACAAGAGCCGAGATGACCAAGTGTACGTGATTTTTCCGACGCCCAGCCTCTAAAACTACACGGCAATACGGACATCCTTCCCCTTCCCTGCCAACGCCCTGGCCGGCCTTACAACAGCAATCTGCCACGCGTCCTCATCATCAATCCACACAATCTTGTGTGGATTCACCTTCAGCAGCCATGGATCCACCTGCTCCCCATCGTCGGTCTTGTACACCACATCAGTCAGAAACATCACCTCCATAGCCTGGATCGACGTATCCCCTCTTTACGCGCATCAGCGCAAGCAAGTGACTCCATGACGAGGCAACGTGCAAAGACAGAAGACGTCGTGTGGTATCGCCGCGCTTGAGGGTCAAAAAATGCATGAGTGGGAGTTGTGCACGTGAGTCCCTATCCGTGGTACTGCCAGACATGAGTGTTGGTTCCCCGCTGGAGCAGGACAGTGAGTGCGGGGCGGAGCTTGCGGTGTAGGCAATTTGTTGATTGCTGTCTTCATTATTGTTGTTGCTGACGATTACTGTGAACTTGGTAATGACGAGCAAACTGAGACAGGACCCCAGCATGTCCATGGAGTCCCTGTGGCAAGGCCGGCTGCTGAAGATTATTGACCCACCTCTGCTGCTGGGGTGCGTGGTGTTGATGGAGGTTGGTGCGATGATCCATTTGGTAGCAATCGATGGTAATCTCGTTGTCCAATTCTGACAAGAAGGAACGTGTCCGTGTCGACTGGAAGATTGACATCCGCATCATCATCATCATCTCATCATCATCTCCATCAACAGGACGTCCTCTCTTTGATCTATATTTTTCCTGCCCCACCCACTTGCTCGTTTCCTTTGGTTTCGTGTGGTCCTTGCTTGGTACGACCGAGTCTACAGAAGAAGCCGTCGTCTTCGTGAGGTTATTGTGATTGTTATCGTCAATATTGCCCTTCCCAACCGATACACTCCTCATGGCGATGATCTTGCTCTGGGCTGAATTCTTGCCCTTCTGCTGCAATCTTGATTGTAACAGCAGCTGCCGCACGTCCTCGACGCGCGTGTCGGCTGGGTCTGGCGATGGTTCGTGCGCGGTGGTGGCTGATCGTTTTGGGCCAGCGTTTTCGGTCGGTGGTTGAGGAGGAGGAGGATGAAGTACATTAGGACACAAGAATTGCGTTTGCCCATACTGAGTCATGAGGTTTCTAAGGCTCATGAGGGCAAAGTGGCAAACAAACTGCGCCTTATGACGGCGGAAATCCGACGATCTCCGGTATAACGCACTGCACTCAAATCCGTGACCTCATAACGGAGCCGATATGCTCACTGTGCTATAACGGAAACTTGTCACCTCGATGTACTATCAAGGAAGCGCCTCACCTCAATGTGCTATATATAACGGAAGCATATCCGCGAGAGCACAATCGTGCCATAAGCGCGTGGCGCCAGAGCCGGCGCTTACTTCAAATATATGTCAAAAATCAATGCCACGGAGTCAATTAACAAATCTATCTATACTGTGAATACTGCTACATGCACTCACGAATCCACTGTCAAATCTACCGTCAAATCCACCATTAAATCCACCGTGAAATATGCCGTTCAAATCAACCGTCAAATCCACTCCCGAATCCGTCAAATCTCCTTACATAAATTAACCGTGAATTCCACACGAATCCACAGTTCAAATCCACTCCGGAATCCACATCGGATTAGCAGTGACCCCCCTTCAATGACCCAAAATCCCACATGCAGGGAAATAACAGATGCCAATTTTTCAGAACTTTGACAGATGGCCAGGCAATAGTTCCACATCCTACAGGCAAAGGCTATACAGGAAAAAATACCGCCAAGGGACATGTAGCAGCAGAGGGCCCAGGGTTGATAGAGGGTGACGGACTTTCCATCCCTCACATATACCAAGGGGAAATCGGCAGCGCGAAGGATCTTTCTTTCTTCACTTATTCTTTCGATTTCCCCCTCAAGTTTGATCATCATGGGGACGAGTGCACGTGTAGCGGACGCTATCCTTTCTTTCTCACATGTACGTAAGTACATCAGGGTACAAGCGTAGCGGGGATCCATCCCCATGGCCATGAGATGGGACGCCATGGCCCCAAGCCGATTGTGGAAATTGAATTCAAAAGAAACAAAAAAAAAAAAAAAAAAAAGATCTCACGGCCAAGCTCAACAACTACCTACCTACCTGAGTACCTATGCATGACCCTTGGAATTTTCATCTTTGAGGTTATGGTGGAGGTGCTGGTCACGGTTTGCTTGGAATACAGTGAGTGGTGGGGACAGATGAATTCACGCCGGCTGAGGCCACGCGCGAGCAGGAAGGTCTGACCCATGCAGTGTCAATAATAGGGACAGAATGGTGGCAAGCGGAAGGTGATATATACCTATGTATGCATCGTTGGTTTGCCAGTAGGCGAATCAAACCTCCCCACGCCACCAATTGCCAACCACACGGACTTTGATCAACGTCAACAGCCACGACCACAGCACCTTGGGCATCGCAATGGAGCATTTTGGGTTGTCCATACACGTGTTTTTATCTGGGTGGCATCGTGCGAGCTAGCCTCGTCCCCTTGCGAGCGGGGTTACCGGTATTCGTCCAACTACTTACACTGTCAGCATCCCGACAGTCCCGGAACAAGCGCACACGTACGTGTGTAGTTTGCATCCACACAGTCGGGGAACTGGCGCGGACATGTGCCCAGTTCGCTTCGCGACAGTCGGAACAGGCCCTCATATGGGAAAGCGGGTTTCTAATTGTGAGGGTATGTCCTCGAGACTAGGTAGGTATATCCTTTGCTCTGCGTGGTGCCAGTCACCTTCGTCTTGGCTTGTTTGTGTCCTTTGGTTATGCGCGTATCGGTTCATACGCACACCGTCTAGTCTCGTGACTGCACAGTGTCATTATATACGTTATGTACTTGTATACTATTTGGTGACTTACCAGGTAAGTAGGCATGGATCTAGTCTGATGGCGCAATGGCATAAACATCTAAAAACGATGACTTTCTCTCTGTGTGTATGTGCAAAATCAGTGCACCGTTTGCTGAGGATCGTGTCAAGTGAATTGCGGGCGGGTGAATGGGGAGGGGGATGAGGTGTGACAGATGGATACCCTACATGACCTGAGGGAACGAGTTTCTCAAATCGGGTAAATTAACGTTGAACACGTAGATCGGAGTTTTCAGGTTGCGACACAAGATGTTCTGTTGGATCGCACAACACGTTTGAGCGCAAGTTGGCTGGAAACTGCGAATCAAGCGAATCGGGCGAAAAAAACTAATTATTCCACTCACCAAAGTTTCCAGATCCGTTGAAACGTGTTTTGGCATCACCGAATTCCACCATGGAAGTCCACCGCTCAAATTCACCACGGAATTGAACTACCAAGTTCAAAGTTCACCTCTGCATGTAGATGGAGTTATTTGCCGTGGCAAGCAAGGGATATAAGCAGCGGTCGGCGGCATTTGGGGCAATATTGCAGGAGATGGTGGAGGATTGAGTACAACTGAGGCTCTTTTTTTTTTTTTCTTTCTTTCCATCTCCTCTTTGATATTTCCCCCGCACTAGCCTCGTAAAACCAGACTCCCCTTCGACCCCCGCACATGCTTTCTCTTTTCTGCTCAAGCATTTCTATTTGTATTCCTTTGCAATGGCGAGCAATACCTTCAACTATGGGCTTGGAAGCCAATAACACTCAGAGAAAAGAGAAAAGGAAAAGGACTAAAATGATGGGAATGACAGGAGCCTCTTTCACTTCGGAAGGGACTACCAAATTGGGAATTATTAGCATGAAGGGCCCGGGAATATCAGGGATGATTCTCTTACAAAGCGGAAGAGCTGGATAGGATTGGTGAATGCTCGATGATGAACGAGGCAGTCAAAGATGGTAACCCTGAAGACAATTTAAAGGCGAACGGTTAGGTTTTTGACGATCACGATGTTTGCACATCCCAATAACCCACGATCCAGAATTCCTTTTTTTTTATTGGCCTCCAAATCTAATTTGCAGCGCAGTCTGCACAGGAATTCGATGGTGTACATTTTCCGCAATTTTCGGATAACAAGTTTGGCCGCCGACAGCAAAAATTGACCTGCCACTTTCCATTGCGAGCATACCCCCCCTCAGCCTGGTGTGGGCGGGAAGCGATTTGAGTTTTCATATCGCAATCACGTTGAAATCCTGAAAACCACTGGCAGGGGACATTAGTGTACTCAAATCACTCCCCTCTTCACTCGCAACTCTTCAAAATTGGATGTCTTGTCGCTTACAAATTCCTTGGATAATCACACCAAAAAGATTGACTTGCTTACAGTCAGATACTGAACAACGAACAAGCGTGGCAATGGCAGGCAGCAAAGGCAAGATTGCCATATTCGACAGGGGGCGATATTATCTAGAATTTCATCCCAAGACAAAAGTATACAAAAGAGGCGATTTGAAAAAAAAGATCTTTGGCATGTAAATGCTAGGTTTGAAAGTATAGGACGGTCTATTACTGGCTTGGATGGTTTGAATTGCACCTCTTACTACCCCTTGCCACTATCGGATCGAATCTTACCATCAGACTTTGTTTCGTATGATGGATGACCTTGGAGAAACAACGAGAAAGGAAAGGATAGAGTTTGTAGGTTAGCATGCGATCGAGGGAAGTTCGTCTGTCTGACTTTTGCAAACAATCTGGTGGCCATCAAACTAAGTATTATCCACTACCATGCTCTCCAACAGCGTGGTCGATTATCTATCTGATCCCCCAAAGACCTCAAATCCACTTTCAACGTCTCTTTGCCTGCAAGAATTGCCCTTGAATTGTCATCCTTGCAACTCATTATTACAAAACAGGATTGACATGACATGACCATCACGAATCCCCAGATGAAAAACATGGAAAGGCAAATATCAGATTTTCTCAACAAAAATCGCAAACCATCCATTCAAAAAGTCGCAATTATTCTCGAAAAAGGAAAATCTTTTATTTTACCTAGAGAGAAAACTTGAGTATGCATGCTCCACACACTTGCATCCATCCCCTCCCTCCAAGTACCGAAAAACACAGCGTGTTTTTTCATCCGACATGGCATAGCGTGTTTGTTTGTGATGAGAAACCGTATTCCTTGGCAATGTGGGTTTGTTTGATCGAGTCAGTCAGTCGGGGCGAAAGTGGCTTGTCATGTGATATGCGACTTGGCCACTCAAAGTAAGATCGGGCTGGCTGGCTGGGGGGCAATGGGAGTCAGGGGACGGGGTTCCGACGGGTGCCGGGGGGTTTGCGAGGGGGCTCGGCCACCCCAAGACAAGGAATCGCTGGACAACGCCGCATTCCAAGGCGGGCGGGTTCCAGAGGCATAGAGAGAGCTATGGTACCTATCTCAGAGTAAGATTTCTGAATCCCAAGTTTCATGGTAATGGGTTAGTTAGGATAATTGGTGCAGATCCACGAGGACGAAATAAATAGCGCATCCCGATCGATGCTCTCACGCAAATTGTCAACGAATACTATATATTATGGCAATGAACAAAGTACCGAATTGTGGCCATAAGAGGCGATATGAAGGCTGGAAGGAAGGTCATTTCCGACATCAACAACAGGACAGAAGTGTTGTAAAAGCTCAACCATATATGCTTGATCAAGCATTGTGTTTTGCTTCTCTATCCTCGATGATCGAGTTGCGTCATCAAAATCGACGACGCGGCGGATTTTTTTGTGTGGACTGCGACTCACACGCGTTTTCTAAAGCTCATCAGAGGCTCATGCGCGTGGAAAACGTAGTGGACATGTGATCTAGTAAGAGTGAACAGTCCTGAAGTATTGTATTGAACATCGAGCCAGAGGAAGGCGTGCAAGTGCACAAAATGAAATAAAGGATCTTGAAAGTGAAGCGGGGTTTACGTCGATTGCCCAGCGGAGGAACTGGAGTAGGCTCGAGAGTGCATGCACAGCTTTTGGAGGTTGAGGGCCCCGCCGGTGTAGGGCTGTAGCAATGAGTGCTTTTGTGTGGACAACACCCTTCGCCCGGGCCTTGTGGGGAGGCAGGTGGCCGTTCTCTTGACATGATGTGGTTGTGCGCAGATATTTCATTTCGTTGTCTGTACCGGGTGTTTTCAAGTCTTTCAAAATGACGTGAGTTGGGAATGAATATCTCGCGGTGATGATGGATCGGAGGAATGGCTTTGGAAGGAAGAATACATGAAAGGCGCCGAGAGGGTTCCTCATAGGGGGTGGGTAGGCTTGGATCGGTGGTATAACTGCATCAAGGGGGAATGGAGCAGCACATGTGCGTACCGGCCGTAGGCCTTGTCACGGGAATTGTAGTTGTTGGGCCCAGCAGTGATGGGTTGAGGAAGTGGGGGCATGGACGGGCTTGGCATTGCGTTTGTGGACGTGTGTCTCCGTGTGTACGTGTGTTGTTCTACTCCTGTTGCGCCTGTCACCCATACACACCCACGCCTTGCCATCCCTGCCAACATCAACACAGCCGTCTCGTCGACAACGCATCCACCCATCGACACAATATCCATCCACCCCCACGTTGTTCATCTCGCACCCACCAAGCCGCCCATCCGAATGGACAAGGTCGCCTCCGCTGAGTTCTGGGGAAAGCTACCACACAAGCCTGGACTACCAGCGATTCAGCAGCAGGGGAAGCCCGTGGCCGCTAGAGCCGGATCGCTCGTACCCCCAGCAGGACCAAAACAGCCATTGGGAAAGCCGCCAGCCGCAACAGGATGCCGCCAGCCTCCCGCCACAACGGCACGCACGACAGCGCCACAAGCCAAACCGGCAGCCGCACCTCCGCCACAAGCCACACCGGCAGCCGCACCTCCGCCACGAGCCACACCGGCAGCCGCACCTCCGCCGGCACCAGCCGCACCGCCATCCACGCCGACCCTCGGCCCGTCGCCGATGCCCCGAGGCAGCCCGCCCCGCCCGCCAGCCGCAGCCCACATCCTCTACCCGCCGGCACCGGACGGCCTCCGCTACCGCACAATCACGAGCAGCTCCGGCAGCGTGGCCAACAGCTCCAGCCACCACGGTTCGCCCACCTCTACCGCACCCACATCGCACGGCTTCTACACGCCTCCGCCAATGACCCCCGAGCGCGCGCACAAGCTCTCCGCCATGGCCGCCGACGCCGTCACCCGCGCTGGCAAGGGCGCTGGCGCGGTCGTGGCCGGCGTGGGCGACCGGCTGGAGCTCGCCACATATGTGCTTGGGCAGGCGGCGACCGCGGAGGCCGCCGTCGGCTTCCGCCTGATTGTGATGCGCGAGACTGGCACAATGGTACGCTCCTCCCGCGCGCCCCGTGTCCAAATAAATCTGACGTGTGTTCCGCAGGTGCTCAAGCTCGTGGGATACGCCGCGACGCCGGACCCCACCCTCGGCGACTGGAGCTTTCTCTTCGACATGCCGGACGCCGGCGGCGAGGGCGACAGCCGCAGCCGCGGCCACGCCGCCATGGCCCACATCGCCTGCTCAGTCTCCCAGGGCGAGTTCATCCACCACCTGCGCTCCGAGCCGGACAAGATGCGCGACCTTGCGGCCGTGCTTGCGCAGCCCCACGCGCGCGTCAGGTGCCTCCTCCACGCCCTCACGCTGCGCGGCAAGCTCAACGCGGCCGCGCACGACATCACCGTCAGCCAGGTCCGCGACACGCTCGACTGGATTGCCGCCACGCCGCGCGCCAAGCTCGTGCAGCTGCTGGGCTGGGAGAGCATGCGTCAGGCCGACACGGCCCTCGCCGTGTTTTGCGCGGCCGCACGCCTGCTCATCTCCACCCCGGCGGCGGCAGAGACGCAAGTCGAGTCGCTGCTGGGCGAGGTGCGCAGCGCCGTGTTCCCGGCCATCCGTCTCTACAGCAGCAACCGCAAGTGGGTCGCACAGAGGCAAAAGGAAAAGTTGAATCATTTCTTGGGCACCCTGAGGGATGCAGACGTGGTTTTTAGGGACGATTTGGAGAGGGGGTGGGAGGATATCAAGACGGAGGTTGACGCAAAGTTTACCAAGACGCAAAAGGCGTCCGAAGCGACAAACACAATAGTAGCCAACCTCCGAAAGGAAATCAAGACGGACGTTGACGAAAAGTTTAACAATGTTGACGCAAAGTTTACCAAGACGCAAAAGGCATCCGAAGCGACAAACAAAATAGTAGCCAACCTCCGAAGGGAAATCAAGACGGACGTTGACGAAAAGTTTACCAAGACGCAAAAGGCATCCGAAGCGACAAACACAATAGTAGCCAACCTCCGAAAGGAAATCGAGACGGACGTTGACGCAAAGTTCAGCAATGTTGACGCAAAGTTTACCAAGACGAAAGAGGCATCCGAAGCGACAAACACGATAGTAGCCAACCTCCGAAAGGAAATCGAGACGGAGGTTGACGCAAAGTTTACCAAGTCGCAAGAGGCATCCGACGCGGTAGTAGCCGACCTCCGAAGGGAGATTGAAGAGCTGAAAGCAATGCACCTTTCAAAGAACACCCACGACAAGCCTTGAACCCGGCGCAGATCACCACCCCCCCCCCCACAGGAATGGCAGAACAAAAGAGCAGGGAATGGAGGGAGCTTTGCCCTATTGAGACTTTTTCTCCTCTTTTTTTTTGCGAATTCTATTACCTGTTTTTTGTTTTTTCTTTTTATTCACGCTGCTTTGAAATCATCCTCTGCACAATTCATTATACTTTTCCTGGTCCCTTTTTTTTTTCAACGTGTAACGAAACCCCTGCCCCCCCCCACCCCGGCGTCAGAATCTCTCATTCGAATCCCCATGAATTGCATTTAATATGCCACACATCGAAGATTAATACATTCCTCTAACCCTTCCTCCCTTTGCAAAAACACCTATCTATGCATTAACATGGTGGTCAACTGCTTTCTGCCGTTACGTACCGTTATTCCTACAATCATATCCAATATAAGATTACATTTCCTATTCACAAAAGTACCAGTGTTGTGCGTCTTGCCATGAAAAAATATTCGTTCCCTTTCCCCCTGAATTGCATGCCCATTGTGCATATGTAGGGGACAAAGTCTCGGGTTATAATTTCACCGTTTGACAAGTGTACGGGCACAGAAGGATGGAATTACTTCCTACCTTCTACTTTCTATCTTGTCAATCTCGGACTATGTATGCACTGCTGGGAAGGTTGGCATCGACAATGTTTCTTTTTTTCTTTTTTTTTTTTTATGGACGATTGAAAAACCCAGCCAACCCCAACCCCAACCCTTCTTTGCTTATTATATGGGCTTATCACGATAAATTGATATGGGGGGAAACGGAAACTGGCCTGGCATGCCTCACTGACTGTCCCACTTCAACATATGTACATAAGCGGGTGACTGACGCAGGCCAGCCAGCTAGCCAGCCATCAATCAATCAACAAGGCTGGGTAGGATGGATTTCCTTTAGGTTTCGGGTCACAAACAAAATTCGCCCGCCACCACCAGACATTCATTGTGGGGGGGAATGGGGGGGGGGGGGGGGGGCGGTAACTTGGTTTTTTGAATTTCGGATTATTTCCCACAACCCACCTGATCTGCCCCGTCAATAGCATATTTCTACCTACTTTTGATACCTTGGGATCGATCTCCCATCACATTCACGTTCCGCACGCACATCAACAGCTCACCGGCCGTCTGCCTATCTCACTCACTTCTCCTCGGTGACGTCCCGACCGCCCCCCACCCTCAACATCAACAATCTGCTGCATTTTATTTGTATGCAGGCTTGCAAGGTGATGGATTTGATGAGGATGGTGGGATAGATGGGGGGCGCGTGTGGCCGTGGAGGGCACCGCGGCCCTTGAAGTGCGTAAGCATAAGCGTGCGGGCGCGGGCGAAAATAATCATGGTATGTTTGCAAAAAAGCAACCTCAAGTGTGAAAAATACCTACTCAACGAATGCAAGGAAGGAGGAGAAACTATACGAAATTCAAAAATCATAAATCATAAGCAAGAAAACCTTTATCGGGCCTATTTTGCAAAGTAAGTAAGTAAGTACCTACTTACTGTCAAGACCCCGGTTCCGACCGTGCGCGGGTTACGACGGGCATGGCAACCGCTTCGTAACCCCACCGCGGGGTCATTTTGAGGTTGACAACAACAACTCGAACTCCCATAACTCAACCAATACTACTCCAATTGACTTGATTTTTTTTTTAAAATCATCACAAATGCCTGCTTATTCTCCTGAAGCTCTCGTTGCAGCAGTAGCCTATGCCAAGTATCACCCAGAAATTTCGAAGTCTAAAGTGGCACAAAAGTATGGTGTGAATGTGACAACATTAAAGAGAAGGGTGAAGGGGACCCAAAAAAGTGCTGTGGAGGGGCACAGATCTCAGCAGCTCTTTACTAAAGGCGAAGAGGCTGCAATCTGTGAGTGGTGCAGGATCATGTGTGATGCTGGGTTCCCAGTTACTCATGATATTCTACTCAATGTGGCCCAAACTATGCTGAAAAAGAGGGGAATTGAACATCAAATAGGAGGGCACTGGGTGACTCGATTTTTGAGCAGGAACCATGAGCTTAAGAAGCAGTATGTACCGTACATGGACAAAGATCGCCTGAAGGCTGGAGCTGATGTGGAGACACAAAAACGATTTTACACCCTCCTGGACAAAACTATCAGAAGAAATGGCATCACCCCAGATAATTTATGGAATTGTGATGAGAAGGGCTTTGTTATGGGAAAAAGTGATGGGAGATCAATGGTAGTGGTCAGGGCAGAGGGAAAAAACCATAACTTGGCCCAACAGGGCAGCAGAGAGTTTGTTTCTGTCCTGGAAACTGTGAATGCTGCTAGAGAAAAAACCCCTCCATTCATTATCTGGCAGAATATCACCCATAGAGAGGGGTATTATGGAGATGGAGAAAAACATGATGATGATGCTACATTTGCATGCTCCCCCAGTGGTTATATGGACGATTTTCTGGGGCTTGAGTACCTCAGAAAGCATTTTGATCCTCACACAAAGCCCAAAAAATCGTCAGCAAAAAGGCTTCTTATTGTGGATGGTCACCATTCACATGTGGCTTGGAGAGTGGTGGAATTTGCTTTGCAAAATGGTATTATCATGCTCTGTTTGCCCTCACATTCCACACATTTTATGCAGCCATTGGATGTGGGTTGTTTTGGTGTTCTATCAAGACCATATAAAAAACACCTCAGAAATTGGAATTTTCGATTTCCCAAAGGGCCCTTTGAGAAGAAGCATTTCTGGGAGGTGCTACAGGATAGCAGAGACGAGGCACACACTGCCAGAACCATTCAAGGTGCTTTCAGGTCCAGTGGGTGCTGGCCAATCCTTTTGAACTCTTATATCAGATCAGCAACTCCAATTTCGCAAAATTCTCAAAAATTGCCAGCAATCCTCAATACACCCCACCAACTCAAAGCCTTAGCTTCTACCATCATGAAGGACATCAACTCACCCCAAAAAATCGCTGCACTGGAGTCTTTAGTTGAATTTGCTATGCAAAAGCTCACTTTGCATAGAGATATTCTTCCTGAATCAGAAACTCTTACTGAACTGAGGAATGGGAAAAAGCCAGAGCCTGCAAGCAAGAAACACATTGGAATTGGCAGAGTATTAACTAGAAGGGATGTTAAACTTGGTCAGGCCAAGTGTGCTTTGGCTCAGATAAAGCAAGCAGAGGCAGCTTCTAGGAAAGCGAAAAAGGTCCTTGCAGAGGCATTGAAGTTGCAAAAAAGTCAGGAAAAAGGCGTAGACACTGCCAAACGTCGGAAGAAGGTATAAAGCAGCTCTCCTGTCAATTATAGCTCATTTGAACTCCAACTAATAAAGTTATAGCAAAAATAAACTGCTACCTTAAGCTTTTGCACCAATTTCGGAAATTATAGGCATATAAAAAAGGTAACCACTCAATTCTCCTGCTAGATTTACAAACGCTAACTATATAGCAATAAATTATGATTATATCCACTGATTGGATTTTATTTTCAGCTTGATAGGACCTATATTGACTGAGTTCAATTTTGGAAAGCTATAAAGGATATTTTATATGGGGAGAAGGGGGTTCAATTTTTATTGTGCTTGAATTATATGTTTTTATTTTCATTCTAGTGCAACTTTACAAGAGAAATTGATTGGTACAACTCCCATCACAATCAGAGCAAAACTCATGGAGTTATGGCAAAAAACCTTTTGCTCTCGTAACCGGTTGTCACCGGTCGTTACCCCGCCGTCGGTCGGAACAGGGGTGCCGACAGTAGGTACTTAGTGGTAGGCGATTGTTTGATTGCCCCTGCCCGTGTTTGGCGCAAACGTTTACCACGCAATCAAGAACGGGCTGAGTTTAATCCCATGCATGGCGTTTGGATTATAAAAAAACCACAATTGTATCAAACTCTATAAACTACTAGCCTTCACATGTCAATCAATCAACCGTCAAAAATGTTCTTGGACGTCCATGTGTGTCCCATCGGATACAAAAACGTCTCACGTCACGCTATAATCATGATACCCAACTGTACATATACATCATCACAAAATGGTACTGAAATATAACCAAAACCTAGGTCCTTGTTCGTTCAAGTGGGAATCAGTATTATAATCTCAATGCCGGCTTTAGGAAAAGAGGACATAATTGCAAGTACCTTTTTATATATTTTTCATTCAGGGACCTGGATAGATCGGCACTATGGAGGCGGAGAGCGATATATATGCCCAGGAGCTCAGCATAGCAAAGCAAATGGGTTATGTTGTGACCCCTAATTCATCAAAATCGCTGGTAATCGATCCCAATCGGGTTAGCATGGCAAGCATCAATTGTTGCCTAGAAATTAGGGTAGATCAATATTGAGTAACAGGAAAATTAAGTGTGAAAGTGTGGTGGACATGTTTTTAATTCAACTGGCAGGAAAATGAACTGTACAATCGTGGTGGAAGTGTTTTGAATACAAGAAGTGGAAAATTAAAGTTTGTAAGTATATTAAGAGTGTTGTTAATGTGAGTTAGGGGTAATTTATTATTAAGAAGCTGGAAAATTAACTGTGTAAGTATGGTAAGAGTGTTTCAAATATAAAAAGTAGGAAAATGAGGGTTGTAAGTATGATGGAAGTTTTTTAATGTAAGGAGAGGGAAAATGTAGTTTTTAAGTATGGTAGTAGTGTTTTTAATGTGAGTTAGAGTAATTTAATTGTAAGATACCAGAAAATTGAGTGTCTAAGCGTGGTGGAAGTGTTTTTGATGTAGAAAGTATAAACAATGAAGCGTTGAAGCGTGAAGGAAAAGTTTTGAATGTAAGTTAAGGTTAATTTAATAGTGAGAAACCAGAAAATTAAGTATGTAAGCATGGTGGAAATATTTTTGATTTAAGTGGCAGGAAAATGAAGTGTGTAAGCGTGGTGGGAGTGTTTTTAATATAAGAGGTGGAAAATTAAAGTTTATAAGTATGGTGAAAGTGTTTTTGATGTGAGGAGGTAATTTAATAGTGATTAGCTAGAAAATTGAGTATGTAAGCATGGTAGGAGTGTATTTAATGTGAGTTGGGAGTAATTTGATAATGAGAAGCTACAACATTGAGTGTGTAAGCATGGTGGAGTGTTTTGAATAGGAGGTGGGGATATTTTAATAGTAAGAAGCTGGAACATTAAGTGTGTTAGCTTGGTAGGAGTGTTTTTGATACAAGAAGTAGGAAAATGAAGTTTGTAAGTATTGTGGAAGTGTTTTTAATGTAAGATGAAGGTAATTTGATAGTAAAAAGCTAGAAAATTAAGTGTGTAAGTATGGTGGGAGTGTATTTAATGTGAGTTGGGAGTAATTTGATAATGAGAAGGCACAACATTGCGTGTGTAAGCATGGTGGGAGTGTTTTTAATGTGAGATAAGTGGTATTTAAAAGTAAGTAGAAAGTAAATGAGGTGGATAAGTGTAGTAGCAGTGTTTTTAAAGTGAGTTGAAAATAATTTAATAGTGAGAAGCCGGAAAATTAAGTGTGTAAGCATAGTGGAAGTGTTCTTGATTTAACTTGCAGAAAGAGAAAGTGTGTAAGCGTGGTGGGAGCGTTTTTAAAATGAGAAGCAGGAAATTGAAGTTTGTAAGTATGGTGAGAGTGTTGCCAATGTGAGTTGAGGATAATTGAATGGTGAGAAGGTGGAAAATTAAGTGTGTAAGTATGATGGAGTAATTTTGATGAAAGAAGCAGGATAAAGAAGGGTATCAACATAGTAGAAGTGTTTTCAATACAAGGTAGGGTGAATTGAAGAGTAAAAAGCAAGAAAACAAAGTGTGTAATATATTGCTATAGAACCATTTGGTCAAAAGTTATTACTGAAGCAACAAAGAGGTCACAATTGGTACTGCAGCAATAGCGGCCGTTAGAAAGCTGTCAAGGGAGAAGGACACAATATGTCACTACAAGGCAATCCTGTTTATAATCATTGTTGTTGCAACAAATTTGTTAACATTGGTGCTGTAGCGGTTATGGTGGCTATGTAGCCATCATACAAATGGGCCATAAATCCTTGCCGTAGCGCCATTTCCTCAAAAATTGTCATGGTAGCAATAAATGTGTTACAGTTGGCGCTGCAGTGAGAATGGCCACTAGGATGCCATCTTGGGAGGAGACATTATCTGTTACCTCAGCGCAATTCCATTCAGAATCTTTACTTTAGGAACAAATGGGTACAAAAAGCACTATAGCAATAGCAGCCGCCATGTAGCCATTATTCAAAGGGGCCATAATATGTTGCACCATTACCATTCCATTCACAATTGTCGCTGGAGTAGTAAATGTGTTACAATTGTTGCTCTAGCGGCAAATGCATTACAATTATCACTGTAGTGACTCTGGCCACCAGAAAGCCATCTTAAATGGTGGCCATAATCCTTTGCCTTAATGCCATTTTGTTTTATTAGCCATAGCCATCTGGGACCGCAACATTAGCAAGCTCCTGGGGGGCTTATGCAACGCAGTTACGGGATACCTGTATATATATATATATATTGAAAAACAATGTACAAGACATGTACATGACATGAAATTTCCACAACCCTATCTTTCCACTTATTTCAATTCTAATCCCATCCCGAGGGGACAATGTTGTGGTTGTAGTGAGTTGGACACAATAAAAACAGCTAGTTAGTTGGCCCAATTCGAAAAAAGGCTGAAAAGGAGGAGGAGGGCCAGGGCGATTAAACAGTAAAGGAAATAATAGTGTGTTTTTGAAAATACATATATATATAACATATATATATTACAAATTGAAAAGCAAGAGATAATATATATATATCTAGGCCCCGCAATCGCAAGAAATGTAGTATACAGTTGAAAGTCCCGGATGTGAGGAATATTGATGGGCAATTAAAAAAAGGAACTTTGGAATACAGTTTGTAGACAAAAGTCTTGGTGAAAAGGGCCCGGGCTCCTCGATTAGGCCCAAGCTTGACTAAAACAGAGGTACAAACTTGAATTCAATTTCTTTAAATACATGATAGGAGACAAGCACAAAGACATGCAGATATTAATATTGATGCTGACTATTCTAATATCAAGTATACCATCCTTTGGCAGCTAGAACTGCAGCAACTTGGTCAGGCATACTCTGTACTAGCTTCTCAAGACATGAGTCTGGAATTTCATTCCAAATCTCAGGTAGAATTTCAGCCATCTTCTCTTTAATTTTGACTGGACCTCCCGGAAGTTCATCAAGGTGAGGATATTTTTGATGAAGACGCTTTTTGAGTTCTGGCCAAATGTGCTCAATTGGATTGAGGTCTGGTGAATAGGGAGGATGAATTAAAACTGAAATATTGTGTTGAGAAAAAAATGCTTTCATCATTTTTGCCTTGTGAATAGGTGCGTTGTCTTGTTGAAATATTGCGGTATCTTTTCCGAGCACAGTATTGACTTGGGTGATAACCGGAAGAAGGAGGAACTTTAAAAGACGTCGATAAATGTAGGCATCTACTAAAGAAACAATGAAAGGATAGAATGTGCCTCGTTGATTACTCTAAAAGCACCCCCATACCATGAGTGAAATATCCTTGCTTTTGGTTGACGTTTGGATGCAGTCTCTGTTCCATTTCTCTTGTGGTGTTCGGAATACCCATGTTGTCTTCCCATGAGTATTCCGTTGAATGGAGCACTCATCACTCCAAATAACTCTTCTCCAGTCATCCACAGTCCAGTGCTGATGCCGTTTTGCCCATGCAAGCCGTTGTTTTGCATGATCCTCCGTCAATTTTGGTCGGGTTTTTGCTATCCATTTGTGATATCTGTTTTCAATAAAATATCGATCTAGAGTTCTTAGGCATACATGGGGGCATGCAACCTGTAATTCATTAGAAATAGAATGGTGTGCAGAGAATGTGGAACAAACCTGTCGTAGCTGTTCTCGTGTTATGGTTCGGTCTTTTTTCAAATGGCGCCAAATTGCACGTTGGTCATATCGAGAAAGCTTAACAGGCCTTCCAGGCCTTGATAAGTTTTCAATGTTGCCCCTTTCCTTTATACGCGTGATAAAATTTTTGATGGTAGACCACGGCCTTCCAACAAAAAAACTTATCATTGCAATAGAGTAATTCAAATAAAAAAAGGCAACAATTGCACCCTTCTCTGCATCCGACATCTCCTTCCTTACTCCTGCAATCTGCCCTCCCTTCGGCCCCAATACCATCCTGAGTGTGTTTAAATTCTCCTTCGACATTGTTGTTACTGAAATCCTGTCATTTTCAAATTTCATCTTGGTCACTCCCTTTGAATACCTCCGCTCAGACCAGTTCTACGGACCTCAAATCCCCTGTTTCACCAAGACTTTTCTCTACGAACTGTATGTTAGCGTAGAGAGCGGACACGGCAAAAGAAGGCAAGATGTGATTGTTTTGGGGGATTATTCCAGTGGAATAGAGGCAATAATGGACTGGACTGGACCGGGGTAGCATGGATTAGGTAACAAAGGTATTGCCAAATCAGGATATATACAGAAAGTAGTATAGCAATGTAATGATGAATGAGCATAATAGCAATACAAAAGAAAAAAAAAAGATGTAAGGATATGGGAATGTAAACTGACACCCTTCTTTTAAAACTGAAACTCGATGGCAGAGTGCGGAAATGGGAATGAAAACAGCAGGGAAATAGGAAGGTGCCCACACTGGTTAACAGGACTTTGTATAAACCCACCCAAGATGACTAACATGACGTTGCCCCCATGGAAGACCACCGTTTGACATTTTGAGTTGTCACAAATACGTTGAGCATGATGTTGGCCCTGAGTCGCAGGACCAGCTCCAAACAAGCCCTGGCCATTCCAGTGGCATTGCACGGCAAGTTGGCCTTAACAAAGTACTGGTCCAAACCCGTCCTCCATGCTGCCGCGAGTGACACAATCGCATTGCTGGACTGTACTCCAGTGCGGGTATTTGAGTTCCCCATTGCCTACGGCCTTGCACTCGTCCTACCTTTCTATACCACCATAGCAGAGCTTGTTTTAAACTGTGTTGTTCCTTCTTAACTAAAAGAGCTTTGTTGTCCAGACCAAGTCCAGGAGGAGGTGTGACCCAGATTCCTTCATCAAAAGGACCATAAGTGCACACCAATTTAATATTAAGTTGAGCAGGGTCAACGTTGTGTAATGCTGCAAGAGCTAATAGGAGAGGTACAGAATTGTACCGTATCACTGATGCAAAACTCCCACTAAAATCAATTCCAGAGATTCATAAGAAGCCTGAAACCACTAAACATGCCTTGTACCTTTCTCAATTGATCCATCTTCTTACAGTTTAACAATGTAAACCTAGCATAATCCAATTACTTTCCTGCTATCTTGTAAGTCAGTAGTGTCATGAACTTGCCAAACATCTTATGATTCATGAGAAGATTGCTCCTTCATCACAGCATCAATCCACTCATCGATATCTTTAGACTTCATAACTTGAAAGTGGTGGGAAGACCAAATGTAACGTTGGCCTAACCAATTTCTTCCTCAATAAATAGTACAAAGTCGCCACCAATTTGCGCAATAAATATGCGAGCTGTATTTTTGCCAACGGGTGCATTGATTCTTGGGAAACCATACCACTAGATTTTCTTCTGATTGCATTGAGAACCTTTATGCACAGGAGCTTTGGAGTTACCTGATAGAGGGGGAAAGGAACGTTGAGATGGTTTGCATGCAGAAGGCAGTCCTGGGATACAATATAGAGGTGTGGTAGGAGTTTCATTACAAAGCCATTGTGAAACAGCTCTCTCTGATACTGATGACTCCTCTTCATTGAGGTACTGTTCATATTCGTCACAGTTGTGTTATAACAATAGTGGTATATTGACAGTAGGTTTGGTTGAAGACGGTGGGAGTGTTAAAAGAATTGATCTTACGAACAATTGAGTTTCTTTTGTTTGTTTTATTTATACATGTCTCCAATATACATATCCCTCTGTTTTATTCTATCTCTGTCATGTCTTTCTATTTTTACCACGATCTTTGCTATAATATCCTGCCTGCATGCTATATCAGCTTATATTGTTGTACTTCACCTCTAACCTTCCTGGTTGGGATATCCATGTCCTCGCTTACACTTCCACATATATCACCCACACCTGTCGTTGCACCCACACCTTTCTGTGGTAATCCACACCATCCCATGGTGTGACTCGCTTATTTTATTTATCATAGCCAGTGTAAAACACCCTCACGCTGGTGTGCCACACCTATTCCTTTGGTCAATACTTTTGGAATTTCTCCGGGTCAACACCATACCTCAGGACTTTTTGCTGGACTTGCCTTGGGCTTTTCCGTTGCTCGCTTCCTACTCTACTCATGTATATAAGGTTGCTCTCTCTCCCACTTAGTTCTGCTCTTTAGTAAATACAATTACCTTGCAACCGATAACTTGCTCCCCTTTTAAGGCCGTGACCCGCTTTTCTTTAGGATCTTTGAACCCTCTTATGCACATCTATCCCCTTTTGTCATGGCTCTCGATACTTACGGAGTATACTTTCTCACAGAAAGTTTAACAGGAAATGCACAAGGTAGAGGCTTCATTGGTATAGGAGAACCAAAAGCATCTGGTATTTGCTGTGGCTTTTATGTAGGTTGCAGAGATTGCAAGACTGTTGTAGATGTTGAAGATTGATCAGGTTGGGACAAAGCTACTTAATCAGGTTTTGAAGAGTTTAACTGTGTGGGGAGATACATGTCAACGGAAGTGATATTTTTGGACAGTATAAATTTAATCTCATAGACTTTATATACTCCTCTCCCTGATGGTATGTAAATAGGGAACATTGATGGGGTTTAAGTATAGCTAACCAAGCTTTCATCAATCCCTCTTGGATCAGACATGTTGCTAGCAAGGTGTTTCTCCTTAAGGATGTGGACAATGCAAGGTGTAACAAGGGTTAAAGATATTTGATGGGGGGTAGGGAATTTATGAGTCCTTCAAACAACATCTTCCCATTAGGAGCCAAGTGAAGGAGGTGGTTGCAGCTGTAGAATGCCTATCAATAGCATTCTGCCCAAATGATTTGGGGGTAGCCCTAAAGAGGAGGTCAACACAAGTTGGTGAGAGTCAGGTTGATACATTCTGGAATCCCATCCGATTCAGGGCATATGCTGCTGTGGTTTAATGTATCTGGCCTTTATTGTTACAGTAAGCAGACCATTTATTATTCACAAATTCTCCATCCAATATTTGTGTACCACTTTCCAGGATAGTGTCCAGTATTTTTATAAATCTCTTCACGCTAAACATTCATGTACCTTATAGCATTAGTATTGTTTTTGAGGATTGCAATTTCGGGGAATTTTGAGAAATCCTTGATTATTGATTAATACAAGAAATGACTACCAAGGAAGGTAACGAAGAGAGATCCAGCATAATCTGCATGGAGTAGTTCCGATGGTTCCTTGGTGTTGTGTGTGACTGGTTCAGAAGTTTAGTTTATCAAGTGGTTTTTGGAGCATGTGTGATAGTAGAAATATAAAGGAGGTATTGGAAGAATATCTCCATCGGCAACAATGTTGCAGGCTTTGTTTCATGATTGAAGCAAGGACTAACCTAGTGCCTAATGCAAAAATTGGATGCAAGACTTGTAAGCAGTACTGGAAGCAACAATAGATTCAAAGACATAAACATGACCATAACGTTCAGCGTGCAACACGGTACAATAGCCTGTCTTGAGTTTGATGTCAAGGGTGTTTTATTCTACATGCAAGTATGCGTTTCCAATTGAATCAATTATTCTCAAGATTAAGTTTACTTCATTCCATTCAAGTAGATAAAAAACATTAGATAGCAAGATATTGAAGACTATTCTACTAATCTCCATGACAGATAAACAGTTCTCTTACACCCTAAAATGAGCACTTGACAACTACCAACAGTTATTCCTATATAATGGGTGACTGGATTTAAGAGCCAGAAAAAGTGAGCTGTGATGAGGTGAGAGGCGCCAGTATTGAAAATCTATACCTGATTTGTTGTAGTATCTTAAGGAGAGCAAGACTAAAAGCAGAAGAAGAAGAACAATTAGAAGAAAATGTGGAAGAACCAAGCATGAGACTAGAAAGTGAAGAGACAAAAGAGGTGAGAAGAGACAAAGTAGAGCCACCAAAATTCACAGAAGTGAGGCAGACAAAACAACTTGAATGACAAGATGTGGTGGTGACCAAAGCTGTTGAGGTTACGGGTCCCGAGGAGGAGACGGTGGCAGCAGCAAAACCCTTGGGTTGGTTCTTTTGATGTTTCTTGAGCCTGAATCTTTTGTTGTGGCTATGATACAAGTACAGATGTCTATTATTCTCTCATCAAGTATACTTGTTTGGAGCTGCTTGTACAGTCCTGCCAGGGCAAGTGTTCTTATTCTTGGGCATGATGCAGGTGCTTGACCTTTGTCTTTTAGCTTGTTGCTGAAGATTGCCTTAGCATTATCTTTGTTGGTCTTTATATTTTGGAGGTGGGTTTGATGGTCCTCGAATCCCCGGGAGTCCTTGACCTGATGTATGTTAACTGTATCATTGAATAACTGAGAGAGAGAGTTCAAGAGGATTGCACTCTTAATGGTGTCACTTTTGAAAAATGGCCTGAGGGCAGTAGCAAGAGCATCAGTTTTATTGCAGGAGCGAGTATTGCCCTGGGACTATGAGTTACTAAATCAACGGAGGTAGTTATTGATGTATTCCAAGTCAAACATTAACGGATTGAGAATATTGCAGAAGGTGTAGAAGGAAGGGGCAACATTCTAACAATAAAGGTGTCTTGAAGCCTAATCCAGGCATTGTAGGCAGTAGAGCAGCCATCAATGGCATCCTGCTGGTCCTGTTCAATGGTGAGTTGAATTTTCATAATGGCAAGCAACTCTTTTTTCTTGTGTTGCTTGAGCAGAGTGGCATTAATAGTAGGAGATTGTTGAGTGGCAATGGGATCATGAAAGTCATAGCTGTGGAAAACACATTGCATGAGTTAGGCCTAGCAAGAGTAATTAAATTGATCTTGAAGCTTTTCCAAGCTTTCAAGTTTGAAGGACATGAAGGAGAAGCCAGTCAACATATTAGGTTTGACATCAATAGTATCAGTTATAGTGAAAATGCAGCGAAGGATGTGAAAAGAGACAACGTAATTACAACCAAATAAGCTTGCAGAGGTGAGTGCAATGAGATCTGAGAAGGGCCAGCTGTCCTAATTGATTGAACAATAGTAGTGCCAGCCTAGCTCATAAGCGGTGAGAAGGTAAACTCTGCGAGTATGGAGAGCCAGGACAGAGGGGGATAGATGTGCACAAGGGGTGGAAAGATCCTAGATAGGAACATGTCAGGGCGGTAGCTAGGGGAGCAAGTTATCGGTTTCAGTGTAATTATATTCACTTAAGAGCAGACCTAAATGGGGCAGCAAGCAACCTTATATATAGGAGCAGGGAAGGAAGCAAGCAACAAAAAAGCTTGAAACAAGTCCCACAGAAGGTTCTGGGGTACGGCGTTGACCCTGAAAAATACTCAGAGCATTGACAACAGAAATAGGCATGCATAACAGTATAAGGGTTTGTTATAATGTCTATGACATAATAAAATATACAACTCACATTATAGAATGGTATAGATTGCTACAGAAAGGTGTGGGTATAACAATGGGTGTAGGTAATACATGAGGGAGCGTAAGAAAGGACATGAGTATCCGAAATAGAAAAGTAGGAGGAGAAGTGCAAAAATATAAGCTGATATACGATCAAAGTATGATATAACAGTGAAGATTGTTGTAAAAATACAAAGACATAACAGGAATTGAATATAACAAGGGGATATTTATACCCAAACTAAATAAATAGGATTAGAACTAACAAAAAAGGACTACATTGGGGGTAAGAACAATTATTCTGACATACCAAGTCCAAAAACAAGGATATCTTCCAGGCTTTTATTAACATCAATAAACACCTGATTCCTAATACAAGTAAGGATGATTTATGAAAGGTACAGGCCTCATAAAACCAGTACAAGAATGGAAAGAAAATGGTAGTGTATGAATTTGCAAAGAAACTGGACAGGATTTAACTATTAATCATTAATTACAAGGGTAATCAAACAAGTACTCACCCTGTCAAGTACCACAAGTTTATTGATACATTAGGCCAAAAATTGATTACAATTGCAGGAGCCTTCATGACAGTAGATACTGTATGGGATAAACTAAACAGAACCTTAAAAATCTTTGAGGCTAATATGCATACTCACACATATAGTGACACAAAACACAAGCCCCAGGAAAGTAATGGAAAACCATGCAAGACAAACCTAACAGACCCCCTTTAATTCAGCCCACTGGTTCCAAACCTGCAGGAAGTTAGGTACACACCAAACCTCCACCTTCTCCAAGACCCCCACTTACAAATTCAAGCTTGCTGAAAAAGAAAACAATACCAGCTGGTCTCAACAGAAATGCCAAGTATTACAATTGTGGCAAAATAGGTCATTTGTCTTTTGATTGCAAATTACCAAACATAGAATCTAATGCTTTATCAGTAATTTATGTAAAAAAAGCAACTGATTATGTTACAATCAATGGCCATGCCACTGGGGTAAGACAAGTACTAACAGTTGGCAAAAACAACAAATCAATTCTGGATACTCCACACATCCATAAACCTACGCTAAGAACAACAGAACACATGATGGCCATTACCACTATCAAAATCAGGCCATCACTTTAATAGATTATTAGACCAAAGGTGCAGATTTAATAACGACAAAGTTCTGCACACAAGATAAAATACCCATGATCAAATTAACCAAACCAGTTGTGAACCTTCTGGGCAGCCAACTTTAGTGACTTGGATGTCATGCAAGCACATCCAGTTCTAGGACATCCAGCCTTGAAGCCTCTCTCCAATGCATAGCAAGCTTCGGAAATGCATGCACTATGTGCAAAAGCCGGAATCCCGTCCCCCAACTCTCTCATCAAGAAAGGCACAGTCATGGGCGCCCAACGTCTGACTGCACTCACACCCCTCTATCTACTATACCAATATCTCCCTGGGTCTGTTCAAAGTTCAAACCACGCATAGGGTCTAAACGTTACCCTTTCTAATTGACTGCGGACAGCAATGCCCCCAAACTGAAATACATCAACATTGACATATTAGCAAACCACATTCATCCTGCTTGGGATCAAATGCGAACCCACCCAAACACCAATATACAACTTCTATTTCTTTTCTCTATTGCATTGGCACTACTTCAAGACTTCCTCCTCTTGGACTTCAACAACCACCTCAGGCCCCCTCACAGATACCTATCTAAAGTCCAGCACAATACTGGATCTAAATCCCCACAACAAGAATTTCTGGGATAATGAATCACTTGAGTTTGAATCAGCCATGGCTTGTTTCCACAATACCTCCACACAATAACCAAATACTTAGGCCACTACCCCAGGTACAATGCACCTTAAGCAAACCAATAACACATTATCAATTCATGCCTACAAAAGCTCCACAATATTGACACCACTATTAGACCACCTATATTGGAAGAACTTGCCTTTAATGATAAACACATCCAAACCCTCATTCAATCTCCTAACCCTAACAAGGTTAGCCATTGCACAATAATTAAAGACAAAGTATACTAATACCTTTAACCCATGAGAACCCAAACCCTCCACAACTTTATAGTACGTGCCAACGGACTTGAATCATTGGTTTCCTACCTTGGTATCTTAGTTCATAATGTTTTTCCCTTTTTCTTTGACCTGTTTCCTTGTTTTTCACGTGCCTCTACCAATACATCTGTTCTGCTAGCGACTTTTGTCTCCTTGCTATTCTCTTTGTTTTATGTCTTTGCAAAACAAATTGTTATTTTTAGGCCATAGCCAAACGGTTGCATGTGACATAGCCTTGTTCATAGCAAATAATCTATTTAATCCCCCCAAAAAAAAGAAAAGACTTGTCGTTTTCCCTCACTTGCATCTTAACAAGTTGTTATTCAAATATACTATATAGTTACCTCTTCAGTAGCTCAGACAGTCCCTCATGATCCGGACTTGACCACGTCTCATGCTTAGTACCTTTACCACTTGCTAGTCAGGTTTCCACCCCAGCGGTACCCTAGATCTCACCCCTGTTCAACCTCTTGACCAAGTCAACACCTATACCCTTGCTGCACTCACCTATAAATAACCTTACCATATTCATGCCTATTTTTTCCTTTGGGATGGAAATAAAAGTACCTTTGTTAGCCATTAAAACCCTATCACTAGGGCCTATCCATCACAGATTATTGCATCAATATAACTTTGTTAGCAATTCTCCTTCACTATGGCTGCCCAATACCCCCTCGGATTTGCCATTGCGGAGGGCACTAATCAAGCCACTGCAAACGTCATAATGGCTGCCTATAAACATTGTTGTTTATTTATTTAGGACCTCATTTTTATAATGAATCCCCTCCAGATACCACTGCAGGACTTCTCCAAACCGTATATTAAAACTTCCTGAATAGAACTTCAGACCAATGATTTTCAAATGCAATCACAGCTGTACAAGGAGTGGGTCAAGTTAATCTCATATCACCTTCGCCCATTGCCCCCACCCGTTATCATGAACCGAGTTATTAGCCTTCCCCAAGAGTACCTTGTACCCAGCCACCATCGGCCTCAGCCTTGCTACTAACCACAGTGGATCCATGTTCACCTGATCCTGACTCCCAATAAGTTCTGCCTATTACTAGCGCTACTCTATATCGTAATGCACCTCACCTATGTCCTAGCCCATTCCTGGTAACCGTTGCAACATGACAGCCCGCATCCCTGTCACTGCTCCACTTCCTAATTCGGAACCTCAGAGAATCCACTAGAAGGTTCTGGTATTACAAACCTTTAACGCGCAATAGCTTTTCATATGTTTCCATCAGTTTCTTTTCAGTTCTAGTTGTTTCTATTGTGCAGTTGATTTACAATTTCCTTTGACTCATGTACCTTCCGCAGCCACCGCGCAGCCTCTGTGCAGCCATGGTGCTTCTATTCTATTTATGTCTTTCTAGTTCTATAATCCGAAGAGGATCTCTATATAAGGAGTCCTTTCTCCCTCTCGTCTTGTTTTCCTTTCCTTTCCTCTGTACTCAACAACTTGTTTCTTTCCCTCAGTTGTATCTTAACAAGTTATTATTTGAATATACTTTATACTCTATTCTTTCAGAGCCTAGACAGCCTCTCTTGACCCCACCTTGACCAGGTCCCATGCCCAGTACCTTGACCACCCGCCGCTCAGTTATCCTTCCCGGCGGTGCCCTAGAACCTGCTCCTGTGCACCCTCCTAAACAAGTTAATACCCACACTCTTGCCATTCTCAACCGCCGCTACCCCTCTCTCATCCATGCCTACCGTTGCCCTTGGCATGGACATAACGATATCCTCATTGGCCGTCGAGATCCTGTTACTAGGACCTGGTCATCACACCCGTGTACTCAATTTCAACAATTCTAAAGCCTTTGATGGAGATTGAACAAAATATAAAATCTCTGTCAACTAACTGCCCCTTTTTTTGCCCCTGACTGCAAAAAATATGCCACCAATGGAACTCAAATTAACTATACTGCCTTCTACCTCACAGGCAGCACCGCAAATTGGTACAGTCCCCTCATCAACAAATTTACCTATATCATTGACTTTGCAGTACTAAAGGCACTCATAGTATCACTTAAAGCTGCTTTTGACAACCCAGATGCCAGACCTGCAGCGGAGGAAAAGGTTATTGAACTCAGGCAGGATTCCAAGGATTGCTCCAGCTACCCGGTCTCGTTTGTCACCTACATTGTCACTTAATGATGCTACCAAGATTATTTCTTGTAGGCACAGACTTAATCTGTGTGTCTTTACTGCACTAGCAGATCAGGTTGATGTCCCAGCTACGTTTGCTGCATTTGTTTAACAATGCATTAAGCTGGACCAACATATGAAGACCTTGAAAAAGCCTCCCACCATAGATAAGATACAAACATCTTGCCTTCATAAACAAACACCATCCACTGCAACCATCAACTACAGTGTTCCCATGGACCGCTCAGGTGTTGAAGTCAAACTAAAGCAAGGACCTCTAACCCAAGCTGACAAGTACTACCGCCGGGCCAATGGCCTTTGCCTATATTGCAGAGTGAAGGGACACTTCGCCACTGTCCGTTCCAATAATGCTTCAAAGCTCAACAGCCCCTGTGAGGCTGTTGCACTTGCAGCACCAGCAACCACAGTCTTTTACACCATCTCTCAGACTGCTACTCTGATAAAAACCTAACTTCACCTTTGAAGATAACTAAACACCTATCAAGAAGTGCCAGGATGCAACCTGGTGTCTTCTCCCCTGAACCATCTCATCTTTGTTTTACGCCTTCATGCGCCAAGATGATTGCTGCACCTCCGAAGCACAAACAAATTGACAAAGGAGTATATACCGTCGCCACCCATTTGCGCAAAAAAAGGTTGCTTGAAACAATGACTATGTAAATCAATAAGCTGGAGTTAGATTATAAAAAGGAGGAAGCCGTGAGCACTGACCGGTTGGGAGATGAGTAGGGGTCCAATCACCGGCCATCGGAAGGACCCCTCGACACACTCCACTCCTGACAGTCATGGTTGCATTGGAAGGAGGAATCAAGGCAGAGGCTGTTATCAATACAGCTGCAAATGCTCCTGTTATGGAATAGAAATTAGAAAATAAACTGGGTTTGGCAAGAAGGAGATTGCCTGTGGATATCACGCAGGCAGATGGTAAAATGTTAAGTGGAGGATCTGATATTGTCAATTCTTCTTTTAGGTTTCCAGCTTCAGCACTTACACCCTCTCCTCATACAAAACAGTGGTTGCTAGATGCTGAAGTCTTGAATATTGGATGTAGGGATTTAATTTTGGGACTTTCTTGGTTGGAGGAATAGGGTTTTTGGTGGATATTGTTGGGAAACAATTGGTTAGGAAGGACAGATTTATAGTAAGTTGTCGTCAGAGGAATGTCCCTGAGGTAACAGTAATAGAAGAAGACATGGAGGAAGGGGATACTGTGTTCCTGGTTGATGGAGCATCCCACTACGCTGATTATGCTTATAGGTCCTCATTCAAGCAAGCCAATAGACTATCCCCACACTGAAAGTGGGACCACGAGATCCCCCTCAAAGACTATCAATCCAAAGTCCCTAAAGTCCCATCATATAAGACAACCTGGGAAGAAGACATACCCTTAGAGCATACCTAGTGGAACACATACCATCAAGGGAAGTGCGTGAATCACGGTCAGCACCTGGAACACCAATCATTTTTGTCAGAGAAAGGGATGTATTTATACAACTATGCATAAATTATTGTGGCTCAACAAAATCACTACGCCCAACCGATACCCCCTTCCCGTGATGAACAAGCTCAAAGAGTAGATTCAAGGCTCAAAATGCTTCACCAAGTTGGATCTCAGAAATGGTTACTACTTCATCCGGATTAAGGAAGGCAATGAGTAGAAAACGGACTTTGAGACAACATATAGCCTATAGAAGTACACCAGCATGCCTTTTGGAGTCATCAATGCACCCTCATGTTTTCAAGAGATGATAGACGAATTCCTCCAGGGAATCAAAGAAGAAATCTACTACTTGGACAATATTTTTTTCTACACCTCCGGAACTGAAGAGGAACACTAAGCACTTGTTGAACAAGTTCTGAAAAAACTCCTACACTACGACCTTGCGGACAAACTTAACAAGTCAGAATACCATGTCAAAAAAATAGTCTTCTTGGATATGTTTTCAATGGATCGGAAATTAAGATGGATAGCGCAGAAGTCAAAACCATTGAGGGATGGGCAGTCCTGCAAAAGAAAAAAGACCTCCAAGCATTCCTGGTTTCGCCAACTACTATTGCCGGTTTATCCGCAACTACAGCCAAAGAAACAGGCCCCTAACCGAACTGACTAAGGACATCCCATGGTCTTGGGGACCTCAGCAACAAGGAGCATTTGATGACCTCAAAGCTGAGTTCCAAAAAGCACCTATCCTGGTACAATGGGATAGAAACCTGCCTACACTTCTGGTGACCAATGCATCCAGCCAAGTGGTAGCAGGTGTCCTATCCTAACTACACCTAATAGACCCAACGGACCCATTGAGCAAATTAGTATGGAATCTGGTAGACTGTCATGCAACTAAGTTCAAGAAAAGCGAGCGCAACTTGCCACTTCAAAACAAGGAGCTTTGGGGAATTGTCAGTTCAATTTTTAATAAGCACTCGTTGCTTATAGACCTACATCAATATTATGTTGTTTACACAAACTACCAAGGACTGCAGTATTTCCAGACAAAGCAAAGACTGAATAGTCATCAAGCTTCTTGGGTTGAAAAGCTCACCGAATTCAACTTTACAATTCAGTATAGACCTGGAAGTAAGATGAGGATACCAGGCGCATTGTTCCACCGCTCCGAAGGAAAGAAATCTGGAACTGATGCCTCGCTTTTCAAGAACGGACAACTGGTAATGGCTATTCAGAAAGATACCCATCCTGCTGGACCTGCACTGATATCGCCAGCTGGGAATGAAACCAAGAAGGCCTCCTTGTCATACCTTTGGAACACTGGACCACCATCTTTTGCCATTGCCCTGACTTACAAGTAGCAGAACCCTAGGAACTTTATTGAACTCAAGGGATCATATCAAGAGATTTTGTCTAGAATGGATGGATAGAGGATGTTGCCAGGTCTGTCGCCGGATGCTCTCGCTCCCAAAAGGCAAAGTCCGACAGGCACTCAAAGAAAACCAAGTGCGTCCCAATGCAAACTGCAGAAAGACTGTGGGAGGAGTTACTGACCAACATATAAAGATGCATTATTATATACCAGCGAAAGCAAGCTGTACCAGCAAAGATATTGCTATGCCTACCTCTGCGATATCTGGAAACTTCAAAGACTCCCAAAGCATATCACCTCCGACCGAGGGCCTCAGGTTGCTTTGCCTTCCTTCATGGCACTTAATGATAAACTTGGTATCGGACTACAACTTTCCACAGCACACCACTCCTAGGCGGACGGACTTAGCTAAAGAGCAATTTGAACACTCAAGCAGTACCTTTGGATCTTTGGTCACGACCAACAAAACCGATTGGCACGATGGCCACTGCTGGCCCAGTTTGCACACAGCTCGACTTCAACAATGCATGGATACAGCCCCTTCAGAAGTCATTATGGCTTTAATCCACGCACCATCCATGTCCCTGAAAAACTTTTTACAAGTCTCCTTGCTGAGGAGTGGTTGGATAGAATAGCTGCTGTCCACAACAACATCCACAACACTCTTACGCACATTGATAATAAGAGAAGTAGACTAAGTTTGCACAAGGCAAGATCATACAATTCAGGCGATAAGGTACTAGTGGACCAACAAAACCTGACCATTAAGTTATGAAATAACCCAACGCTCACTTTAAATTACATCAGTCCTTTCACAGTCAAGCATTGAGTTGGTTTACAGGTGTACAAAATGGAAACTCCAGATAGGATTTGCCTCCACAGGATCATTCATACCTCTCTCCTTAAGCCGTTTCGGGAACGCAAGAGGGACTAAATGGATATTGACAACAAGAAGCAAGATAAATTTTTCCATGTTGTGGAGAAGATTGTTAATAGTTGCCAAGTGTAAAGACAAGTCCAATACCAAGTCAGATGGCAAGGTTTTGAAGAAAAGGCAGACATATGGGAACTGATGAAGCACCTCTCGGATCCTAATATTATGCAATTGGTTACCTCATTTCATGGAGAGTTCCCTGTGAAACTGTTACACAGGGTATTGGAGGATAGGTTGTGAACCCGCTAGGTTATTATTGCTTGTACTACTGTTTAATGAAACAGTTAGTACTCTCATGACAGTTATTGGTAAATGTTCTATACCTCTCCATGCCCTTTAGCGATCCCCTATTTCTACCTTGAATGGAGGGACAATGCAAGGCTCTTTGGGAAGACTCCCGGATTGGTTTTAACGGTGAACAACCAATTTAGGGCTTGGTAATATTCTAGCAAAGTGGACACAATGATGTGGAATGGTTAAAGGGTTTTAAAGGTAGCTCTTACATTCCCATTACTCCTGCCTTGGATGATGAATTAACTGAGCAATCTAAGGAGTTCTTGTTTTTTTTTTGGAAGTGTTACTTTGGGAACCAAAGTCGTTGGAAGGGGGGGTAAGGTCACAGGGTCCTGTAAGCTTGTGCTATTCCGCTTTAATGCATGACACCAGGGACTAACCGTAACACGGACTGATCACCTATATGCTAGTCAGGGATCTACATTTGGAGTTGGATTTCTATAAAAGTTCTAAGGGCATCTTAAGTTGGACTTTTGAAGCAACTAGCCCGCTTTGTGGCTGAAGCCATATGCAAGGTATATATGCTTTTCAAGGACAAATGGACTCCCCGCGTTTAATGATCACTTCTTGTCACGTATCTTGTTTAGCAGCCGGTTGGCTATATATACCTGACTGCCCACTTAGTTTAGAAGGAGAAGCGAATAGCATTGTTCTAAATATCCATCTACTTTATACATATATTGAATTATTGCATCCTTGGTACTTTGTAATTTGTGAATATCTTATTGCACCTCTCAGTACTTTGTACTCAATACTGCTGCAAATTGATTGATTCATCAAGTGGATTGTAAAACATCCATGCTCTCCCAAAGCTATTTACTATTCTTACATATCCTCACAACCTTGAATCCATCAAGGCAAAGACACTTTAGAACCATTGGCAGGCATGCTGGACCGGGGAAGTTGTACAAAAGGAGTTTACCATTGTGTTCCAACCTGGTAAGAGGAATGGAAAGGCCGATGCCCTACCTTGTAGGTCTGGAGACTTCTCTGAAAAGAGAGATCAACATGCATGCCCAGTGCGCATTATTATTTCATCCACTATATTCCTTGAATTCTCCCGATCTAATGACTCAAGTAGATTCAATAATGAGATTAAAAACATCCTTCCCCAAGGGGCATCAATCCTTCTTGCCCATGAAAAGTTTGGAACCAAATACCAAATACTTCCCCTTAAAGAATGTACTGAGTAACAATGCCCTTCTCCATGTCAACACACTCCTGTACATCCCTGATCTTGAACAACTTTAAGGTGAATCCTGAGCTACTGTGAAAAACAACTTGCCGCAGATTACCTTGGGTTGGGCTGCCACATACAAACTTGTATCTTGGAACTACGGGTAGCCAAAAATGCAGAAGAATATTTCACAATACATCCATTGAGGATAAAACCTGCATGACACACCCTTTATGGACTTTTGAAACCTTTGAAAATTACAGTCCTTCAAAGGAGCTCAATTTCAATGGACATTATGACATTACTCTTTCTGTCAAACAGTTTCAATGGTGTGCTAGTTGTAGTTGACCGACTCCCAAAAATAGTATATTATATTCCAACCACAACTAAGTGCAATTCCGAGACTCTGCCCAGGCTTTTTATGGAAAACATCTCAAGTTATTTTGGCCTCCCATTCTTCATTGTTGCTGACCACAAGACCCAGTTTATCTCCAAGTTTTTTCCAAGTTTTTTTGCAAGCTTCTTGGAATCCAACGGAGTATCTTTGCCATTCATGGGGAGCAACTCTACTATCAAATTCTTGCCAACTATGAAGTGCAACAGCCAACATTACAAGCTCTTAATCATTCTGCCGAATGCTTGTTGTCTTTGATTTAATACTGGCAAGCTGAGATATTGTATTCCCAGTCAATTCATGCAAAACAAGCTAATTGTTGGCAAATTTCACCTCCTGCATAGACGATTAGCACCGTAGTTTGGCTCTTGAGGCAATATATCCATACTACTTCACCGTCAGCAAAATTGAATTGCAAACGCATTGGGAAATTTTGAATCATCCAGAAACTCTCCAGTTATACACATAAGCTTGAACTCCCTGCCATCATGAAGGTTCACCCAGTCTTCCATATCTTACTACTTGAACCTGTCGCTCAAGGCCCTGTCGCGGGCCAAATTTGACCCCCTCCCCCTGCAGTACTTTTTAACAAAAACCTTCAGTAGGAAGTCAAGGACATCCTTAACTCAAAGTTAGTTAAGAGACAACTTAAGTACTTTGTCAATTGGATTGGTAACAATTAAGCTACCTGGCAACCGGCAAGCAGCCTTGAAAATACCCCAAAAATTGTAAGGCGTTTCTACACTGCTTATCCAACCAAACCAAGACCCACAAACCTTTCCGTACCATAAGTAGTTCCGGTTACAACCTGATGATTATAGATGATAACCTAAACCCTATCCAAAATAGATTGCTAGAGCTCATGTTTGGAAGGCACGCTACTCTCATGAAGCAAGTTACTACCCGTACCTAATACTACCTCTGACCCAGCTTCCCTTGGACTCTGCCTTGCTATCCGCCAAAGTGGATCCATGTTCACCTGATCCTGACACCAGACAAGTTCCCCTTCATTATCAGCTCTACTCTACATTGCTATAGACCTTGCCTATATTTTAGTCTGGTCCTGGTAACCATTGCAACACAATAGCCTGTTTCCCTGCCAATGCTTTACTTCCTAGTTTGAAATCCTAGCCGGACCACCAAAAGCCCTTAGTATCACAAAGCTTTACTGTGCAATAGGTTGTCCTATGTTTCCGTCTGTTTCAATTGAGTCCTAGTTGGTTCCATTGGCAGTTAATTTCTAATTCCTTTTGATTCATGTACCTTGCGCAGCTGTGACGCTGCAACTTTATTTGGATCTTTCTAGTTTCATTGTTCAAGGAGGATCTATCTTCAAGGAGTCTTTTCTCCCTCTTGTCTTGTCTTCTTTTCCTTTCCTCTTTATGCAATACCTTATCTCTCTTCCTTAGTTCCATCTGAACAAGTCATTATTCAAATATACATTATACTCTCCCCTTTCCTGGCTTATACAGCTTCTCTTAATCCTCCCTTGAACTAGTCTCATATACAGTATCTTGAACACCTGCCGCTCACTTATTATCCCAGATGGTGCCTCAAAACCTGTTGCTGTGCACCGCCTCAAAGAAGTCAACATCTACACTCTCGCCATCTTTAACGGCCAATACCCCTTCCTTATCTACACCCATTGTTCCCCTTCGTACAGATATAATGGTACCTTCTTCGGTCGTCGAGATCCTGTTACTGGAATCTAATTAATATACTAGAGGATACCTGATGCTTGATCTAAATGTCTGAGAAGAATTTATTAGAACCCCCTTAGCTTAGTAATTCATTTTATTTATTTGGTCAAGATCCTTGTGACTTGTTTGACTAGAATTGACTGAAGGATCAATGCATGTTAGCATAAATTGGAACAAGATAGTCGACTGCACCTTGGGTACATTGAGAGCTTGGCTTCTATGTAAAAGAAGTGTAGACAATGAATACTCTCTGTCCGCCCTATGCTAATCGCCTGCCAGATAACGAACAAACTGTTGTACCATGAGAGGTAGATCAACGGGGATATACCGGTTGGTTGGCACAGCTAATGAAGTTATTCCGACACCTGTGATATAGAGGCATGAATACTGTCACAAGATCACATCCTGCCTAGGCTTGGTCATGAGCCTCATTATTGTATGCGTATGTAGATCAGCAGTGCAAATCATTTGTGATGGAGCTCCTTTGCTCCAGCAAAGCAGCGGCGCTCCAATCCTATTCATATATATCCAATTCAATAGCTTGATGAGGACCTCAAAATAGAAAGTCCGTTCTCTATTTTATCTTGTCCTATTTTCTTTTTATTTTCATGCAACAACTTGTCTCTTGCTTACCACATTATTATACAAGTCATTGATTGAATATACTCCATACTCTTCTCTAATTGGCCTAGGCAGCCTACCCTGAACTCTTGATGACCAAGAGTAATGCTTAGCATACTGGCCACCTCGTGCACGGTGATCTTTTTTGAGACGGAACCCATCTCTGAACTCAATTACCTACTCAACTAGACCAATGCCTACGCTTCTTAGATTCTGAACTCTCAGTTCTCAGCCTCCATATAACCCCCTAACCGTACCTATCACCAAGTAGGCTATCACACTAATTCCTGGATCTTTGTCACTGAGGGCTACATAATACAAGCAGGAAGGAAGAATATGATAAAGGGTTCTTTTCTAAGCATGCAAGGTTTGTATTCCATTCAAAGCAATTACGATTACAACCTCTCTTTCACATTTCAGAATTAACTTAGGATTTTGCTATTCTTCTTCTTTCATCCTTTCTGGATTAAGAATACGGAGGACATGGTTTGCTATCCCTCTTTCATCTCTTGAAAAGCTTCACAACTACATAGGTATCCCCCATAGTTTAACAATACTATATATCAATAATGTGCAGACACAACAGCTCCCAAATAGTACTGCCAATTTCATTGTTAGGAATGGTATCATTGAATGCAATAGTGTACATGTCACTAAAAACGACGAATAGTATGCTTAGAACAAAGTTTCTGAACAGTGAACATGTTGATTTAAAGAGACTTGCAAACTTCAAAATTGGAATGGAATCAATTATACAGGGTTGACTTGAGATAAGTTTCTATACACATTATATGGCCCTAGAGTCCTTTATTGATCTATTCCTGCGCCCAATGACAATTGTGTATAGCCTTCTATTATATACAACAGGTGAAACAAGTGCATAGACAACATGTGGAGCCTGAGTGTGAATTCCATACACATTAATTTTGTACATGACTATAAAACCAGTCAACTTTGATAACTTTCTCGTTGAAACGAAAGAAGAATATAAAACAAAATAGTAATAAAATACATCAAAAACATTGTACACTCATAACAAACCAACCAATGAGGGAGATGTCAAAGTTCGTCTGTCAATCTGCATTTTTATTCTTTAGGCACACCCCCCTCAGCTGACCGGCTACTTGTCACAGCGCCCCTCCCGCTGTTGTATCTTTTTTCTTTTTTTTCCATTGTCATACGCCTTTTTTTTCCATTTTTCATTTCAACTAGCCAGAAAGTGACATCCGCTTTGCATACAATGGTGCAGATTATATTGAAATTGTTGTTCCAGCACCGTGGATCCGGGGGAGGGGACAATTACAGATCAAAACATAACAGAATAGTGAGACAACTAATCTGGCGATTACCACCTCAGGGGTGGTGCACTACTACGACAAACCTGCATCAGTTGCGCTTGAAAAATATCTTTCCTTCATTGAATGTTTTTGACTAAACCACACTAAATGCATGCATATTAATGACAAATTGAATGGAACCAAAACAAAAATTGTATATATAATTGCGCTGTACCATCTACCATCTGTTTCCATGTTTTTATTGTTACATCATCGACCATCTGCCCCTTACCAACATATGCCTCCCTTGTAAATTTAGTCCTTCTTTTCTCCATATTTCCTCTTCCATCCGCTTCTCTATTGTTTGTCAAACTTTTTTCCTGTCGACCACCCCACCCAAACCTCCTCTATATTTTCTACTTCATGCAGCTTAGTAGAACCCAACGGTAAAGCAACAATGTCATCTTACAACACGGTATTATCAAACACAGAAACAATCGTACCCTGCCAAAAAGGCCAGCCGTTTCACTATATGCAGCCTGATGCTTTTAATAGCAACATCAACAAAGCCCTTCAGCTTACTGTGGAATCAAATTTCAATCCAAATGTTGGAATTTCAAATGGCATTTACACTTATTCCACCCAACAAATAAAAGTCAACCAATTACCCGACTGGAACCCAAACATCAACCAATGCTATACCAGGTCTACCTATTGCGATTACCACCGTGTAACTGTCCAATGGAATGAAATCAAAATTAGCCTTTTCATCGCACCGATGCATTTGTGGGTTGCACTAAATCAACGCAACAACGAGGAAATTGCATACTGGAAAACAGCCTGGTGGCATACCTGGGTTGGCATTATACGACCACCTGGCAGCAATCGTAACGCTGGCACGGAGTTACTTATTTTGGATGCGGATTGGCAGGACCGTTCTTGGGAAACCCTTTATGAGATACCAGGCCGCATTGCAGGCCAACAATCTTTCTTCGACAATTGGAAAGAAGCACCAACCAAGGCGGGAAAGTGCTCTGAACCAGCCAGCATTAAACAAGTATAGGCAGGAGGAGAGGGAGGCGGCAATGGACGATGCGTATTTCTTTCATTGTCATTTATGTTGAAAGTGGCTTGTAGCCAGATAGATTTAGGTAGCGATTTGTCGGAATTAGGCTTTATAGTAGTTAACAAAATTTGTACCTACTACAATGTATATGTATACAAACAAGTTTTATGTCAATCCTTCATGCTCATCCCTGACTTGTCCTCTACCTGTTGCCATTGCCATCATACAACTGCCTTTTAGTTAATTTATATTAGATTATACATCTGCACGTTATAGATATCCAATACTCACATTACATATATTCTTCCTTCAATTCCCACCTGGAACTTATATGATTTTTTCTTCCATTAAAAAGTATGTATGCATATTTAATCAACGTACTTTACCTTATTATTTCCATGTATACTGCATTCATCTCTGCTTATTGCAGTTAATTGATCTAGCTGTAGTTACCCTGCTTTAATTTATTGTAGGCCATCCAATTCATATCCTTTTATACTATGTAATGTTTCAGCCGTTTGTAGTAACATTATGGCCATTTGTATGGGGTTTAAAACAGCCAGGCCCCCCCCACGACAATTAAATATTCATACTCCTTATGCTTTCTTTTAACTTCTCTCTCCGCCATTACATATACATAATTTCTAACACTCTCACGTTCTTGGCAAATTAATTCTGCACCACCCTCAATCTTATTTTTCCAGATTTAAATTATGGACGACAACAATGAAATAGCTTTGGCCCTTGCAAAAACGTAGCTAGGTATGACTCATGTAATCCCCAAGTAAACCTGCTTGAAACCAGTTACTAATGAACCTGTAGAGAATGACAGTACGTCAATCAACCTAGAGCAAGATATCTGGATGGCGAGAATACAAATTGGCCTGCTGCCACAATCCAATAACCCGCCATTACAACCGGTTTATCAACCCATTGCTCTCCCCCCTTCTACGGCTATAGTACCCATACTAAGTGTTAGAGACTTTAAAGCTACCTTCTGTAGACATCAGCGCAAGATCGAGATATAGCGAGTATTGCTCATGTATAGGGCTCCATACTTCAAAATGGACAGTGTTAATTTTGGACCTTTCCCCTACAATATGTTTAAGATTGAATGGCCTGGTTTCCCGATTACAGATAGTAACCAAGAGATTAAGACGGCTAGAGCCATGTTCTACACAATTTGCGACAATACTAACAACAACTTTATAACGGGGTTGATGACTGTTGTAGATGCGTGGGTAATGACAACCATCCGTGGACGTGGCTTTTAGACTTTGAACTTTCCTTTTCTACCAAACCCTTAGTGCATAATTGCTAGACACCCCCGTTCTCAAAATCCTATACTTAATGCGGTTGGAAATCCAGTAGCTGAAGCAGTTCAAACCGCCCCCGTCTTCTGCCAACACTTGAAGCACCTTATCTGCTTTGTCACCCAACCTCAACATAGCTTGTACATTTGGCCTTATATTTTACAGGCAATACATCCAGAATCTCCCCTACTGATGAACCAGATAAGTCCAAATACTCCCCCAATCTATTCGGGATTGAGCATGTGTGTGAAAACTATGGCTCCCTGGATGCTTCACCATATCTTACAATATGTTGAGCAAAAATGGCAACACATCGAGTTACAGCTAGGAGACTGCTTTATTCTTACCACCTCCGATACACATGACAAGGCAATTGTGCGATGCAATCCCTATCGTCTTTCTTGTCTTGTTTACAGGTTTCCCCCTCTGATCATTTTGAATACGCAAATGACGTCATTAAAAGTGCCAACAACAATCTCAATATTAACAATCCTCTTTACAATATGTGGTAAGATGCATGCGCACCTCTTCTACATTTTGTTTTTTTCTTTCCATTTCCTTTTTTTTTTATTAATTATCGTTATGTTGTCTCTCTTTTGGCTTTTTTTTTTTTTTTCCTTATCTTGTCTTCTCTCATTCCATTTCCTTTTATTGGATATCTGCTCACCTGTTTTGCCTCTTTTTTTCTCCTTAACTTATCTTGTCCTCACTCATTTCATTTGTTTCATTGGATATCTACTTGTTTGTCTTGCCTTTCTCTTTTTTAGTATAAATATATCTCGTCTTCCCTAATTTATTCTTTTTCATGTGCTATCTGCCTGCCTGTCTTGCCTTTCCCCTTTTTCCTTTTTCCGTTTATTTAATAACTTATTTCAATATATTTTTCCCTATAATCAGTAACGACGTTATTGTCTTCACTTTTATTTTCATTAATCTCAATTAGTTTCTATTAGTTTATATACATAACCTTTAAACATGAATCCTTACACGTTTTTATCATTTGAATGTCCATGCACAAGTTTTGCCCTTGTAGGGATTTACTCTCTTGTTTTAATTGCTATCGTTCATTAAAAATTCATATTGTCCCCTTCCTTTAGCATATAAGACACATCACCAGTGTGTTGCAAAACAATGTTGATCCTAACGTCAAGCAAATGTAACCTTATCAATATCTATCAATTGGCCAACGAGCAATACTGACAAAGGTGTATTTGAAAATAACTAGGCAAACATAACTATATAATCACTAAGTTTTTCTCACATGTTTGGCCACTCCCTTATTCTTGGCTGCTGCCATTTCCCCTCTCTTGGAATGTCTCTCATTGCCAGCGTCCTTGGCCTTTGCCTTCCCTTTCTGAAATGTCCCTGCATGTGCAAACATATTGATCCCATTCTTCACTCCCCCTTCCGCAATGTCAGAAACGTTGTGGGTCACAAGCGCACTGCAAAGGAAGAAAACCTGTCCTTCTTTAAAGGGCACACGCAAGCCTGCCTCCCACATCAATAATTCCCCCCCCTCCCATTCACCACATCGCAGGACAACATTGAATCCTGTCTTCACATCTGGATTATCCTTGTTAGGCTATCCAGCTGCGGTCTGGTTCTTGTTAATGACAACCGATGTGACGATGCCGGCCAGTTTCCGGATTTGATGTCCTTGTAGGGGGTTTTTCCTTTCTGGCAACACAGTGGGCAGTGTTGTTAATTAAACCGGTCACCCAGGGGTGATTCTCTAGGATGAGATACATTTTGGGATTGATGAGCCTAACCATGGCACCAACCCAGGCAAAAAGTTCCGCGTTCGCATTGAGTCATGCTTTTGGGTGGGGTAGATCTGCCTTGTACTTGTTATTGATGAAATTGCCCTTGCTATAGTCAGCCCGCAAAGCATAATGCACTTTGCTGAAGTTACTTCTCCCCACATCCACGCTCTTGTGTTTGGGCAGGATTTTTGACAACTTCTTCAAAGCTTCCAGCAGGTGGGAGGGAACGTTCAGACGATAACCGATGATTTACTTGTTGACATTCATGACAATCTTTGTATGCCATCGGTTTGAGTAACTTTGGTGAATTTGTTGGGTAGGCTGCAGTTCCAGGTTTCGTTCTTGTGTCGGGGTTTGGCCAGCAGGAGCTGACCTCTGAGACCTGTGTTCTTTGCCAGCCGCTTGAGTTCCAAGAAGCTCTTGTTGCACTGGTGGATGTACATGTCTTTTCGTTGCGCTTTCCACCATGCCCAATGCCTGGCAACTATCTCCGGCATCTTTTGTGATTTGGCTAGTTTCCACCCGAGACCCGCTTGCCTGAACGCCTGGATTTTGACCAGGTGAGTGATTCGTCGCTCTTGTTTTTTGCTGAGTTCTGTGGCCTTCTTGCTTAGTATGTTCCACCAATTCGGGAGATTGTCACAGGCTTCCAGGTCTGCGGGGCTGGAGTGGGATTTGCATTGGTCCTCCTCCTCCAACTGATCTTGCTTTTTCATGCCTCCCAGATCCTCGTTGTGCTCCTGTTCCGCGTTGGAAGTATTGTTGGTGAGTCTGTGCTTTCTGCTCTCGCGTTGTTGGGTGAGGCTCTTGCCTCCTAACTGTGGTACCTGAGATGAGAAGCCGTGGTACCTGAGATGAGAAGGAGGGTGTCAGTGGTTTGCTTAATTTGTATTCCATTTCCATGTATATCAAGCAAGTTTGATTAATAAAACCCAAGTGCATGCAGGTCCCGTCGGGAGTTTGGAAGCAAGCACTTCGCACTGTTTACAAGAATGTGGCAAAAGGCTGCCTCTTTCACCGATAGTATAATGGTTTGTCCGAGGACCCTCTTTACAGACAAAGGGATAAGATTTTGCATGAGGCCTCCCTAGATTGTACTCTGGTAAGGACTGGGCGTTTAAGTCATGTAATCCGCATGATGGACCGGAGCCCAAGTCAGTTTTCAGAATCTGCCAATCTTTGCCACGTAAAGCGGTTACACATTTCTTGAGGCTGCAAGCAATCCTTTCGGCCCGCATTGTGTGAACTAGTGCCTAATAGTTTATTTCACACCCAGAAACTATCAAAGGGCTGCTCCGTATCGTATTGCCGGTCTTTGCACTCAAGTGGGTTGGAAAACGAGGTTCCTTATAAAGACATCCGATGTGGCTTGTGTTTTGAGATCACACAGGTCTGAAGACCCGGAGCTCATGGCCAAAGGGGCAGAAACCAGAAGGGTTGAGGGGAGGCCATCCCCGACAACAATGATTCTGGGCGTAAACGGCAGCAGGGGCAGGTACCAAGGGGTTGGTGGAGGTGCCAACTTCCAACAAGTTATCCTCAGGTGTGGTTGCATTTTGCAGAATCTGGGAAACAATCATAGCAAACCACCAACCTTTTTGCAATTGCACTCCTCCAAATCTCCCTCCAATACCCCTCCATTATCGCTCCCATTAATGCTACCATCCGCTTCCGTAGTTTCTGAGTTGCTGTACTGGTGTTCCTCCGTGAGGCTCATTGTTAAGCGTGGCGTTGCATGTCGCGTGTGCCTACGTCATCTCAAAGTCAGTAAGCAACCATCCCTTCCGGTATGGACATAACTGCGATGTTTGTCATGATGGGGTTGATTCCGCGTGTGTCCTGCTCTGGTGTACCTGTAGGTCAATTCAGTGATCGCCTTATGTGCTAAGGAGTAACGTACGGTTGTGATGGGGAGAAGCCGCAATTAGCTGCTTAAGATTGTTGACTGAGGCGATTGTTCTATTTTGGCACCTGGAATTCCCCAGACGGCCTCAACTACTGGGTGTGATCTTAACGAGTACTGCATATTCCCCGTGCGTTTGGTGGGCGTCAATGGTTGTGATGGTTGGGTGTATCGAATGGGTGAGGGCTGGTCGAGAATGGTTAAGGCTGCAGGCTTGGTTGGCTTACAGGTGCGTGGCCCTAGCTCCCTTGGCGCTTGGCTGACGAAATCTCGGCCTGATCCCATTTGGCTGGCGCGCAAGCCGCCTAACGACCGGGGGTTCGGGCTGCCAATTGGCACCTTGCCTTCAATCAAGATCTCCGCATGGCTACCATCACCGACTGACAGCTTCCATTTGGTCCCATGAGGTCCTGATAGCCCCCTGGACATACCCACCATGATGACTAGATCTTGGCAGCCATGCAAGGAACGTTCTAGCGCGCTATGGCCATAGAACTCCTGCAAGCCCCAGAATCGCTGCGTGGCTGGCCAGCTTCAATTGAATATTGTGGAAGTGATTTTGAAGGGAAATGAGGGTAATTCGAGAGTTGAAGTAGGGAATTGAAGTGGGTGGATATTGTGGAAGTAATTTTGAAGTGGGTTGAGGGTAATTTAAAAGTCGAAGTAGGAAATTGAAGTGTGTGAGCATGTGGAAGTAATTTTAAAGTGAGTTCAGGGTAATTTGAGAGTCAAAGTAGAGAATTGTCAGAAGTGGACGTTGTAGAAGTGATTTCAAGGTGAGTTGTGGGTAATTTGAGAATTAAGGTAGGAAATTGAAGTATGTAGTTGTGTGAAAGTGATTTTAAAGTGAGTTGAGGGTAACGTTACAGTGGGAGTGGGAAATTTGGCTTGAAATGTGTATCTATGCATTGTAACTCAACAATTGTGCACTACCCCTTTTCCAAACACAGACAAAGCCACCGCCAATCCACACCCCTCTAGAGAATATGAACTTGTATTACAGCGTAATCTGTCCCAATCCACAACACCATCCCCTTCTTTGCCTCAAGATATAAATGCCTTCCAAAACTCCAAATCCCCTCTAACTTCATCACTCAAATACATTCCGTCTATATCACAACCCATTGCCCAAACACCCTTCTGAAACTCTCCTCCGAAATAATACCATCCCACAGCTGCTACCTCCAGCACAATTCTTGCGGGCCACCCTGCCCTAATACATTCCCTATTCCCGTTTGGCATTCCTTTTCCCATCCACTTGCCGCAAGTCTCTTGATCCAGTAGGCAAAAGGAATAAATCTTGCTAGGCTTCAACTTTAAATGGTGTTTTGCAGCCTTTAATCTGGCTTTGATTTCCTCATACCAATTGCAATCCCATGTACAGCGTCCCTCCCAGCCTTCTTCGTCCCTTCCCCAACACCAAACACAATTGCTTCCAATCCAGAGTAGTAGATACCTTATCCTCCTTCTCTTTTGCTATTGTGTTCCCCGTATCTGCACCTCATTCCTCTATATCATCCTCCCAACTGTACTCATTTTCTCCACAGCATTCCTTCCAATCTCCCTACCTACATCCCTGGATTCAGGAATTGACTCCTCTGTTTCCTCCATAAATTGATTAAAGGCAGAAGTGGACACTACTGCCTGGTTAAGAATTGACTCACTTCTAATCTGCGTCATCCCCCTCCTACTCAAGAAATGATTGATAGGATTCAACACCGTTGCCTTTCTCACTTTTCTCAATCCATTCGTACTATCTATCCCCAAAACTCCCTCCCCAAGTCCATTCTCAGGTCCACTTTGCATTGTTGTATTAATGTCCAACAGGTGCGAGTGTGTGATATCAGCCCCCCTACCCATCATTACTCCACAACCCTCACGTTTTTCTTCCTCCTCTTCAGCATCCTCAGCCTCCTCACTCTACCTATTTACTTTACTGTACACCAATATCTGCATTGCCAGTGTTGGTAATATTACTGAAGAAGTAATATCCCCAAAACCATCATTCACACTCCTTTCCCTTTCCAATCCCTCCATTGCCTTTTCCCAAACCTATTCCCTAATTTTACTCCCATATTCTTTCTCATCAGCCCTTTCCTCCCTGTCACGGACTCCTGCGAGTGCAGGGAACACGTGACACTACCGTCGCTAGCAAGATGATCCTACCGGTGTCGCAGCAACTGGGGCTGCGGCGGGGTTGAAAAGAAGGTCTATGCTAGTCACAAGTGGCTGTAGAACACCTTTATATACTATTCCAGCCAACCGATAACATGTCGGTTGATCCAACTTTTGGTGCAATGGTTACTATATGATCTGGAACGCAATAACGGTAACACTCCCTCTCATCTATCCCATCCTCGAATTCTGATGAAATGCATATCACCTCATCAGTTTTCCGTCTTTCAACACCCTTTCCCTTTTCCTCCCTCCCTGTGTTCAAAGTAAATTTCCTCCCCAATACTCTTGTATTCCTTCCCGAGGCATCTAAGGGTTCATTTCCCCCATAACACCTTCCCTCCCTATAGCTACCTCGTTGAAGCTGAGAAACAGTTGGTAGTTCCAAGCTACAATTCCAATCATCCATTATCCAAGAATCATCCTCTCGTTCCTCCTGTCCCCTGCCACATTGGACTCCCCTATTTCCTAACTCTTCTACCATAACCTGAGTCAGATCCTCACTATACTCCCCCTCCACACTGTCTCCACCCTCTAAACCATCTCCAACTTCCTTAATTTCATCATCCCCCTCTAACTCCACTTCAGGCATATCAACCTCCTCAGGAACCCCCGTTCCAGCCTGTATCCGCTCAAACTTCACTAGGACTGCCTCCCCCCTAAAGATTTCCTCCAACATCTCCCTAGCATCCCTTGCCTTTCCTGCTTCCATTTTGTTTACCACAGCCCCCCTTCTCTTGCAACAGTCACACAACTCCCCATTGGGTATTCCCTCACAAGAGCGCAGCATACCATCCCAAAAATACCCCAACAGGTCTCTCCTACATTTGCTTGCACGCAAGAAGCATCTCCACATGTAGGCCTGATCCATTCCCTCCATTTCATCCCCATCTACGCCATAAACGGTGGCTTCTTCAGGTGCTCCATTTGAACTCTCCGGTTCTGACGTCCCTTCAAACACCAAAGTTGCTACCGCACTCCCATTTCATCTACCCCCTCTGCCACTCTGTTGTACATATTCAACTATTGTACCCGGGAATCCCACATTCACCACCCTGTCCACCTCAAAGTCCGCACCTGCTCCAATCCCCTTCGTTACAAAAGGCCATTGTGCTCCACAATCTACCCAGCTCTGCAATGACAATTTTCTCGCTACCTCCGTCATGTCAGAGTGGTGTCGGAATATCACCAGCCCCAAATGCTCCACCGCCACTGCCCCATCTTTCAACAATCACTTGGATCCAAAAAACACCAAATCATGCTCATTCCCCTTCAATCGTCCTTCTCCTTCTACAAATTGCCTCAACCAGACAACACTCCTCTTCCACCCTCTTTTCTTATCCCCCTTCAGAGTATTGTGCTGAATGTCATAAATGATATTGGTTCTGTAGGTCAAGGAACGGTGAATATCTAGCCCTTCCATCTTTAAACCCACAGCTTGTGCCCATGATTTTGTCCAATGGGGGAGCATCGTTGCCATCAGAAAAAGCAATGGACATGACAATTTGGATAACAGTGCAATTTTAGCCATGCAGGGCCTAAACCCCTCCAGCTGCTTCTCCCCAATCATCAGCGCTTATTTAAACACAACAACATGACAGTCATCAACAACAATCTTGCTAATATGATTAGTATCTACTCTCTCCCTCAACCAGTCCAAGACAAAATCCTTCCTCAAGCTGTCGTAGCTCAACACTACTACTCCAGTCTGTGGCCTACAGCCTATCCTGTCCTGAAATGCCACTCTTTCGTTGATCTTCAATCCAGCTGCCTTTACCCTCATAATTTGGTCATTAACCAAAGCTGTATAAGGGCAGTACACTATTGTTAACCGTGCCTCATGATGAAAGGCAGGCAGGAGATACAACCATGAATTTCCCTCTCCCGTAGGCATAATAACAAGCTTAGGCTTTCCTTTCCAGGACTTCCGCACAAGCTCAAGAAACATTAACTCCACAGGTATCTTTTGCCAATGACATTTAAACCTCTCCTCCTTCTCCGGAAACTTCTTAAATGTCAGTTTATAAGCCATAATAGCTTGGTGTTTCACTCCCGCTTCACTCCATTCCTTTGCTCGTTCCGCAGGCTTCTTAGAAAAAAAGGATTGAATTGTGGATTGGTTGCTAATATTGGTGGACCGCAATGTCTTGCTAACTACCTTCCTCTTGACCTTGTTCCTGTTCCGGCCAGCAAGGATTGCCTGGTGCATGCGTGAGTTGCTCTCTGCCCCTGAGTTCAAAACGTTATGCCAGTCAGCACATGCTCTGCGGAAGATATTTAACGTCTTCTTGTCAACCATTCGGACCAGCTAAATATGAGAGATAATAGTATAATTCAAAACAGCAACAGTATGAGAATGACCCGCTTGCAACTCTCTGACTGTATCCCCGATATCTTCCTCCATTTCCCTTTCAAGCCTCTTTCCTTCTACAGTTATGGATTCATAACAGCCTACCGCCACCTGCCGCCACTCTCTCACTCCCAGCCCAAAGTCAAAAACAGCTTCCCAGTCAGTATGAAGAACCGTTGACAGTTTTTCTATTGTCGAGATCTTTCTCCCATCAGACAAAACGCTTGTAGAGTTGTCTTGAACATCCTCCTTTCTGCTCACACCATTCAATGCATGTCTTTGGACTGGCTCCAACATGACCAGGAAGATAACCAACAGTGAGCCCACTTCATCCGGAAGTACTCGTGTTTTAACCTTGTTCCTTCCGGTCTTTTTGTCCGTCTTATTATAATCTGCAAAAAGCAATACCTGCCTTTCTAGAATAATAACATTTCTTAACCTATCTCATTGATTTTGATACACCAATAATAATATTTCAGCCCCACAATGTGGTAATCCAGACGAGAGATGCATTGAAGAGACCAATCCTTCCAAGAAACGTTCATACCAAGCCAGGAACCGTTGGGGCCACTCTGTATGTAGCCTGCCACTCCCGTCACCTTCCCTTTCCTCTATAACCTCCGAGGATCTCCTTCCCTCAAGCTACCATTTGAGAACTAGATTGAACTTATCCTCAAAGGGACTCCTCTCTTCTGGCCCATATTTGACTTCCAGAAAGCAGAAATGCAGAGCTTTCCTCCCTGGATCATCTACAACATTGGCTAACAATTCTACCCATTCACCAATGTTTAATTGTCTTCCATCCAGAATATTAATCTCCAATATTCTCCAACAGTTATTCAAAGCATGATGCAAGGCTGCCTGGATTCTCTCAATGTGCAAGAGCTTTCCTCCAAAGATCAATCCACCCTTCATCTTTGTGTAGGTAATGGTGTGGCGGCTTTATGTGCTTTTGTTAATGGCCATTCCATAGGGAAGTAACATTTGTACTTGTGAGAAGACCGTGCTGCCCGTTGAGGATAGGGACGTTCTTTTAATATAATCCAACACAGTTCCAATTTCACCTAAACCATCTGTGTAACACTCTTTCTGAATCCATAGCACACTGAACAATCGTGTACTATAGGTGATATCAGCCAATGTCCGGGTATATGTCCTTGCATCCCTTAAAGTACCATCTTTCCCGTCCACCCCACAGAAGCTCAAATAACAAGAAAGTAGAGGATTTTCAACATAATAACAATCCGCCCAGGTTGAGGATATAATTATCCGGAGTAGTAGGTTCCTGATCTCATAGCTATTATTTCCCCCTGGATTTGCCAACTCCTGTTCCAACAAATCCAAAGAAGGCTTGATTTGGAAGTCGAGGTTATGCCGAACCGTATCTGCCTGAGATGGGTTAAAGGGGAAATCTAAACTGCATGTGGAATAATCCACTCCCGCCATCTTCTCTATCTGACCAACCAAATCTCCTGCCCATGTAAAGATACAGTTTCACAAGTTACCTGGTACATCATTGCCACCAGCGTACTCCCCTCCTGCCTCCTGGCAAAGGACTCTTTGTTGAGCGTTGGATGTATGTTCAAGCCAATTGTCATAAAACCAATGCATTGAAGTATTCCAAACAAGTGCATATGTGAGAAATCACTTCCACATCCGTTGGTATTTCCTTGTTGATTCTGCCTACACCAATTGTGGCAGCTTGCCTGCATGCTGCATGGATCCATCCGAGGTAAGTCTAACTTCCCTTAGCTTTGCAATTGTTGTTGTTGGTAAGCTCTTCCATGAATAATTGGCTTGCTTCTACAAGTCTTCAAACTCATTATCCAACCTATGCCATTGCTTTTTCTTTAGCCTGCCATTGCCAGGGCCTCTCAAATACCCCAAATCGGTGTTCAATCCCAGCATTTTCTAATCTCTTCCTGCAAACAGTTGACTCCACCCTGTTCTATGAACCCATTGACTTTCGACCTCTTCATTCATATGGAAAAATTGCACGGAGGAATCATTGCTCCCCTTGATATACTCCTCATCAAATAATTTTAGAATTGACTGAGTTGCTTGATTCACCTCCCATGTCAATTTTTGCACCTCAAAGGAGTTGTGGTTTGGAGTAAACGGCTGCATTGATACTGAATGTGGAATCGTATTTCCTATTTAATACTCTCCATGCTCTGCCCTTACATGACGCCTTGGGGTATTTATTTGCCCAGCACAGTAGGTGCACTTTGGGCAACGTGCTCCTTGTTTGACTTCCAGATAAGGCAAAAGATTGATTGCTTAAGTACCCGGTAACATCTTTGTAGTATTAGCTTAATTCTATCTCTAATCAAAATGCTAAAACTTACTCTATTATCCACAATATTTCTACTACTCAAACCAAATCCTTCCAAAAACTCCCGTACACTAAATGCATCTGCCGAATTGCATTGTTGTTTCTTCTCCAAGTGTAAAATCATTGTATTCCTACCCAAGCCCAGTCTGTGCATCATGCAGATGACAATATTTATTGGCATTCCAGAACACAGCTCTGCTTCGGCTCTGATAAGGTCTACATGGTACTGCCACCTGCACTAGTTGGCTGTACCGCTGTAGCTCCATCAGCAACATCTATCTCCTCCTCTTCAACAACTGTATTTAATACGTTACTATAACTTCATCTATATTTCTGGATTGTGTACTTACCTTCTGAGACATAATTATGAGTTGCACAATGTTTCTGCAACATCTGTGGACTCTTGGGTTTGTAACCATTACACCTAGATCGACAATGAAAATATCCCTCACCTTCTCTCATTATCACCTTTTGTGAGTTGTCCAACTACGTACCATGTGTGGCTACTTGATAAACAATCTGTGCATGTTGTTTTTGTTCCGCCTTTGTGTCGAATATTGCTTTGCATCCTGTTTGCTTGCATGCAATTTTTAATGTTAAATCCAACATGATGAGATGGTCCTGGGTTGCTGCAAATCTGATAAATGGATTGAAAGTATAGGAATTAATAGATAGAATTGCAATATTGTGTTCAATTAAACTCTCATGTTGTTTTCTTGTTGCAAGTTCAGCAAAAATAAAATTATAACCACATATGCTATGTGTTGGCAAATTGCTTGGACATTAGCCCCTGAATGCTTTTCTTGGACATTTTCACATATTTACTCAGCATACGTCATAACTATACTAAGGACTACCCAAATACGCATGTATAACAATCACAACTAAACTATTTTACTAGCCAGGGTAAGGAAACCTCCATACAGGAGTTAAGACAATCCTAACATAACACCTTTATAAAATAAATATTAACGGAGATGAAAGTGAATACAATTGCATGAGCCTCTGGGTGTAGAATTGGAATGAGCATATATTAACATCATTTGTAAGTGAAATTTAGAGATAGGTTAACCACTGGGAAAGTGGTTTTATCTTAATTCAAAAAGAATTTACTCGCTTCTAGGAAGGGGTTCCAAATAATCAAAAGATGTTAACGTAAAATCAAAGCTATGGCAAGAACTTTTGGCTGCAGAAATAGAATTAGCATATATTAAAGTTTTATTTAGATGAAATTTAACGATAGATTAACCACTGGGAAAGTGGTTTTATTTCACATTTAAGTCTCACTCAACTATGGGTTGACCCTGGGAAAGTAGTTTTCTTTTAATTCAAAGATAATTTAGTTGCTTCCGGATATCAGTTAACAGTTATATTAGCATCATGCAAGAGCATCATAAACAAGGCGAACTGGAAACAAGAACTTAACTCTGGTAAATATATATAGAAATTTAATTGAAAGTTAATTGTGTCAATACAGTAAACCATAACATGCATTAAGACTGCATTTACTCAATTTGGTTGTATATTGCTTATTATAGTTGTAATGTCTCCAACTCAAGTACCAGAAACCAGCCCACCGTTACCTGCATGACTCAGCTACCAGGAACAGTTAAGCCCATGCCCCTTACCCTGTCCATCTTAGTGCCCCTTTACTAACACAACTACGGCTGGTCTGACTATTTTCGTTTCATATACCAACCGTAGATTATCCTATTTGTCTAGGATTTCCGACCCCATGCTGTAGACTTTTATGTTGATTTCCTCCATTGCCCAGTATAATTAAGGTTTACTATTCCACTAAATAGTCACCTTAACTATCAATAAAGTTAATATCAGTATCTACTTGCACATGCTAATAATTATTTTAAAAGAAAACTTAACTTATTAGAACAATGAAATCATATATTTTACTTGGAAATAATTTTCAATGACACCATTTTAACTTATGCAACAGATGGCACTTAAACGCTTTATACAAGCTTTAGCCTTCTGAATGTCCTTTGACCTGTACAATACCACATGCCACCAATTTGGTTGCTACGTACTACTGAGGAACTAGTAAGACACTAACACATTACCTAACCCATGTTCAGATTAGTGGCAACTGGCTAACACAGACCCTTGTGCATCATACCACCACACCTTTAATGCTTTAACAAGTGGGTTACTTGAGTTACCCAAATTTATATGTCTTTTTCTACTCAATCCCTAGGAGTTTGTATATAACCGCAGGAAAGGTAGTTTTTGGTGCCCACTGTGGGGTAACCCACCTCACTTTTTACATGGGTTACCACGAGATGCCCTCCCTATCTCACCTGGGATTATATTTAGGTTCTTATCATGTCTCAGGTCCCTATATAATTTAAAATGGTATACAAGGAGCTACCAGTGAAAGCCCTCAATGGTAGAGTGGAGAATCAAGGGATTTATATTCTGGTACAAGATTCATAATAGCTGCATTATTGATGGAGATATCGATATTTATTTCCACTGATAACTTTGGTTATTACTAGACCCCTGCTTTTTTCTATACAGCTAAAAATATTGGTTGCCATGTAATATACATATTGCCTATATATTGTGGACTCTGGACTTCTCACTTCCAGAAGTATTTGCTATTGTTATATTGTTGATACAAGTCATGTCAGATACTGTGAATTGTTTTGACGAATAATACATTAGAGTTTGCCTTGTAATTTGTCAGTAAGTTTTGAGAACGCCAGCATGGGGTTGGTATTAAACTACCTGTATCCCTACGCGGTCACTGTTGCCTGGACTGTGGGGGTTCTCGCAAATGCAGGAGGATACTAGAGTTAATCCTTGTTGCAACCCTGTAATTGGTTACAAAGTTTTTCAAACAAGGTTATAGGATTTTCTTTCTTTTTTTTTTTGAAATCAAGTTTATCCTTGTTCGCCTTTCGGCATGGCGCCCAGGCCAAGAAAACTGCACTACACCTATAAAGCAAACCTTCTCCCCCCTCTCCCCCTCTCCCCCTCTTCCTCCTCCCCCCCCCCCTCTCCCTGCCCCCTTTCCCATCTTTTCTGCCTCCCTTGTTCTCGGTCTCGCTACCCTTCGATTGGGCGGCATTCTTATTTCCTGGCAGAAGTCCCCTGTTGGGTTATCCTTGGTGGCTCTTGGGTGCTTGTGGCGTATTTGGCGGTTTTTGGGGTAGGCCCAGGTAATGTGTTCGCCGTCCTCAGGTGCGGCCCTGCAAAGTCTGCACTCGTCCGAGTCAGCTATGTTTATCTTATATCCCCAGGCTCGGAGGGGTCCCTTCTTGGATGTCAACCAGGTGTATTTCCTTATGGCCGCGTTGCTCCAGCCCAAGAAGGAATTGGGCCTTTTGGGTTCGAGTACTGTAGATCAGGCTTGAAGGCCGTTACATGAAACTAGGCCGTTGGGGGGGGGGTTGGTTGCTGCTCCTTAATTGGCCAGCCTATCCGCTTTCTCTTTTCCTGGGATTCGTATACTTACCAGGATCCATGTGATTTCCCATGTCTCGTTTCCTAGGGATTTTTTCTCGGGCCTTCAGGATCTTGCAGTCGCAGTCTGTTTGTGCCCTGGCGTTCCCGGAGAGGAGGGTACGCACTCTGGTGACCGTCGCTTTGGCTGTCTGAGAGGATCAGTCCCGTATCCCCCGATATAGGGCACTTCAGGGCATCCGCGACGGCCTTCATCTCTTCCTCAAAGTTCGTAGCTGTGTGTCCCAGTCCCTCCCCATTTGTTGATCTCTGGTTGGTTCCGGTCCGATTGGCCTGGGATATGTAGTCCCCATCCTATTCGGACCATGGCCGCGTCTTCCGTCTCGGTCCACTCGGGTATCCCCTTATTGGCGCAGGGGATCTTTGTGGCCATTCTGGACCCGTCCGTAAACATGATTGTCCTTCCAGCCTCGGCGTTGTGTTCGAGGGCTCTGACGTAGGTGAGTGGGGCTACAGGTTCTGAATAGAGTCCCATGCTGGGGGGTTCCTTTCAGATTCCCCCTTCGAGATTATGATCGCTTCAAGGTTTCCGTTGATCTCGTAGAGTTCCCATGCTTCCTCCAGGAGTTGTCTAGTATTCGCCTGGGGGTGTGAAGTGTTGTATCTCGCCCGCAGTGTATCCGCGTTCTCGGAGGCATTTGATGAGAGGATGGATCTTCTCCTTTTTCTTCCACGATTCCTCGATGGTGTGTCCATTCCGCACACACCGTATGCAGGAGGTTCAGTCCTAGTGCCGCCGCCAGGGCCCCCGTAATTCTCCGTAGAACCTTCGTTTTGGAAGGTTTGGGCTTGTGCCATTCCCCAGGTGTCGTCCTTTCAGAAATTCAAGCCCGTATGTTGCTTGCCACTCTAACCTGGCTCTTGCAGATGTTTACCATGTTTTTCGGAAGCGTAGATATCTCAGGATGGGGTGTTATGGCCGCCCAGATGCGTCTCCCTTTGGCGAGCCTTGTTCCTGCCTCCGGAAGCTCTTCGATGCCGGATTCCTCTCGGGGTTCCATGTGGTGTAGGTTCTCCAATCTCAGGTCGTCAACGTAGGCAGTGGGTTGGAGGTGCCTTAGGGTGGCTATTGTGCCGTCTAGTGCCTGGGAGGATGCAATCATGAAGATCACCGCGGACAATGGTGACCCCTGAGGTGTTGCGCCCGTTACCCCCATGCATCCCCTGACAGCCCCATCCCACATGATCTGTGCGTCTCGTGGGGGGGAGAGGAATTGGTGTAGGTATCTTGTCCATCTGGCGGCCGCTTTCAAACCCATGGCCCATGTCTAGGACGGTCTTGAGCTGCACGGCGTTAAAGGCGTTGGCCGTATCATTCATGACCCAGACCGCTCCCCTTTTCGGTTGTTTCTGTATTGGGTTTATGGAGGTGGCGACTGTGGGTTGCCAGGACCTCCCCTTTCTTCCGCCAATGTAGGCCATGGAGATGGAATCCGGGGCCCGCTGTAGGTATTCGGCCACGACCTTCTCTCAGAGTTGGTGTATGCAGTTGCTCAGTGCGATAGGTCGCCATCCCTTGGTGGATTCTTTGTCCTTCCCAGGTTTTGGTATGGACACAATTGTCTGGCCGTTGTGGTGGAGGGGGTCTATGGCCTCTCCTTTGCCGACATTCGTGGCACGGTATAGCCGTATGTCCCTCCATAGGCTTGTCTCGTTGGTCCTCCACGTCTTCCAGAGCCGGTATGGGATGCCGCCTGGTCCGGGGGCGCTCGTGTTGCTTGTTGTGGTCATGGCTCGGTCTCTGGCTGTCGTTGTTCAGGACGTGGGGTGGGGTTTGCGGGGTAGGTGTAGAGTTATTCTCTGCCGTGTTTCCAATTGGAAACGGGTCTTCTTGAAGGATTCTTACTCTCCCGTTGTCGTTACTAGCTGAGCCGGTGGGCCCTCGTAGGGTCGTTGGCATGGCCACCGTCTTGCGCCCGACATGGGTCCGGAGGAGGTTGAGCAGTTGCCAGAACCCCCCCTTGTGTCCCCTGTTGGAGTCTTTGACCTATTGGTTGAATACTCGTTGCTTGGGCTCTGTTATGGCTCGGTTGAGTCACCTTTTGGCTTCTTTAGCCTGTTCTCGGCGAGTCTATGATGGTCTCTTTGTCGCCTCTGCTGCGTGTCGGGTCGTAGTTGGGATCTGTGAGACATTCCATGTCGAACCCCTCCATGGTTTGCATGAGGTTCCTCCCCCCCTTTGGGGTGGTCGCAGAGTGTTCACCTCCACCATCGTACATGATGCTGGTTTGCATCCCCAAACTAGAGATGTTTGGCGGCTAGACTCGTTTTCCCCATTGTGGGTGTGGCTGCTTCTTGTGCCTCTTCCCCGGCCCAGTTCGGGGGGTAGTATATCCCACGGACTGCGTGACCATTGGTGTCCATCAGGGTCACGTTGTCGCTGAATGTGAACGTGGTTTTCCAGCGTGTGACTTTGTTTTTGCAGACATATGCGGCCACGTCCGAGGTCTCGTCCATTGTATTCATGAGGGCGAAGGCTGGGTGTTGTGGAGTGGCCCCAGGTGGCCTAGCATCCTTGCCGGTCCGTGAATTGGATCTGTTCTTGTGGGTTCTGGGCTGAGGCGTGTTGGCTGTTGTTGAGTGAGGTGTCTTTGATGTCCCATGTTTTCGTTGGGGAGACTGCCTGGATGAGTTCCTCCAGAGCCGTCTTCATTTCGGGGGGCGGTATTGGGTGGCTTGGGTAGTTGGTGGCATGGGCCTGGGGGCGCGGAATTCGCACGCTTTGCCGAATCGCTCCTGGGCCTTGAGGAAGGCTAGAGTTCCCGTATTCGCGATCCCGTTGGTGAAGGAGGCGTGGTCTTCCTCTTTCATCTCCACGTCGTCTTCTTGGTTGGGGGTCTCGACGCTGGCCCGGTCGTCGTCGTATACTTATTCCTTGCACCTATCGGCTGCATAGGTGAAACAATTCTTTCTGTTTTTTTTTTTCATTTCTTGCCAGTCATGCGGGAGATGAAAGGCCCGAATAATTATTCATAAGTCACTTGCATGAGATTTTTTGCTAGGCGTAAGGTAGGCGTCGAACTTGGCAGTTTTCGTGGACAAGAACAACCATAACACCGCCAACGAAAGCTCACACCGGCACGCGAAAGGTTTTATCCTCAAAGCCGTTGGACCGGCAAAATAACTCGGGCATGCCGGCTGTGTTGCTGGCAGGCCTTTCATGGTCACGGCCATTACCTATCCACCCGACCCCACCGCGCGTATTGAAAAATCCTTGCTGACGAGTCCTGTTGCTGGCGTCAATACAAGGAATCCACACACGACCGCGTGTGCCACATGACACACGCAACTTTGCCAGTGCTGATATGAGCCCTACACAACTGCATCCAGCAATGTATTGTACCGCGGAAATGCACTATCCAACCCAGTTCCCAAGGTACAAGGGAGTAGAATGGAATGACTCTAGTAGATGAAATACAAAGAGGGGCAAAATTATTAAATCGATGGGGTGCATGAAATCAAACGACTCCCCTGGCGTGGAACAGCACGATCTGTTGCCATAGTATTCACGCCTCCTCGCCGAGATTCGCGAGTCCCACAAGTCATTCTGGCTGGGTTTCCACCGGCCTTCGCGCGCCTCCCACGGGCCCCCCATGAGCTTTTACACTCTCAGCCCCGCAGTATTGAATTGCCAGCCCCCCCGCTGATTTCTACATCAAGCATACCTTGCGCTTCTTGTTCAACCACCTCTATCACTGCCATCGCAAGCTTCTCACAGCAGCCTCCCCACAGCCGCCATCTCGTCCCACTATCCGCTGCAACGCTGCCAACTCCAGCGTAACGCAGGCTCCCAATCGTTGCAATACACTCCGAATTCGTTCGTATTTAGAATATATTTAGTGTGGATTTCGTCGACTTGTATATGGATTGAGCCTGCATCTATACGTAGATGTATTTGGCCGTTGATTTGTAGCTGGATCTGGTGTCCACTGACTTTTGAATTTCGGCCCCACCACAGCCTCATGGGAAATTCATCCTCTGTAATCCCATCAACCGTAGCCCTACAGGTTTGGCCTCGGCGATGCGGGTAAGCTACCGCATCGTGTTGGCGTCTGTGGGTATTTTCGTTTACCGACAGTGTTACACAATGCCCTTGTACCTGGAAGCCATATCGCTGCCTGCCCATACTACAGTCGGGCGAGTCGGCCATGTTTCATGCGTGCATGGGCGCAGTGAACCGGCTCCGTGGGAATGCCAGTCGCGTGATCCAGCGCCGTGCCCGCCCGCCGTCCGCGCCGTCCCCGCCGTCCCCGCCGTCCGCGCCGTCCTCGCCGTCCTCGCCGTCCGCGTGCGTGCGTGCAATCACGCGCCCCACGCCAAGACCCGGGACGAGGGCGATTCCTCCCCATCATCCGCGCCGCCGCATGGCTCAACACCACAACAGGCTCAACACCACAACAAACACACCGCCAACACAACACAAAGCACGGCCAGAGCGGCGCTTTCCATACACAACCAACCAACATCACCATCAATCACCGCACGCACGCAATGGACGCCCCTGCCGCCGGCCTCGTGTGGCCCTCAAAGACCTTTGTCCGCTGCATCAACAACAACTGGCGCTACTGCGATCTCCCCACCTTCAACGCCACCCGCGGGAGCTCCACCCTCGCAAAGCTCCGCTACACAAAGATGTACTTCCAGGAATGCCAGGGACTCTTCGCCGAGGACAGGGCGTGCGGCGACGACCAATGGGGCCTCATCCAGGCGCTCCTCGCCGCGGAGCCGGGCGGCCTGGACGCCCACCCCTTGGTCCTGCTCGCGCGGTTCCTGGATCTGCTGCGCTTCCACGACGCGGAGGCCATCCCCGTCGAGGAGATGGGCCTTCCGCCGCAGGGCGTGAGGGAGCTGCTGTGGCCTGTTCTCCGCAAGCTCGCGGAGCAGATCAACTACGATTTCAACAAGAAGGTGACGCGGAACCCGGTCCCGGACGCCACCGAGGCCCAGATGCAGACGAAATGGCGGATCATGGCGCCACTCCTGTACTTCCACGCGGCCCCGAGCCACGGCGGCAACGGCTCCAACGACGCGGACGACGAGGCGTCGTGCTCGTACAGCGACGACGGGTGCATCGAGGACTCGTTCGAGGACTCGTTCGGGGACGACGACGGGGGGCGCCCGACGAGCCCGGCGCCCCCCCCCATCATCAGCCCGGTCTCGATGGCGCTCACCCTGCATCTCTGGACAAGCATCATCAAGCTCGCGCAGAGCCTAGCGAAACGTCGGCTGAATGAGCGGAAAGCCGCGGCGAAAAAGTTGACGCAGACCACGACGGGGGAGGAGCGGCAAAATGAGACCCACCATGCAGGAGGAGGAGTGTCCCAGCCCCCCGAGCACCAGAACCAGAAGCAGCAGCAGCACCACCACCGTCCGCCGCCTCGCCAGCCCCTCCACGACGTGACGAAAACCTTCTCGCACTTGAACGTCAGACAGCACCGACAGGACGAACGGCAGCAGCACCAGCAGCAGCAGCATCACCGCCAGCCCTGGGAGTCCCCCGCAGACCGTGGAACGCTCGACGACATGCTCAAAAAGCCCTGGGAAACGGATACAAAAGACTTGCCCGACGTCACCTTCGCCCCACAACAGAAACCTTCCTACACCGGCACCACCACCACCCGCCACATGTCCGACTACCCCATCAAACTCTACACCCGCCTCAGCGTCGGCCAGCTCTACAGCCTCATCATGCTCAGAACCACCTCCACCTGGGAAGACTTCGTGTGCGAAGTAAGCAACGCCTGGCCGGCCTTTATGTTCGACACATTATGCTTCCACTTCACGGTGCTGCCAAGCTCGGGCAAGCTGGGCACGGTGGATAAGGAGGCCAAGGCAAAGTTTCTGAGCATGTCCATGTATGGGGATATGTCTGTTGTGAGGGATCAGGATACGTGGACGGAGGAGGTGGTGAATGTTGCGTGTGAGTACTATTGGGACAAGCACGAGGTTATTAACTTTGGGGTTATCATTCGCTGAGGAGTGGATTTTGCTTGTTTGTTTCTGCGCCGAGACCGGATTGTGATGGTGGGAGACGAAGGACGCGCTGGGGTAGGGCTGGGGGGGTGTTGCAGGCAGAGCGAGGTTTATCATCAGCCCAGGTATCCACGAAAACTTTCAGAGTGTATATTTAATATTGAATTTTCCTTTTTTTGTGCATTTCTTTTTCTTTTTTTTTTTTTGTTCACAGTGTTTTCTTTTTTCTTTTTTACTTTTTTTTACTTTTCCTAAACTGCCCCTTTTTCTTTTCTTTTATTCATTTTCATTTCATTTCATTATGTTCGTCTTGGTCTTTCTTTTTCCTTTTTTTTCCTTCTCGACTCGCTCATCGCCCACGGTGGTCAATAAAACACGCGCATTCTCCCATCCCCCCCACTCCCCACTCCCCACTCACCATCATCATCATCATCATCATCATCATCACCAACAACCTACTCCTCCCTCCTCCACCTCAGTCCTCCCATACCCACCCACCCGCCCACTTCCACTTCCACTTCCATCCACCCACCCATTCGTCCTTCCTTCATTCCTTCATTCCAACAACCCCTCCGCAACCCTCAATCCCACCACAGCCAATTCCGTCCCGAACGCCAAATCCGCCTACCCATATCCATCTCCCATCGCCCATCGCCCATCGCCCAATCGCCCTTCGCCCTTCGGCTGGTATCGGGCGTTCATGACCCCGTACCGCTCACGAGCTCAGTGTAATGCATGACGTCACGCGGCCGAGGATAAAGGCATCGATCGAACTTCTCCGCAGAAACATCCATAAAGTGAAAATCGCATCAATATGAATCGATGGATTTGTTTAAGCGTTTTGTGGGATGGTCCATGTAACCGAGTGACTGACTGAACTGAATGAATAAGCGGCGCGGGGGGGGGGAGGGGGGGGGGGTGGGTATGCACGGGGCTGCTGGGTAGATGGATGGATGAAATTCGAGGCCCCCAAAAAATATTAAAATTAAAACGTCGCACCTTACCTCGTTGAGCGGATTGATTCGCAATTCGAATTCAAATTCGAAATTCGCTCAGCTCAGCTCAGCTCAGCTCAGCTCAGGGGTGGTGCGGCATTTTCATCAAGTCCAAATCAAATCACACAAACAATACAACTAAATACAACTCGTGGGGTAATAAATAAATAATAAGAAAGAAAGAAAGGGATTGTGCTGCCTGTATGTAGTCTTGGTTGGTTTGGTTTGGTTGAATTTCATTCACGGAGGTGGGTGGCTCTTGGGGGGGGGATTTTGTTTTGCTTTGCTTTTATTGTAGATGTGGATGTTATATCTACCCAAGGTATGGCTCTCGGCTGCCCTTGGGAAAGGGTTACGGTTACGGTTACTGTTTACGATGAGAGGGTAGATTAGATTAGAGCACAGGACCTTTCCTCCCCACTCACTCACTCAAATCAGTGATACACACGCGTTCCGTGTTGTTTATGATTACATTACATGTGCATTTATGGTTGGGGGATAAGGCGAATGACGGCGGCTTCGCCCTCCTGCTCCTCGTCGGCTTCACTCCTCTCCTCCGGCGCAGGGGTCCCCCGCCTCCTCCTCCTCCTCAGCGGGGTACTGCTCGCCTCCGGCGCAGGTGTCCCCCTCCTCCCCCTCAGCGGGCCACTCTTCTCCTCCGGCGCAGGTGTCCCCATCCTCCTCCTCCTCAGCGGGCCTCGCACCGTAAAGTTCGTTGGCACGGTCGTGGTCGTGACGCCTCTGCGGAGAGACCATACTTCGGGCTTCTTTGTGGTGGGGGGGGGGGGGGGGTGGTTAACTTGGAGGATAGAGATGGATGGATGGTGGTGGGGATGGTGATGGTGATGGTGATGGTGATGGTGATGGTGGGGAAATGGCGGAATGCAGGGAAGTAACGAAGGAAGGAAGGGAACGGGATGGCTCACTATGCTTTTCTCCTTCTCCTCCAACTCCCCCTCATCCTCCTCCTCCTCCTCCGCTGCAGCCTTTACCGCTGCGCCTACTTCCACCTCCCTCCTCTCGTTCTCCGCCGGGCCTGGGGTTGCGGGGGAGTTGTGATCCCGCCCCGGGGATCGTCGTCTGCCCCGCACGGGCGGCGGGTGTGCTGCTGGGGGTGGTAGTGGTACAGCAGACCGGGCTGTCGTCGTCCGCGGCGGCGGCCGCGGGGGTGTGTTTGCGATCATGAACGATGCCGTCAGCGGCTGGTAGACGCCGTTGTGCCAGATGTATTGTGGGCCGTTGCCCTTTGCCTGTGGCTGTGGCTTTGGCTTTGGGTTTGGCATTGCGGGCGTCGGCTGAATCCGAATCTGAATATGTTTCTCGTCGTCGGTGTTTGGCGGCATTTTTTTCTTTTTTGGGTTGGTTGGTTGGCGGGAGGGAAGGAGGCAGGGGGAGGTGGGTTGGGTTGGTTGGCGGGTGGGTGAGGGAGGGAGCGGGAGGTGGGATATCCTTGGGGAGTGTTGTTGCTGGCGGCGTCGAGAGATTATGGTCTGGAGGGGGACGTTCGCAGAAAAAGCCTCAGACTGTGGCACTGGAGGATGGATGGATGGAACATGCCACAACATCACACATCACACATCACAAATCAGAGGAGAACGTCACATACGCGTGAGCGCGATTAGATAAGATTATGAAATCGGGGATGGATGGGATATGCATCCAACCGCCAATGTTTTTGATGTGATGAAAGCAGGCTCCCACGTACGTCGCTGGGGCAACCGCCGTCGACGAACACGTGACCCGTTGCACACCACCCACAGCATGTGACACTTGCTAGCTTAGCTTCTTGCGTTTCGCCGCGTGACTTGGGTCGAGGCACTGACTGAAGGCGTGAGTGAGTGTGTGAGTGTGGTTTACGAAAAAAACTGTCTATTATACGTATGCGATCGGAGGCCTATTTATGTACAGAAATGCGAAGGAAAAGAACAGATAATGCAACTCGGTGGTGGAGTTATGCAGACCGAGCCTACGCTGCCCTTGCTCTAGCAGCAACCCACAGCCGGCCGGCTCCGCAAAACCATACCCTCCTACACCTTGCTCGCTCGCAGCCCCTGAGAGCTACCTACGTAGCTTACCAGAAGAACTCGACCTTCCAGCTACCACAAGAACTCGACCTTCCACCTACCACAAAAACTCGATCTCCTTTAGCTACCAGCTACCAGCTACCACAACAACTCGACCTTTTTCTCTCGGCGCTCTCGGCGCTCTCGGCGAAAATGTGCGTGGCCCTTTCTGAGGTCTTGAGTAGCTGCTAACCTATACCTTTTGCTCTAGAATCAATTGTATACCTCAGCTCCATCAATGCTTCACGTTTTTCCAGTCTATCGATCCTTCGCGTTTTTCCAGTCTATCGATGCTTCGCGTTTTTCCTTCTATCGATCCTTCGCTTTTATCCAGTATTCGTCCTATCGATGTCTTCCCTCATACAACTCCCCTCTCGTACTCGTTCCAACTCCGGCCTTACTCCTGAATGCATTGCCGCAATCCGAACACTGGTAAAGAGCCCGCATCCTGGCGCGGACTTGGAGCAACATGGTACTTAAGGAGGTTGATGATCGTGATTGCTGCTAGGAGTTTGCCTGTGCGTCTTGTAGCAACTGTTGAGCATGGGAATAAAAAGAGGAAGCATGTTGAGCCTACTGTGGACTTGAGCTTGGAATGGGATTCAGATGAGGAAGGCAATGGGAAAAGTGAACAAGAGGACAATATTTTTGCAGCATCCGCACTCATGAAAGGAAAAGGAAAAGCAGAACCTGCTTTGGTAATAAAGAAGCCAGATGCTCCGGTAAAAGGTACTTCCCAGGACTTCTGAGATTGGGAGCATGCTGGACAGGATTTGGAAAGGAAAACTGCGGTGCTTCAAGGAATGTACCTGGCTCAATACTTTGCCTTCAAAAGCAAGTGGGCAGGGGTGCAGGGGGCTGAGCCTGCCTGTCAGTAGTGTATTAAAGAGAAGGGCTCTGTTCCATGCTGGATTTCTGTTAGTGATACTAATGTTAGTGGAAAGGTATATTGTGGGTATAAGAGAAGCGGTGTCAAATGTGTGTTTGCTTGGTGGTATGGTTGTTTCCGGTTGTTTGCAGTGTGTTTTTGGCGATTGGCAATGTGCGTTTGGTTTTTTTGCATTTATCTTCTCCCAACATTTTTGTTTCCATACAGTTATTTCCTCCCACTGCCTTTTTAATACAACTGCTTTTTACGGGGCGTAGCCTGTAATCCGTTCCTTCTGTTGCGTTTTGTATTTGCCAGGATGTCAGTTAACAGTTGAGGCTTTGGATTGGCAGTTGTTGTTTCCTCTGGTATGAGAGTACTGAGGATTGGCAATTTGCGCGGGCAACCTGGCTTACGGCGCGGTATTAGCAGATTCAATTGCAGAGTGGAAATTTGCGTGCCTTCCTCTACCACTTCCAGTATTTCCTCTACCTTAGCTGATGCTGGAGGGGGCACCTGTTGATTGGTGGATATTGAAATATCCGTCACATTGGGATTATCCAACGCTAATGCCCATAGTAATTCTTCATCCGTACGTATGCTGTCTATACGTACTTCTGCAGATACTCATTGCGTTACTGCTACTGCATGTTGTGAATTCACGTTGGTGATCTCCGGAGGCGCTATATCCCCTTCCACACCTGTTCCTAACCTAGGCCCGTTGGGTCTTTGCGTTCCACATACCTTCTTGCATTCATTGGCAAGTTCGTGGTAGGTTGGTGGTATTGGATCATCTGCTTCCAATATTGCCGGTACTTCTTCTGACGGCGGTTCAATCTGGATATTTGTGGGTCGTAATCCGACTTGAACAAATGGTGAAGAACAAAGGTTTTTGACAGTGGAATTTGGCAGTATGTTGGCTTTAATCAGGCATTATCCGTTTATGACTTTGTGGAGTGGTCGATCATTGAGGTCCAATAGCTGGTACGTTCCCAGTGGCAGGCTCTTGGGTACCTTGTATGGCCCATACCATCTGGCTTCAAATTTTTGTAGTCCCTCATGACAGACCAGGACATGATTTCCCAGTTGGAATGGCGTTTCCTTTACTGTTGTATCCCATAAGTATGCAGCGTTAACTGCTCTGTTGTATGTCAACTCATTTGCCTTGATACGTACGGTCTGGACATTAGCAATGCGTTTATCTAGTTCCTCTGCGTTTCCTTCTGCAGAAAGAAGAAGTATACATCCAGGGTATGGATCCATTGGCAGTATCAGGTGACGTACCTACAAAAGGTGAAACGGACTATACCATGTTGTTGAGTGTATACGGACATGGCAGGCAGAAAGCGCTTGTTGAGGGTACAGGTTGTATAGCCTTGTGGGCTTATCCATGAGATATTTTGTTAGCATTACACCTAACAGTCATTAGGAAGAAAATAATGCTGTTATAGGGCCTGGTGGTCCATTAAAAGGCACGGCTCCATTATTGCCGTTATGGCATGATAAGGTCAATCATTACCGTTATGCCGTTACAAGGCAAACAGTATAATGGACTTCGTTCGGAGGCTTTTAGGGCGAGATCCAATGTTATAAGGAGCTTCAATTATTGTTCTCCACTGTAAGTAAATTTCCCTGAACATGATCCTCATAATTTTCAACACAATATTCACTATTCCAATAGATTATTTCTAACTTATGTGTTCCTGATGGTTTAGCGTCTAAAAACAGACTGAAACCGGCCATTTAATATTTCAATTGTATTATTGGAGATTATTTTATTTCTTTTCTATATACACAGACACTATATATGTAGATTAAACTAAAATACATTGTCATAAATGTTATGCCAGGGTCCAAAATCAATACAGTTGTTGACCAACCAGCGCTCTCCAGGCTCTCACGGAATACAATGTGCAATCCCTACAATTTCACTAATGCCAATTAGAACCAACATGCCCTTCGTCGGGAATCCGACTCTTTTCATTCCTTCAGGTCCCAATGGCCTTGAGCCGCCGTATGCCTCAAGCAAACTAACATGCGCAACAAAATGCATTTCATGGTGTAATGTATGCAATTTAAAAAGCCCATTAAGCTTTCCCGGAAGTCGGCCATGAAGCATCTGTCGTAGGGAATCCGTCACTTGCTGTCTTCTAATCCACACCCAGTCGGCATATTGTGTACCTTTGTGAAAAAAAAAGGTGCCTGTACTGCGCGCAACATGTGAGTCAATTTCCCTGCCTTGAAAATTAGAAACAAGAATGACAAGACTCGAGAAACACTCTAATATGGAATCATTTAAAATTCTTGCGGTCTGGTCACCGTGTAATGCAAACCGCCAGGAAAGAAGATCACAAAGGTTGGGTATCCAATTGCATCTGCAAGCTGTATAACAGTCGATATCTTTGACACATCCACACGCCCTTGAAGTGTGAAGTAGGTTTTGGTGTCCTTAGACTTTTCGTTAACGACGGTCGGTCTTCCAACAAAATTGATGAAGGCACTTTGCAGTCTGCATTCGACAGGTATTCTCTAAGATTCTGAGCATGCATGTGCATGTTATGGTTGCGGCTGTATTTGACACTTATCTGTAGGGTAGTGTTGATGTGATTCGTCCAACAGTATGTGTCCTTCAATGGCTTGTGAGAGGCTTTGCATACCGCTGTGGGATAATGAGGCAGTGAACCGAATTGCAAGATCTGCTCAGCGTAATCTGACAAAATAAGGATTTTAAAAATATTATAATGGGCCTTTTCCTCTAGCATTTCTTCCATCAATTCCGCTCTTTTCTTTTAATCAATTTCCAAATGCTTCCTCTTCACAACTGCAGATATTTTGTATTGGTTTGCCAATAGTCTTTGTCCTTGTCCCAACGCCAACTATCAGATTGCGTTTTTGGCACCTTTTTGTGCAACCTTTCCAGCCCGGTATTTCAGAAATACATCATAATATCAATTGAAATTACTTAAAGAATTGTCCACATAATAAATAGTATCCTTGGTGTGTTGTCGGTATTGAGCATAGAGGCTGAAGTTGGCCATGTGGCGAACACAAGAGATTGCACAATCGAAGTCCCTAAGTTGATTTTTGATCGGACGGTTTTGGGTTGTTTTCCGACAAGGAGCTACTGTGAATGCTCTAAGCATTACTTGCCCTAAATTTCTCATCCCCTTGGCCTGCCATTGGTATTACCGCTGAGTATGCCTCTGTTGGAGGGGTGAAGCCAGGGTATGGGGGAAGCCGTTTCCAGATTTTATTGAAGTTGGATAACTGACTATTATCGTCCAAAAATTGAACAACCCAGTACATTAGATGCTCAAACGTCCCAAGGTATATATTGTGGAATAGATCCATACGTACCAGGTCCCGTGGTTGTATATCCATGTGCCACAATGCATTATTGATTTTTTCACTCTATCATTGGTCAACGTCGAATGGTCCTTAGCCTGCAAAGCCTCTACATGCAATTGATAGTTCCAATGGGGGAACTTATCGTCGGTAATGGTACCCAATTCGTTAGGTTTAGCAGTACAGCTGGTGCATTGGTTGATGTTTATTGCGTGAAGGTTTGCGTTTTCCATGTGATCGGCAAGCCATGTTGAAATAACCGGAAAGCAATCTCTATAATTTCCACCATTATAAAGCATCTCGTATCCATCATGACTTTTTTTGTTGGCAATCGGACTCATGACGTTGCTGAACACCTCTTGCAAAATCTGGAGAGACTGTAGTTCCTGATCCTCCATATCGAATTCGCGTATCTTATTCATGTGCTTGGGTGGTATGGGTGGAAGTGCCAGGGGGATCCACGCTTGCTGTAACTGCTTATTGCAAAATTTGGATTTAATATTTGCGAGAGAAATATAAATCGGCCAAAGATTTTTATCGTTGGAAAAGTTAATCAAGTGTGTCTGACCCGATGCTAATAGTACTGGAATAAGCGTACTTTGGTTGGGTAATGTCTTCTGCTTCTCTGCCCACGAATTGGCCGTAGGCATATCGGAATATATCATTTGGCTTACCAGGTTATATTTATAAACCAAAGCCCAAACCATATGTGGAGCATACAATTTCTGACTTAATAGGTACTTCATGCAGTCTAGTGGATTGCGGTGAAACTACCCCGTATTAGGCTGCAATGTGAATGCAAATTTTCTACAAAACCAAAGGGGGTCCACAATCATACTTTTGAGGTTTTTATTGAGTGTGTATGCCAACTTAAAACTGATGCTTTGCGTTTGATTTGGGCTTAGAATGCGTACCAAACCGTCTTTGAAGAACTCATCAATCTTTGTCACTGAAATCCGGCTACTGTTGAAAAATTGAGCGCGCCTATAGTCCAGGGCAGACGTGAATGGACTTAACCAGGCCAATTTTTCAAAAACCTTTGCCTGTTACTCGACACGGTGATTATGACCTGGCGAAACTTTGCTGGAAACGGAGAAGTATTGAAACAGTTGGATAGAGGATCATGAGCGTCTGAAGAGTCATGCTTCTCTGCAGAATCACCCAAAGTCTGCCCTCCCACCTTTCCTGGTTTGTCTACTTATTCTAAATCTTCCACAGAAAATTCCACTTCTTCATAATTGGAATTGGCCCCCTCGTCCTCCCACTCTATAAAGGGCTCCTTGCACAGTGGGTCCCCGTCTTGCAATGAAGCAAACAGGTCCTGTAAAGAGGCATTGTCCCCCTCCCACTCCTCTTGCTCCTCCTTAATACGGATATCATCAGATTTGCTACTCTTCGGTAGATCTATAGATTGTGCCTGTTCAATGAGCCTGGGGTGATTATTCTCTAGATCCCTAGCATGTTCCGGATGCTTATTTTGTACATGGCTGGTATATGTTGTCATATTTCCGTATGACTTCCGGCACCACCGACAGTGCTGCTTCTATGCATACATTGACGTGACTGGAAGTTGGAGCATTGTCTGGTCAGTTCTGTGTTGGTTGAAAACTTGCAATCAACCCTTGAAAACCGCTTGCTTTTGTTTGCATGCCCGCAAAGTCCATTGAATATTATTGGTTAGAATTGTTGCGCAAGTAAGAGTTTCTCGGAGGTTATAGCTTTACCTTTAATGAAGATCTTGTTTGATAATTCTGACGGTTTGTATAAAGTTTTGGACGTTTTCCAACTGCACGGAGGTTGTTGTCTGCCTTTCGTTTCGATTCCACAAAGGCCTTAGAATATTCAACACACGCTTGTTTGCCTTTTCATTACAATTAAGCATTGTCCAGGGTGCTCCTGCATACTGCAGGCATGCTAGCAGATCCCTTGAAAGCAAAGCTAGCTCGTGAATTCTAGAAATTTAGATTAGCACTTGGTTACCGCGGTTGCTGTAGACACGGACCGCAAGAGAAGTAAGCGGCTCCTAGCCTTATAAATCCAACGGTTTTAGTTCCGTGTAAACATCAAAATATTTCTCAATTGGGGAATTAGTTTGGAGCGGTAACCCGTTGGGAAGGAGAACTTTGAGCAAGATGGCCAACTATCTGGCCAGAAGTTCGGCTACATCAAAGAAACATTGTGTCCCAAGGGCATGGCCATGGATACAATTAATGGTTATATTGGCATGGATTTGGCCATTCTTGCGTGGATATATAACCCTCTCAAGTCTCCATGTTTAAGCTCCCTATCCCATACTCAATTTCACTATTACTAACCCAAAGAACAACACCACAATCAGCATTGAGGAAATACCTGTAAGAGTACCTTTTCTGAGGCATTAGCTTTCATTCTCCTGCTCCTATCATAAAGCTTGTTGAAAAGTGTTCACTTTCAAAATTCCTTGGGTTTCAAGTTTCAGATATATTTCATAGTTGAGAGCAACCGATGCGGAGCAAGTAAGTATTTCCCGTACCTATATCCGACTAGGTTTAGTCCAAATCTCCATGCTTACTGCCATTTACTAACCTAGCCGGCACAGCATGGTTACCGCTCCAAACTTGATTGAGAATTCAAAAAGAAGGCTTGGGTTTCCGCTGGCCAAAGGACCCAGCCAAAGCGCATATATGACATAGCAACAATTAATTCACGCTGAGGCCCACAGAGATCCGGCAGACATTGTCACTGGTGTCAAGCATCCTCGTTTCAGGGAACTGAGGACTCTTGCCATCGGATATTGAACGTTCCTGGGTAAGGCTCTGCTCGAGGCCGAAAAAAGCAAGCATCCAACAACTTGTGCAGGTGTCCCATACTACCAGGCATTAGAAGCTCTGATGGCAGATACAATTAAGAAAATCATGATCACTGGAACAAAACACAAAAAATTGACCCTGGCAGAGGCGGAAGCCTTTGCGGAACTTGGGCTAGGAGACCAACCGACGGCTTCTCCTAGCAATTCCGATGGAAGGGGTCAGCAACAACCTCAGCAATGGGCAATTTGGGTATACCCACGTGACCCGACTTTTGCTACAATCATCAATGAACAAGCCTGGAACAGCAATACCATTTGGCATATCAAAATGATTAATAGTCTGACGCTTGAGAGTATATACGAGATTATGAACGGTGCAATTCCCAACAGTCGAACAGTTTGTGAATTCCAGGGCGCTTTCTTAAATAGCAAACCTCCAGCAGCAGGTGCTCCTAACAACCCCCCAGCTAACATTACCTCCTTGCGCAATGATGAGGAGGTGCACGGATGGCTCTTGGGCACAGAGTCCCGCCCCATAAAGGTCCTCATTACCCTCCAAAGTAGCCCCCCAAGAACCAACACCCGTGCGCCCGACGCTGGACAGTTCTATTTCAGACCAGAGAGGTTTAATACATACAACATTGAGCCTGAGGATTCATCGGATGAATCCCAGGCCACTTACAAGATCACAATACCGAGGGCTGACCGGGTTTTCTGGTCGCAAATCCGAAAGACGGAATCCAAAGAGAGGAGAATCCAGGTCAATTTGAAAAGGCTTACTGCAGCCTAGATCCGTCTATTTCCCGACACTGATGACGACAATTGCCCCATTTGCCCCAATCCAGTGGATGAGTATACTCAAGGGGCTTGGGATATTTTCATAGCCTTGGATTTGCTAGAGGACCCGCACGCCCTATTGTGGGGACGTCGGGCAGTACTTTCCGAGAATTCTCAAAACAGGTCTGGGGACATGGATATGGGAACCGACGAGCAATGTGTAGCAGCTGCTGTGGTAGATGCAAATGAGTGGTTGAGGGACAATCCGTACGTCGGCCGTGCTGGTTAGAGTAAAACTGTTTCTGTCGGTTAGGTATCATTCATGTGTCGGATTTGTTATCCGGGTTTTAGCAACGCAAAGCAATTGTCTGTGGGTATTTTGTGGCTCTTTTAGGGTGTAGTGGATTGGAATATAGCGCAAGCGGAATGTCAGAATAATTGTTCTTACCCCCAATTGAGTTCTTCTCATTTATTCTATTCTTACATGTCTCAGATATACATGTCCCTCTGTTGTATTCTATCTCCGTCATCTCTTTCTATTTTTACCACGATCTTTGCTGTTATATGCCGCTTTCATACTATATCAGCTCATATTGTCGCACTTCTCCTTCTACCTTCCTGTTTGGGATATCCATGTCCTCACTTATGCTGCCACATGTATCACCCACACCTGTCATTGCACCCACACTTTTTTGCAGCGATCCACACCATTCTATGGTGTGACTCGCATATTTCATTTGTCATAGACGGTGTAACACACCCTCACGCTGGTGTACCACACCTATTTCTTTTGTCAATACTCTTGGTATTGCTCAGGGTCAACGCCATGCCCCAGGACTTTTTGCGGGACTTGCGTTGAGCTTTTCTGTTGCTCACTTGCTTCCCTACTGATGTATAAAAGGTTGCTCACTCCCCCACTCAGTTCTGCTTTTTAGTGAATACAATTACCTTGAAACCGATAACTTGCTCCGTTGGCTACTGCCGTACCCCCTTCTCCCTAAGATCTTTGAATCCTCTTGTGCACATCTATCCCCGTTTGTCTCAACTCTCGATACCTACGGAGTATACCTTCTCACAGGTTATGAGCCTCACTGCCGCTACTATTGTTTAATCATTTAGCACAGCTGGTTCTTTTCAGATCTCATTGCGCTCACCTCTGCACGCTTATTTGGCCTCAACTACCTCGTCTCTCCTCACACCCTTTGCCGCATCTTCACTATGACTGATACTACTGACGTCAAACCCAACATGTCAACTGGCTCCTCCTCCATGCCCTTCAAACTTGAAAGCTTGGAGAAGCTTCAAGGTCAATCCAACTACACTCGCTGGGCCAAGCTCATGCAACGTGTTCTTGCCATTCACGACTTTGACGATCTCATCGCCACTCAACAAGTTCCTCCTACCGATGCCGCTCTGCTTAAGCAACACAAGAAGGAAGAATTGCTTGCCATCATGACGATTCAACTCACCATCGAACAAGACCAGCAGTATGTCATTGACGGCTGCTCCACTGCCTACAATTTATGGAAAACTCTTCAGGACACCTTTGATCATCAGAATGTTGCCACTTCCTTCCACACCTTCCACAATATCCTTAATCTGTCAATGTCTGACTCTGAATCAATTAATGACTACCTCCTTTGATGTGGCAACTCCTGGGCCCAGCCCAACACTCGCTCCCTCAATGGAACTGATGCTCTCGCCACTGCCCTCAGGCCTTTCTTTGAAAGCAACTCCATCAAGAGTGCAATCCTCTTGAACTCGCTCTCACACTCATTCAACGATACAGTCAACATCCTCCAAGCCAAGGACTCCCAATGATTTGAAGACCATCAAACCCACCTTCAAAACATGAAGACCAACAAAGATAATGCTAAGGCATTCTTCGCCAACAAGCTCAAAGGCAAAAGTCAAGCACCTATGCCTCGCCCCAAGAACAACAACTTATGTCCTGGCAGGACTGCGCAAGCAGCTCTAACCGAGTGTACTTGGTGCAAGAAGAATTGACATTCCTTCTTGGATTATGTTCACAACAAATACTTCAGGCTCAAGAAGGATCAAGAGAACCAACGCAAGGGCGTTGCTGCTGCCACAATCTCCTCCTCGGAACCGTCAACTTCCACAGCTCTAGTCACCACCACACACTCCCATTCAAGTGGTGTTGCCTGGCTTGCTTCTGGAACCATTGGTAGTGCTACTTTGTTTCTTCTCGCCTCTTTTATCTCTTTGCCTTCTGGTCTCATGTCTGGTCCTTCTTTGTCTTCCTCTGCTGGTTCTTCTTCTTCTGCTCTTGGTCTTCCTCTCAAAGCTTGAGATGCTACAACATATCAGGTATGAATCCTTGATACTGGCGCCTCTCACCACAACACAGCTCACTTTTTCTGCCTCATCAATCCAGTCTCCCATTGTGTGGAAATAACTGTTGGTGGTGGTCATATGCTCTTCTCGGGGTATTTATTAGGGAACTGTTTGTCTGTCTGTGGAGATTGTTGGAAAGGTATCAAATATCTCACTGTCTGATGTTTTGTATCTACCTGAATGGAATGAAGTAAACTTGGTCTCGCGGAGAATGATTGATTTGATTGGAAACGCATACCTTCATGGAGAAAACAAAACTCTTGACATTAAACTCAAGACGGACCACTCCACCATGTTACGCGCTGGAATTGGTGCTCATGTCTATATGTTTGAATCTGCTGTTGGTTTTGGTACTGCTTACCAGTCTTCTGTCCAATTTTAGCATGAAGCACTAGGTCACTCCTTGCCTCAGTCCTGGACAAAGCCTCCATCATTCTTGCCGATGGAAACCTGCTTCCAAAACCTCACTTGCAATTCTACTGTCACTCATACTCCAAATACAACTCAACACACCAAACTCCCAAACTAGTCACACATAACACAAAGGAACCATGAGGACTACTCCACACAGATCTCGCTGGACCTCTCCCTGTTACCTCCATCGGTGGTCATCGCTTCTACCTATCAATGATCGACGATTTCTCTCATTTCTTCAAGATTGTATTTCTTAAACACAAGTCCGATGCTGTGAGGCATATGAAGGCTTACTGTGAAGAGATCAATACAAAATCTGGACGATATCCAAGAAATTAGCGCACTGAAAATGGTAGAGAATTTGTGAATAATGAATGGTCTGCTTACTGTAAAAATAAAGGCATAATACATCAAACCACCGCAGCATACTCCCCAGAGTCAAATGGTGTTCCAGAACGCTACAACCTGACTTTCGCCAACATGTGGCAACCTACCCTTGAGGACTACCCCCAAATCATTTGGGCAGAATGCTATGCATGGGCAACCTACATCCGCAACCGCCTTCCTCACTCGGCTCTCAATGGGAAGACGCCGTTTGAAGTGCTCAACAATCGCCTACCCTCCATCAAACATCTTTGACCCTTTGGTACACCTTGCATTGTCCACATTCCCAAGGAGAAACGTCCTGCTGGCAGCAAGTTAGATCCAAGGGGGATTGATGGAAAATTAGTTGGCTACACTGGAACCCCATCAATGTTCCGTGTTTACATACAATCAGAAAGAAGAGTATACACAGTCCGTCAGGTCAAATTTATCCCATCTGATAACATCACCTCCATTGAAATGTATCTTCCCACAGAGTTAAACTCTTCAGAACCTGAACAAGTAGCTTTGTCTCAACCTAATCAATCCTCAACACCTACAACAGTCCCGCAACTCCAGCAAACTCTGCAAAAACCGCAGCAAATGCCAGGCGCCTTTGGTTCTCCTACACCAATGAAGCCTCTACCTCCTGTACCTCCTGTCGAACTCCCACTATCTTCAACCAATCCTACTATCAATTTCCCTCATCGTCACAACATAACCATGACGAATGTGAAAAGTACTTTGATGAAGAAGAGTTATTAGAATCAGAGAGAGCTGTTCCACAACAGCTTTGTAATGAAACTCCTACCACACCTCCACGTCGCATGTGTCCTTGGAACGTAGAATGGGGAGTGATATAATTTACTGTGGATTAGTTCTTCTTTTGTTTTGTTCATGTAGTTATATACCAAATTATACTACACTTTCTACTACATACTTTATGATTTATGTAAATCCGCATCCAAAATACAAACTTTGTACCAAGAGCATGCATACACCAACTAGCAATTGCAAAAGGAGGACATCATATTACATGCTGGGAACACACCCACCACTACTACCACATATGTTACATTCAATCTAATGTAAATAGTTCTTGATATGGTATAGGTATTATTATAGTGAATAATACTGTTACTATTCAGATACGCCATGCCTGTCTCCATTGTGCTTCTTTCCCATGCATATGTATGGGTGTATCTGTTTTATCCTCCACAGTGTTATGGTTTTACTTGAGAAATTTCAAATGCCAAAATTCTGAAGGTCAGGTCTTCCTCTTGTTTGTAGCAAGTGAGGTTCGTTTTTTGTTTACTCTACTGGATTGCTTTCCAATTTTTTTGATAAATGCCTTTGGAGGTGGGTAGGTGCCTGGTGCCTAATACCAGTCTATAAGCGAGTGCAATGGCATATATTATAGTTCATGGATGGAACTGGTTATTATTTGGCAATGTTTGCTCAATCTCTTTTTTGTAGTATTATTTGAATGACATCCTATCTGTAAGGAAATCATCCTTACATCTCTTTCCTTACTCATACTTCTTACTTAGACAATCACTTTACCTTTAGGACTGCCATCATGTATTTCCACTCCGTTAGTCCTATTTCTATGCAGTTTTTTCCCAGTCATTTTTTTACTTATTACCTGTTATTTCTGTTGCCTCAGCTACTCTACAAGGATCTACATACTTGTAAACAGCCTCCTATTTGTCCACTAGCATGTCACATTATCACACATTCATAACATCATTCCCTGTTACCCATTTTCCCTATTTATCACTTTGAGTCTTGTATGATTCTTCTCCTGTCACAAGAGCCTCTGAAGTGTCATGCTTCCACTCTTCATTATTATGTATCATTTCTATATTATCACTACTCATATTGTTGACATTCTAATTCATGTATATGAGCCACTCTGGACTCATACTATAACCATTCAGTCTCTATTAAAGAGCTGTAGTCCAGAGACTTTAGAAGGGCAGACAACACAAGCCCAACCAACTAGATAACACCAGAAACAATATACTAGCTACACTGGTAATTTGCCCTTTACTTTGGCCGTAACAGGCCCTCCATTAAATATATAGAACACCTCAAAACCACCTCAGATGCCCAGACCATTCACATTGCACACCGAGGGATCTAGGGCTATTCTAAAGCCTTCCTAGGATCTTTACAAACCTCACAAAGGCCTCTCATAATACCCCCTACCACCTCAAGGTCAGGGCTGTGTCTCACAGTCTTGGCATCCATCTTAAGACGCCCTCCTGTGCACAGCTACAGTCCTACAATCTGCATGTATATTCAATTTGAAAAGGTGTTTTTTTTGAAGAGTTGTCACTGAATATTATAGGTTTTAAACCCATTGCCCCTACAGGAAACGTCAAGTCTACGCAGGCAAAGGGCCATCGAAATTGATTAAACATTGGACGGAATCAATGATGATTTGGGTGGACACAAATCATTTCAAGTTGTCTACCAATTGAGGAGTGTTTACATACTCCTTTCCAACGTTTCATTAATAATACAAGCTGCTGAATATATTATTAATCATATTGCTTTTGAGAATGCTTTGCCAGAGGTCAAAGTAATAACTTAGGGAAACGTTGATACACATTTAATGAATATAATTAGTGAATTTTTGCTTTGCTTTGATGCCTCACTTTTCCAGAATAGTTTCAAAGCCTGGCGGACCGGTACTCTTGACAATGCTCTGAAAGAATACACTGCATCCAGAACAGCTTGTATGTAGATCCGCTATCAGATGCTTTACTCCCTGACCCTGTCGGTTATAAGTGCTCATGTGCGTATAATTGCCACCTTGGCTCTCTATTTGAAACACATTGCTACTTGACAATTGGCATTATTAAGAATAAGCTGTACATCCTGGTGGTTAAAGAGCATGTGGTTGCGGATGAAGGACCAATTGCTCTATTCGCTCTGCATGCAGGCAATCACATGAAACTCAAGAAGTATTTCAAAGTTTAGCTTCAAGAACAAATTGACAAATATTAAGTCTGTATCAAACAGTCTGGTAACCTAGTCGCATTCTCCTTTAATAGACAAGACTATAGACTAACTGCAAAATGCAGTCATGATTTTAGCATGGAAGCTAGGCTGTTATATTAAGCAATGCTTTCTATTACCTTCTATTTCATTTCTTTTTATTATGCTGCTGGAGTTAACAGACTTACAGGAGTTGGGGACTCAAGGGTCAAGCATTCAATTTACTGGTTCCGTACCTACTTTGAAGTAGGATTTGAGTTTTGGATTTTTCCATCAGCAATCAAGTATATAAAATCCGCCCACCACATAGTTGAGAAGAACAGGTGAATAGCATTGGTCTGAGTAATCATCTACTTTACAATGATATCAAATTATCTTTTCTCTATAATTCAGTCAATTCACTGAGTGAACCATAACATTACAATGCTATACTTACACCTACACCCACCTCCATATGATACCCATTGATATCACAATGGCAGATCAAGGAGACCTCCCTACCCAACATTGTTGTAGCCTTATTATGAGTGGTGATGCAAATATAGAGGATGTAGATATTAGAAGTAGTGTAGCCTTGACTGGGACAATCCCACCACCACAATTTTAGATATATTGAGCCCTAGCAATTGAAAAAGATGAAAGCATAGATAGTACCACTCCAACATACACTACAGCATACCAGTTTGCTGTCACTAAAACAGAATGTATTTCCTTACTATAGAATGGCCGACAGGCAGATGCACCTCAAGTAGACGCAACACTCACACGTCTACGCAATATAGATATCAGTCGCATTTGCAACAGAAGCCAATCCTCTAACTTGCACGGAACTTATATGGACCTCCAGAGAGGACAAGAATAGCTGGAACGCTTTGTTTTAGCTATTGAACAAGAAACTATTACTCAAATGATAGTTGAAGCCAACGTCCAAAACAAATTTCCACATACAATGGGACTCGACAGGAGTAGCCAAATGGAAGCATACAGTGTGAGCATGAAAACCTTTATGGTTACAATCAAGGCTGAAATGTAGGAGGAGCAACAAGAAAACAACAGGAAAATTACTTGTGGCCTTGACTCCCTCACTCAACAAGTTAGCAGCATGACCAAGAGTGCTCAAGAAAGCAACCGTCTTCCTATATAAGGAATAGCTCAAATTGGGGATGGAGTTACCTCTGCCATGAAAAGGCTCATAATCAGACTTAAACAATTGGAATAGCAGTCAGACATCCATTTTAACAGGATGCGCTGTTAAGAGCTCTATGCTCCTATTGCACAACAAGGCGTACTACAAGCGCACACATCTTTTTGGCTCCAAGAACCTCTATCTGGACCACTATCAGGAATCCCAACTACAATGCATGGTAAATTGCCAATACCACTACCACTTCTAAGAAGTCTACTACTACCACAAGAGCTGGCTTTTTGTCTCTTGAGCTCCCCTTACAGGCATGACAATTGCAGGAGAGAAATCAAGCTGCACCCATCACCAAAGTGTTGTGGGAAGAAAACTGAGCTGGAGAACTTTTGGTTTACCATAAACTACATTAGATCCAGACAAGTGATATAAAATAAGGTCCGCACTACCATCAGGATTTCTAGATTGGAGAGTGATGCCTTAACATGGTGGAGAGGTAATGATGGGAAAATGCATAGTTAGGATGAGGGCACCCATGGGCTATGCCAAACCGATGGAGACTATTAAGCCCAACAACGTACCACAAGTGAGCTTCAAGCTTTTAAGCAGACAGGAGCCATATCAAGCTTTTTCAAAAAAGTAGGAAAACTCCACCTTCAGGTAAACATTCCCATCAACAACCTCCAGTTAACGTTAATGCCAAACCTGTGTATCAACCTCTAACACGCACTTGCCTCCCAAGTACTTAAGGACCCCACTTACTACGAGTTAAAATGGTTGTGTATTTTGATTGACACGCTTCAAGAAGCAGTTTGCCAGGAACCACATACGCAAAGGAACAGCAACAACAAGGAGGAATATTGGATGAGACAACCGCCGGCCATCTAACAATTGCAACAGTAATACCAACAAGCAATTACAGCCAACCAAAAATGATACTGTTATTGAGAGATAAAGGACGGATGTCATGAGAAATGCAAATATATCAAGTGTGGAAATAGCCAACACATTATGAATGAATACACAGTAGGCTGGAAACTCAAGTGGTAGGAAAAAAAAATGCCCCTAAACGCTACCAACACACCAACAGAAATAGTTGAACTGTTTGCGGCCCCGCTAAGGCGCAAGGGAGATGACGGCAGACAAGTTATTGCCAACACTCCTGAACTCAAGACGAGATTCTCATGCCAGAATTCAAGGACTGTTCGCATCATTGAGGTGAACTCTGGCTACAAGAAGAATGAAGCCAGGCGCACTGATCAATTGGGAAACGAGTAGAGATCTCACCACTGACCATTGGATGTATCCATTGCCATAGTTTACTTGTGACAGTTATGGTTGCATTGAAAGGCAGATTCAGAGCAGAGGCTATTTTAGACATAGATGGGACTACTACTGTTATTGGCTGGAAATTGAGAAGGAAATTGGGTCTGGCTAGGAGGGCAATGCCTGTGCAGCTTGCATAGGCAGGTGGTAATACATTAGATACAGGATCTCACGTTTTTAATTGTTCTTTTAGGTTTTTAGGGCAGGACAAGGTTTTAGCATTGCTATAACCAACTTCATTGCTTGGACCTTCACCTCAATCAAGAACGTAGTGGCTAGATGCTGAAGATTTGCATATTGGATGGGTAGATTCAATTTTGGGACTGTCTTGGTTAAAGGAACATGGATTTTTTGTGAATACAGTTAGAATACAGCTGGTGAGAAAAGATGGATTTGGGGTAAGTTGTTGTAAGAGAAGCATCCCCCAGAAAATGGTAGTAGAGGGCAATATGGAGGTGGGAGATGTTGTGTTACTGGTTGAAGCAGCCTCCCATTACCCTTATTATGCTTGGGTGCTTTCATCTGAGCAAGCCAACAGACTACCCGTATATTGCAATTGGGAATACAAGATCGCCCGCAAAGACTCTCAAACCAGAGTCCCTAACGCCTCAATATTCAAGACCATCTGTGAAAAAGTCTAGGGCCTTAGGGCATATCTGGCAGAAGACACACCATTAAGTAATGTACAGAAGTCACAGTCAGCAGCTGGAGCACCCATCCTTCTTGTCAGAATAAAGGATGGTTCTCTATGGCTCTCCGTGGACTATCGGGGGCTCAACAAAATCATCATGCCTAACGGATACCCCCTTTCCCTGATGAACAAATGTAGAGAAAAGACTCAAGGATTAAAATTGTTCACCAAGTTGGATCTGCAGAATAGCTACCATCTCATACAGATTAAGGACGGTGACGAGTGGAAGACGGCCTTCAACACAAAATATGACCTATACAAATACACCGTCATACCCTTTGGACTTATCAATGCATCTTCATCATTTCAAGTAATAATGGACAAAATCCTTTAAGAAATTTAAGAAAACTCCCACTACCTGAACGTTATTCTACTGCATACCTCAGGATCTAAGAAGGAATACCATACCACTATTGAAAAGGTACTAGAAAGACTCATGAATCATGATCTTGCTGTCAATTTAAGCAAGTCACAATTTCACTTTAAGAAGACAATGTTCCTTAAATATGTCATTATTAGATTGGAACCTAAGATAGACAAAGCAGAAGTTAAAACTATTGAGAAATAGGCAGTGCCACAAAAAAATAAAGAACTGCAAGCATTCCTTGGTTTTGCCAACTACTACCATTGATAAATATATAACTATAGCCAACAGCAAGAGACGTTGGATGATGTCAAAGCAGATATTCAAAATGTATATATCCTAGCTCAATAGGACAGAAACCTCCCAATGCTCCTGGAGACAAATGTATTCAACTGAGCCGTTGCAGGCATTCTCTCGCAACCTTATCCTTTGAATCCTAAAGAAACATTTGTGACCTTATTGAAGACAAGAAATTGTATCACTAGATTTTATATAGAACGTATGAATAGATGATGTTGAAAGATACGTTGCAGGATGCACTCACTCTTATGGTTCACTTGATAAATCGACTTATCCACCAAAGTACCAAGTACTAAGATGAACGACAAGATATTCACCAAGTACAAAGTACTAAAGATGCAATAAACCAAGATAATTGTAAAGTAGATAGATACCTAGAACAAGGGTATTTTCTTGTCCTTCTAAACTAAGGCGGCAGTTGGGTATATATAGCCGACTATCTGTTAAACAAAATACATAATAGGAAATAACAATTTAACGCAGGGAGTCCTTTTGACCCTGAATACCATAGCTACATTGCATACGGCTTTAGCCACAAAGCGGGCTAGTTGCCTGACAAATTCAACTACAGGTGCAGCTAGAAGTCTATGGAAATCCAACTCTAAATATAGCTGCCTGACTAAAGTGTGGATAATCATTCCGTGTCATCGTTAGTCCCCAATATTATGCATTAGAGGGTAATAGGACTAGCTTACCTGACTCCGTGATACTTGCTGCCAGAAGGCATAGGCGGATAGCACTCCCAAACACCCAAGTTGGTCCTGATACCAACTGGAGAATAACGGTGGGAGGAGATTGCAATGAACTTCATTGAAGAACTGCCAGAAAGTGACAGACACAATGCAATCCTGGTCATTAGAGATTGTTTTTCCAAAATGCAGCATTATATTCATGCTAAAACAACTTAAATCAGTGAAGATATTGCTAACACCTACCACCATGACATCTAAAAACTCCATGGACTCTCAGAGTATATTATGTATGACAGAGAACCTCAATTCACCTCAACTTTCTCTAGAGTAATTAACAATAAACTTGGTATTGGCATACACCTGTCAACAGCATAGGACCACCAGACGGATAGATTCAGTGAAAGAGCAATTCAACCATTGAAGCAGTACCTAAGGATCTTCTGCCATGATGGACAGGATAGATGGGCACAATGGCTACTCTTGGTAGAGTTTAAACACATCTTTTCCTCAAAGACATATGGATACAGCATATTTTGAAACCTCTACGGCTGTAACCCATGCGCTATCACTGTTCCAGAAGGCCCATCTGCAATTCCTACCACTAAAGAATGGGTGGATAGAATGACTGCTCTCCACAACAATATTCACAACACTCTCAAACAATTTAACGATAGGAGAAGTGGCTAAGCTCGGATATGGCACAATCTTACAATCCAGGGAATCAGGTACCGGTAGACAGACGGAAATTGACCATCAAGTTGGGCGACAATCATACATTCACCTTCATATATATTGGCCCCTTTACGGTTAAGCCCAAAGTTTGATCTCATGCATACAAAATCAAAACTCCAAAGACATTTTGTCTCCACAGAGTAATTCATACTTGTTTGCTCAATCCTATTTGTTAACTACAAGAAGTTGAAGACATTCAAGATGAAGCAGAGGATGATGAATTATATTCTGGGATAGAGAAGGTTGTTAATAGCTGTTGGCAAAGAAAAAAAGTTCAATATTGTATATAATGGGAAGAATTTGAGAAAGCAGACAATACGTAGAAACACATATACAACCTATAGGATTCCACAATCATTCAGCTCATTTTCTTATACCACCAACAATTCCCGTGCAAACCAGTATATTGCTTACTGCAGAAAAGGCTTCAAGCATCAACAACCAACTAAGTGTTGAAAATATCATAGTTTGGGATCAACCAATCTACAATTAAAAGTATAGTTTTATTAGTTTTAAACTGATTTAATAGTCTAGTGATAAGATATTACTTTTAAGTTATGCATCACTGGTTCAATTCACCTCACACTCATTTTCAACACTAGGTACGTTTCCAGACAGTGGTTTAAGAAGGGCCATTCCGCAGAGCAAAAAATTAAAAAATATAACATTCTATTACATAAATTATGATCATAGCCAACAAATTATAAGTAGAATATATATATGAAATTTCCCTATAGTTGACGAAACATATTTACAGCCAATGGATTGTATTTAGGATACATGCAACAGTTTGTATTTATATTTTATTATTTTTTGGTTCTCACCTATGGGCAAATTTTGATTTGGTTATGTTTTTGGGTTCATACCCTTGGTTATTGTTTTAAGCTATGGTAAGTATTGTACATTTATTGGTTTTTGGTTTAATGTCCAATCCTCCCCACGCCTTATAGCAATTCTCCAGTTTTTGCTTGCACAATAAATTAGCAAGGTTTTTGCGGAAATTTCCAGAACTTGTTTTAATAGTGAACAACCAATATAGGGCATGGCTTTATTAGACAAAGTAGACCCAATTGGCATGGAATGGTTTGAAGGGTTTTGCAGGTAACTCTTGCATTTATATTACCCTTTCATAGAGAATAAAATTAACTAAGCAATTTAGAAAGATCTTGGTCTATTTTGTTTTTGATGTATTCCTTTAGGGACCACAATTCTCAGAGAAGGGGTTAATGTCATGCAGTCTAGGAACTTAGTCTTATGATGCTCTAATAGACAAGACCATAGACAAACCGTAACATGGTGTGATCATCTGTGTATGGAAGCTAGGCTGCTATATGAAGCAATGGTTTGCATTACCTTCTATTTTATTTCTCTTTTTAACCTCTCTGGAGTTAACGGACTTACGGAAGTTGCGAATTTCATTGTCAAGCGTATAACCTACTGGTTCACTGCCTCCGCTGAAGTAGGATTTGGGCTTTATTTTTTTCTGTTTGCATTCGGGTATATAGGATCCACCAGCCAAATAGTTTAGAGAGACAATCTAATAGCATCATGTTAAATATTATGTGCTCTACACTCTTATTGAATTAGCATTTCTGTGCAATTAAATTAATTCACCAAGTGAAACGTAACAGTTTGCATCCATTCCAAGCATTATATTGTAGATGGTTTGATAGTTGAGTAAGGCAAGAACAAGCAATAGCCAAAAGGAATTGCTCCAGATTTTTAGGAGCATAAGGATCTCCATGTACAGGCCTTATCATTTGGCCATGTCATGAACCAAGATTCTGGGTTCATCTCAGTTTACACCCCACCTAGCTACAGTCGGCCTCAACCTCGCCAAAAGCTATAGTAGATCCATGTCAATCTGATCCTGACCCAACAACACTTCCATCTCCTGTTACTAATCCTGTACCTTGTCAGGTACCTTATCCCCACACTAGTCCCAACCAAGTAAGCGTTGCAACCTCACAGCCCGCATCCCTGTCACTGCTCAACTTCTTAGTTGGGAATCTAAGAGAAACCACCAGAAAGTTCTAGCATCACGAACCTTCACTGCGCAATGGGTTTGCATATGTTTCTGTCAGTTTCCATTAGGTTCTAGTTGTTTCTATTGCGCAGTTGATTTGTAATTCCCTTTGACTCATGTACCTTGCACAGCCGCCGCGCAGCCACTGCGCAGCCGCGGCACTACAATATTATTCATGTCGTTCTAGTTCCATAGCTTGAGAAGGATCTCTATATAAGGAGTCCTTTCTCCCTCTCGTCTTGTCTTCATTTCCTTTCCTCTTCACGCAACAACTTGTCTCTTTCCCTCAATTGTACATTAACAAGTTGTTATTCGAATATACTTTATACTCTCCTCTTTTGTGGCCTGAACAGCCCCTCTTAACCCCGCTTTGACCAAGTCTTATGCCCAGCACCTTGACCACCCGCTGCTCAGTTATCCTTCCCGGCGGTGCCCCAGATCCTGCTCCTGTGTACCCTCTCGACCAAGTCAACACCTACACTCCCGCCGTCCCCAACCGCCGCTACCCCTCTCTTATCCACGCCTATCGCCCCCCTTGCCACGGACATAACGGTAGCTTCTTCGGCCGTCGAGATCCTGCCACTGGGACCTGGTCATCACACTTTGTTGCGTCGACATAACTGTCTCCGCCACACCAAAGCAACATCATGATGTCTCATTCTCAAACTCCTCTCCCCTAGCCGGCAACCCCCTGGACCGACTACCTTGCCCTCCTCTCAACCACACAGTTCGTTGCTAGCAACAACCCAAGCCTCCCCAATAACCTCCGTCCGGACATTAGGACAAGCCTCACCAATGGGCACCTTCAAGGTGTTATGTGTGGCACCACCAGAACCTGGCAATCACCAGTAATCCCCAACCTCACTGACGTCGACGAGCTGAGCGCTGCTACCCCCTGACTTTATGCCCACTTCCAATGCGGATTCTACGCCAGTGTACAGACCAGACTCCAAGCCATAGCACCACCACCACCCGCGCCACGAAACCTGGCCCCAAAGATTGCAGACCCTACTGCCTTCGATGGTACCAGGGACAAATATCGCCAGTTCATCACCCAACTCCAACTGGTTTTCTCCTGCGACCCCACCCGTTATGCCTCCGACGCAGCTAGGATTGCCTATGCTGCCTCTCACCTTTCTGGAGGTACCCAAGCGTGGCTCAACCCACACATGGACCCAGTCACTGGCCAAGTCCAGTTCCAATCCTACGAGGGATTCATTCATGCCCTCCAAGCAGCCTTTGACAACCCTGACGCTGAAGCTACAGCTAGGGAGAAACTTGACAAGCTCCGGCAGGGTAAAAGGGACTGTTCTATCTACCATGCTGAGTTTGTCACCATCGCCACCAAGCTCTCCATAAACCAGAAGGAACAAATTGCTTGCTTCCGTTCTGGCCTCAACAAGGATACCGCAACAGCGCTGTCCTACCAACTCAATGTTCCCGAGACTCTCGCAGCTGTTGCACAAATGTGCATTCAGCTTGACAACAACATTAGACGTGTGCAAAGCCAACACCACACGTCTTTCCAACACTACAACACCACGACCCCCCAAACACCAGCCTCCACCAGTAACTCTACCGCTACTGGTTCACACGCTGGACCAATGGACCTCTCTGCAGTTGAAGTCAAAAAGAAGCGAGGTCCTCTTACCCAAGCCGACAAGGACTACCGCCGTCCCAATAGACTCTGCCTCTATTGTGGCGCAAAGGGACACTTTGCAAGTGTCTGCTCCAATAAGAGCCAGAAGGTCAACGCTACCTCCGACGCCTCTGCCCCAGCTGGACCACCAGCAACTGTGCTCTACAGCACCACCGAGACCACCGATCAGGCAAAAAACTAACTGCCTCTTTGAAGAATGAAGACCCTTCAAGGAGTGCTAGGATGTAACCTGGTGTCTTCCCCCTTGACCCCTCATGTGTTTGTTTTTCTTCTTCTTATTTGAAATGTTCCTCTGTTTTATCTGTCAATTTGTTTTCTCTTTTACCTCCTGTTATTTTGCCTGGTACAGGCTTTGTTGTACCTATCAAATCTCCTTCTGCTTGCAAGAGTCGATTGCGATGATACCGAGTGTCTGCTGCTTTGCGTTTGTCTTCTGTTTCTTTTTCAGTTGATCTCGGTTCCAAGTCACCTACGACTTTTAATGCTACTATCAATGATTCATTGCCTGGAACCTGCATGGTGGACTGTGAAGCTACTTCTCAGTTCATTGACCTTGACTTTGCCTTGTCCTTGAACCTTGTCCTTGATCTGAAACGAAAACCAGAAGACCTCATCGTTGTTGATGGGAGACGCTCAGTTGGTGGCCAGATAACCCACGCTTATACCTTGAAACTCACCGTCGACCGACATGAGGAAGTTCTTACATTCCAAGTGACAAAATTGGCCAGATGGAACTTAATTCTTGGACGGACCTGGCTTTGCCGCCATAAACCCATGATTGATTGGCAAAAGAACAACATTACCTTTGCGTCTGGTTACTGCCAGGCCTACTGCCTTCCTGTTCAACAAAATACAATCTCCAGCAACCCTCCCAGTACAGTGGATCACAAAATTGCAGTTATCTCTCGTGCTACCATGCGAGTTGCTGTTAAACAACCCGGTTCAATGATTTGTGTACTCGCCTCCCTTCCAGAAACACCCAGCACGCCCAAACCAGCTTCAGCTCTTGTCCCTTCAAAATATAATGATCCCTTGCCTTTGTTCTCTAAGAAGGAAGCATCATCGCTTCCTCCCCACCAATATGTCAATCATGAAATTCCTCTTCTTCCAGGCGCCAAACCTCGTCTTAGACGCATGTACTCAATGTCCGATTCAGAACTCAAGGAGGTCCGAGAATGGCTTGATGAGAACCTTGCCGAAGGATTCATTCGCCCTAGCTCTTCATCTAGCCCCTCGCCAATCCTCTTTGTCAAGAAAAAAGATAGTTCCCTAAGACTTTGTGTGGATTATTGTGCCCTTGATGACATTACCCACAAAGACTGCTACCCACTACCAAAGATTGAGGAAACATTGAACCAGATTCGAGGCTCAAAGTACTTTACTTGCCTTAATCTCCGAGCTGCCTTCAACCTCATCAGAATCAAGGAAGGCGATGAGTGGAAAACTGCATTCCGCATCCGATATGGCCTCTTTGAGTTTCTTGTCACGCCTTTTAGACTTACCAATGCCCCTGCTACCTGTCAAAGATTTGTGAATGACAGCCTCCAGGAATTCCTTGATGTCTTTTGTGTTGTCTACCTGGATGACATATTGATATACTCCAAAACCCGAGCCGAACAGAAAGACCAAGTTAGGAAAGTTCTTGCAAAGCTCTTGGAAGCTGGTCTCTACGTTAAACCAGAGAAATGTGAATTCAGTGTTACAAAGACCACCTTCCTCAGTTTTGTTATCTCGTCAGAAGGTATTGAAATGGACCCAGAAAAAGTTAAAGCGGTAGTGGAATGGGAAACGCTAAAATCGGTCAAAGACATCCAATGCTTCCTAGATTTTGCCAACTTCTATCGCTGCTTCATTGAAGGTTATTCCCGGATCTGTCAACCCTTCTTCCGACTATTGCAAAAGGATACCCCCTTTGCGTGGTCTTCAGAATGCAATGCAGTATTATCTCGCTAAAAAACGGCCTTCACCTCTGCTTCAATCCTCTGGCACCTTGACCCAAACCTTGAAACAATCCTCGAGACTGACGCCTCCAACTATGTGGTTTCCGGCATCCTCTCTCAAAAGATTCCTGAGAACCGCAAATCTGTCCTCCACCCTGTTGCCTTGCTGTCCGAGAGAATGTCACCAGCCGAATGCAACTACGGAATCGGTGATAAGGAACTCCTCGCAATTGTGGTTTGTTTGGAAAAATGGCACATGTACCTTCACGCACTCCCCAAGCCATTTACCATCCTTACAGATCACAATAACCTCGAATCCTTTAAGACCAAAACACTTCTAAATCGACGGCAAGCATGGTGGGCTAGGGAATTAGCACAATATGACTTTACTATTGTGTTCCGACCTGGCGAAAAGAACGGAAAAGCCGATGCATTGCCACAAAGGTCTGGAGACCTTCCTGAAGAGGGGGATGAACGCGCACGACCTGTACACGCACTAATCCCGTCCTCCAAATTTTTTGATTACTCCCTTTCAGCAGCCTCAATTGGATTCAACAACGAGAACCGCAACCTCCTTTGAACCGACGCCTTGGGAAAATCAATCCTTCTTACCCTTGAAAACTTTGAAACCAAGCACCCACCAGTCCCCCTCCGAGAATGTACTTACAATGATGGCCTCCTCTATGTCAACAAACTCTTGTACATCCCTGATAACGAAGAACTTCAAGCCAAAGTCCTTAGCTCGTGCCACAAACACCCCGATGCTGGCCACCCAGGCCGAGCTGCCACATATGAACTTGTCTCCCGGATCTACTGGTGGCCCAAGATGCGCAAGACCATTGCACGTTAGATTCAAAACTGTGATACTTGAATGAGGATCAAGCCCGCACGACACGCCCCCTATGGACTCCTAAAACCCTTGGAAATCCCAGTCCGCAGATGGAGTTCAGTTTCAATGGATTTCATCACTGGCTTACCTTTGTCTAAAGGCTTTGGAGCTGTACTAGTAGTAGTTGACCGACTCTCCAAGATGGCTCATTGTATTCCAACTACAACCGAGTGCAACTTCGAGACCCTTGCCAGACCCTGCATGGACAACATCTTCCGCCTTCACGGCCTCTCTGACTCAATTGTTACCGTTCGAGGTACCCAGTTTACATCTGAGTTCTCCAGGTTCCTCTGCAAGCTTCTTGGAATTCAACAAAAGCTTTCCACCAGCTTCCATCCCCAGACCGACGGCCAAACCAAAAGAGTTAATGCAATCCTTGAACAATACCTTCGTGCCTACTGCAACTACCAACAGGAGAACTGGTCAGAACTCCTGACTATGGCCGAGTTTGCATACAACAACACCCTTTCGGCAACCACCGGAATTATGCGCCTTCTTTGCCGTCTACAAACAACAACCCCGATACAAAATCCTCGCCAATCCTGCAGTTCCATTGCCAACCCCGGAAGCACTCAAGGATTATGCCGCCAAACTCAGCCTGTTGGACAAGCATCTGCAGGCTGAAATATCCTGGTCCCAGGCGATTCATGCAGAACAAGCCAATCGACATCGCCTTCCCCTACCAGCACACCAAGACGGCGATGAGGTATGGTTACTCAGACGACACATCCACACTACTCGCCCATCAACCAAGTTGGACTTTAAGCACCTGGGAAAATTTCGAATCCTCCAGAAAATCTCCAGCCACGCATATAAGCTTGAGCTTCCTGCATCTATGAAAGTACACCCAGTCTTCCACGTCTCCCTCCTTGAACCTGTCGCAACAGACCCCCTCGCCGGCCAAGTTCAACCTCCTCCTCCTCCTGTTATTGTTAACAAAGACCTAGAGTGGGCAGTTGAAGATATTCTCGACTCCAAACTTGTCCAACGTCAACTCAAGTACCTTGTCCGTTGGGTTGGATACGATCATCCTACCTGGCAACTAGCAAGTGACCTCGAAAACGCCCCAGCAATTGTTAGGGGCTTCCACACAGCTTACCCACGAAAACCCAGACCAGAAAACCTTCCCACACCATGAGTGGATCTTGGTACGACCCGATTATCATCGACGATGACCTTGAACCAATCTAAGAATGATCGCTGGAGCTCTCCTCTAGAAGGGGGGCTACTGTCATGAACCGAGTTTCCAGCCTTACCCAAGACTACCCCGCACCTAGCCACCGCCGGCACCAGCCTCGCTATCAGCCACAGTGGATCCATGTTCACCTGATCCTAACCCCAGCCGAGTTCAGCTTACTACTAGCAATACTCCACCTCGCCATGTACCTAGTCCACGTCCTAGTCCGTTCCTGGTAACCGTTGCAACATGGCAGCCCGCATCGCTGTCACTGCTCGACTTCCTAGTTCGGAATCCAGGAGAAACCACCAGAAGGTTCTAGCATCACAAACCTTCACTGCGCAATAGGTTTCCATATTTTTCCGTCAGTTTCCATTAGATCCTAGTTCTTTCTATTGCGCAGTTGATTTGTAATTCCCTTTGACTCATATACCTTGCGCAGCCGCCGCGCAGCCACTGTGCAGCCATGGCGCTGCTATTCTATTCATGTTTTTCTAGTTCTATAGTCTAACAAGGATCTCTATATAAGGAGCCGTTTCTCCCTCTCGTCTTGTCTTCTTTTCCTTTCCTCTTCACGCAACAACTTGTCTCTTTCCCTACTACGTTGCTCCGGACCTTCAGCCCTCTGCTCCTTGGATTGGTTTGTCCTAGCGGCGGACCTTCGGCCCTTGCTCAGACGTCAACTCCCTATCACCACATCCCTGTTCCCCCTACTCAACTCAATCTCCTGTCTTTACGTTGGACACCCCCGCTTCAATTGCCAATTCCTCTACGACCGTATCTCCAATAGACACGCCGAGGGCGCCATGTGAAAGCCAGCCTGCAGGGCTTCCAAACGACGCCTTTATTGTTTCGATCGGCCAACAACCCAGCCTACACAACCCAGCGAAAGTAGAACAAGTTTCCGCTCACCTACCCTCCCCCCCCTCTGTTCCAAAAATTGACTTATACCTTCAACAAGGTTGATTGTTGGTGGCAAAAGATTGTGCAAGGTTAAGAACTACTCCCTGACGCCTGCAGTGGCATGATCTGAAGGCTTCAGAAGCTACACACATCTCCTCTAAGAAATAAACCCTAACATCCTTTCTGAAGGTGAGGTTTCGGGCGATACTTGATTCTTTCATCCTTTCCCAAGGTGGGAAATGAGTTTGACCCCATCTTTGAGCTCCAGTAGCCCTTTACTACTGCACCTACCCCCTTATTTTTGGGGGGGTGGGCACCTTTTCAAATCTAGGGCCAGAAAAATTCAAAAACGGACTAGCTCCAACCTCAAATAACGCTACGCATATACATTCCCCTTTCCACACGCCCGCACCACACACCCACTACTGCAGCCCCATCACACCATCATATCACATCCTCCGCTCTAACCCCAACAATGGCTACATACGACAACGAGATGTCTGAACATGCCACCACCCCAACCACAGCAAGCTGCCTCTAGGCACACCAAACGCCATGAACCCACCACTCATTGCCCCCTCCGCGCTATGCGCACCTTCGGGAAGCAAACCACATGAAGCAATCATTGGGTGCACCCAACAAAGTCACCCCTCTGACATCTTGCGGTTCACAGGCCTACAATACTCCTGCCCAACAAGCACTACTGGGAAGCGCCAATGTGTGCATATCCCATCATTGGTACCCCATCAAACTTTTAAACAAGCAGTCCCTAGGGCCGCTCAAAGCTTGTCATTCCCAAGTGGAATCCCACTAGTCATGTCTTCCGACATATTGAATTTGTTCTCTGATTACCCTGGCTTCACCGCACACATCAACGTCATCATGGGTCCCAACAGTTTCTCGTCATTCAACACAAAGGCAATTGTGCATACACTCCTGTCAGTTGTAGGTGGCTTTACCGCCTGAATTATTGCACTTGAAAACGTCTGCCGCCACTTCTATCAAACCATGAACTCCAAGATTGATACCATCAATTCCCACATTTTCAAGACCGCCAACCTCATGCAGTACATCAAGCAGCATGGAGTAGCAATCAACCTGCCAGTGTCAGGATAGGAAATTACATACACATGTAAATTCTATCAATACATAGGACAATGCAAGAACATAGTTACTTTCATTATTATTCTCATTATTATTATTATTAATCAACATAGATGTTACTAGAACATCCATGACTCATTAAGCTAGGAGTCAGCCATCTCTGACTCACAGGTATAACTCAAGGAATTGAGTCGCCTCTGACTCACAGGTATGACTCAACATTAACAAAGGAGTCAACTCTGACTCATAGGAAATGAGTCACTTCTGACATCATAGTTACATATTAGTTAGTTAGTTAAGAGTCACCTATGACTTATACAGGCTTGAGACTTTCTATAAAAGAAGACCATTCCCCCCTTCAGTGAAAGGGCAAGCAACTTAACAGTTAGCAACAAATACAAGAGTTTACCATGGTTAATTAAGTCTTTCCACAATCACAAGTGACTTGAAGATATCACAACTATTCAGACTCTTATTTATATAGATTTTAAGGCAGCTGTTATTAGTTAGATTCTGGAAATCTAAATAATAGCCACCCTTATACTATACTCAAACTTTACAGCCAGCTGGCTCAAAGCCCACCCACCAACCACCAAGGCAACAACAACTACATCCCTCCCTCCCAAACCCAATCAACCCACTTGTCAGAATAATCGTTCTTACCCCCAATTGAGTCCTTTTCGTTTGTTCTATTCTTACATGTCTCGGATATACATATCCCTCTGTTATATTCTATCTCCGTAATGTCTTTCTATTTTTACCAAGATCTTCGCTGTTATATCCTGTTTTCATACTATATCAGCTTATATTGTCGCACTTCTCCTTCTACCTTCCTGTTTGGGATATCCATGTCCTCGCTTACGCTCCTACATGTATCACCCACACTTGTCGTTGCACCCACACCTTTCTGTGGCGATCCACACCATTCTATGGTGTGACTCGCTTATTTCATTTGTCATAGACTGTGTAACACACACTCACGCTGGTGTGCCACACCTATTTCTTTTGTCAATATTCTTGGTATTTCTCAGGGTCAACGTCATGCCCCAGGACTTTTGGCTGGACTTGCGTCGAGCTTTTCTGTTGCTCGCTTCCTTCCCTACTCATGTATATAAGGTCGGTCGCTCCCCACTTAGTTCTGCTCTTTAGTGAATACGATTACCTTGAAACCGATAACTTGCTCTGCTGGCTACCGCCGTGACCCGCTCCTCTCTAAGATCTTTGAACCCTCTTGTGCACATCTATCCCCCTTTGTCTCGACTCTCGATACCTACGGAGTATACCTTCTCACAGGTTATGAGCCCGGCTGCCGCTACTATTGTTTAATCAATTAGCACAGCTGGTTCTTCTCAGATCTCATTGCGCTCACCTCTGCACGCTTATTCGGTCTCAACTACCTCGAGCAAAATGACTGGTCGCGCATGCTGTGACACACTTCCATCCTGTTTGAACTGCAACACTGCAGCCGGTCATGCAGCTACCTCCACATGGTGTTCACGACACCAACAACACAAACCAGCACCTGAAGTGGAAAAAGCCACATTTAAGGCCCCAAACACTACCCCCAACACAGAAATTGAATCCTAAATCATGCAAGACACAAGACAACAACGGCAATAGGGACAACGCTCCCCACCGTTAGGTTGAAATTTCCAAGCAAATACAGGTAAATCCCTACAAGCATTCCTTGCAGTACTAATTGCAGCCGCCAAAACAGGTGCAAACAGACTTTTCATTCAAGAACCACCCAACTCTACCAATGCAAACGGCTTTCATCAATTTTGCAGCCTCCCCACCAAACCTCGAACTATATCATACGTCCTCCAAAATAGCTTTCGATCAGTTTCGGTCACCTCCCCCACCCACCAAGACTACATCACATTGTCAATCACACCCCACACCAACGGCACGCAGGCCAGACCCTTTACAATTACCAATATCTACAATGGCCTTTTATCGCACAGCCATTGTAGTGATCACCCCACACACTCGCTGGACCTCCTTCTTCCAAACATATTCGCACAGTCAGATATCGTAGCTGGGGACTTCAACAAACACCATTCCAGCTGGAATTCCAACAAACAAGCCTCTCCGTTCAGCCAGGAACTTGTTGATGGTGCATCAGCGCATAACCATACACTTCTGAACACCCCAAATGACTACACCTCATTCCCTCTTAATGGAAACCAACCTGCTGTACTGGATCTTACTTTTGTACGATCACGGTCTTTTAGCCCAACACACTGGGAAATCTACACCACCACCCTCTCATGGACCACAAACTCATTGCCTTTGCACTCCAAACGCATGAATCGCCATCTGAGCTCCACAGCCACCAGTGGGGCAAAGGCAACTGGGACTACATCAGTCCACAAATCACCTCCCTCCCAACAACCATTGACAGGGAGTCCCGCTTCAATGAACAATACACCCGAATCCTCCAGATCCTACAACAAAACTCCCCCACAAGGCGAATAACCCGCTGGTCATACCCTTGGTATAACACAGACCTTGCAGAGCTCTAAAAAATGGCAGACTAAGCAATGCGGAATAAACGCAATGGAACTTGGACACACAACCAAGCATATCTTGCCCGCATCATCTACCTCCGCTCCATCAAACGGGCCAAATCACATTGGTAGACCCAGAAACTGGAAAACCTTGATCCCGGACACATATGAAAGACAATGCGCTCAGCGCTACCAAAACCACCAGATGTCCTTCCAATCAACAACAATGCAAGAACGTTTTCGGACAAAGCAAATACCCTGTGAGAACACTTCTTCCCCCACCCCCACCTTCCCGTTATGCAGCCCCGAACCCAACAACTATCGTGCAAGTCACCAGCAACGAAGTCACAACTGCAATCAAATCTATTCCTCAAGCCTCAGCACCCGGTGATGACAAACTAACCTGCAGCATCTGGCTCAAAATACACAACATCCACTCACCCCTTCTCACCTCTATGGTTGACTGGAGCATCCGCCATTCAACTCTACCTACCATTTTCAAACAAACACTCTTTGTTGTGATCCCAAAACCCGGAAAAGATGATTATTCGATTTCCAAGTCCTACCGCATGATCGCCCTTCTCCCAATACTATCAAAGAATATTGAACATTGCATTCTTAAACAAATCCTACCTTAAACTAATCTTACCATCTCGCCTACTCAATTCGGCTCACGCAAAAGATACTCAGCTATTGAATACGTGCACCTACTCCTACAACGTGTGTCAGAAAACACTTACCAACAACTCAAATCCTTGTTCCTGCTCATGGATGTGCAAGGAGCATTTGATAAGGTCAACCATGTTAAATTACGAGAAGTAACAACAACAAATGCCATTGAACCCTACCTAGTAGAATGGATTCAATCATTTCTTACCAACCGTGCTGTGAAAATCACAGACAGGCAGCAACGAAAGCAAACTTGGTAGCAGTAGATGTGTGTGTCCCACCAGAATCACCATTATCACCTCTACTATTCAACATCTACTCCTCACCCCTGTTTAAATACATTGAGAAGAACCCCCCAACACTCAAATGCAGCTATGTTGACGACTTTACCCTTCTCACATCTAGTGGGTCATGGGAGGAGAACGCAAACAACCTACAACAGCTGGGGCTCGAGCTCCAACAACGAGCGCAAATATCAGGGCTCCGCATTGACATGAGCGAAACGGAACTCTACCACTTCCCCTTCAAAAAATCCACCCCCACAACAACCAAGTCCCTGTTACCCTAGGACAACACACTGTCCAACACTCCAAATAACTTCGATGGCTGGGAATCTTCTTCCAGGAAAATCTCCGGGCAGGCTACCACCTCAAGCAATGTGGCAGCAAGGCAGCAACTAGGCTTTACCGAATTGCCCCCATCCTCAAACACCTACGTCTCAAACTAGCATCCAAGTTAGCAAAGGCCCTCATCATTCCCATCCTCTCCTTTGGCCTCGAAATATACTCCGGTCGCCACATCAACTACAACGAAATGGAACCAATCCGGAAAACTCGCCGCGCCACGGCAAAATGCATCACCGGCGCATGGCAAGCTTGTAAAATGCAAGCACTCTGCACGGATGCCAAAATCACATCCCCTAACTCTTTCATCAAAGAGAGTGCAATTATGGGTGCCCGACGCCGTACTGCACTCATAGTCCTTCCTCCACTATACCACCATCTTCCTTGGGTCAGTCCAAAGTTCAAACAACCCCCTGGGTTCAAAAACTACGCTCCCAAATGGACTGCGGATATCAATGCCTCAAGATTGAAATACATCTACATTGACGCTTTAGCAAACTAGATTCACTCAGCCTGGGATCAAACTCAAACACACCCCAACACCAATCTACTGTTACGGTTCAGTTGATGAATCGACTTATTCGCGGAAGTACCGAGCACTAAGAGGCGTCACGAGATATTCGCTAAGTACAAAGTACTAAAGATGCGATAATTTGATATAAGTGTAAAGTAGATAGATACTTAGAACAACGCAATTTGCTTGTCCTTCTAAACTAAGTGGGCGGTTGGGTATACATAGCCGACCGGCTGCTAAATGAAATACATGAGAGAAAATACGAATTAAACGCAGGGGGTCCATTTGACCGTGAAAACCATAGCTACCTCGCTTACCCGTAAGGCTTCAGCCACAAAGTGGGGTATTTGCCTGACAAATCCAACTAAAGATGCGGCTAGAACTTTATAGAAATCCAACTCCAAATATAGCTGCCTGACTAGTGTGTAGATGATCAGTCTGTGTCACGGTTAGTCCCCGGTCTTAAGCATAAGAGCGGAATAGGACTAGCTTACCTGACTCCATAACATCTACTACTTCCACTCCCGCTCTCTGTTGCGTCGGCACTGCTTCGAGACTTCCGCCTCTCGGACTTCAACAACCGCTTTAACCCCCCTCACACATACCCACCTAAAGTCCAACACAATACTGGAGCTAAAGGCCTACTACAATGATTTCTGGGACGATGGATCACCTGGGTCCGACTCGGCTATGGCTTCTCCCCTCAATACCTCCACCGAATCAGTAAATACTCAGGCCACTGCCCCTCCTGCAATGCACCTGACGCAAACCAACAACACATGATCACATCATGCCCACAAAAGCCCCACAACACCCACGCCATCATCGGACAAATCACATTCAAAGAACTCGTCTTCAACGATGAACACATCCAAACCCTCATTGAAGTTCTCAACCTCAACAAGGTTGGCCTTCGTACAACAATCAAAGAAGAAGTATACTAACACCTTCAACACACACGAACACAAATCCTACTCAACTTCATGGCAGCTGGTGACAGACTTAAATCATTGGTTTTGTAACTTGGTATCACGGTTTATTATATTGTTCTTTCTTTTTCTTCCACCCGTTCGCTTGTTTCTTGCTTGCCCCTCTCTCCACATTTGTTCTACTAGCTACTCTAGGCCTTCGCGCTATTCTCTTGTTTTGATGTCTTTACTAGAAAAATCGTCTTTTTTAGGCCCTAGCCAAAAGGCTGCATGCCACATACTTTCGTATGTAACAAATAATATATTGTATTCCAAAAAAAAAAAAGAAAAACTTGTCTTTTTTCCTCGGTTGTATTTTAACAAGTTGTTATTTGAACATACTTTATACTCTTCTCTTCCGTGGCCTAGATAGCCCCTCCTGACTCTGGCCTGACCGTGTCTCATGCTCAGTACCTTGACCACCTGGCACTCAGTTATTCTCCCAGGTGGTGCCCCAAAACCCGCGCCTGTTCACTTCCTTAACCAAGTCAACACCTATACCATCCCTGTCCTCATCCGTCACTACCCCTGTCTCATACACGCCTATCATCCCCCTTGGCACGGACATAATGGTACCTTCATTGGCAGTCGAAATCCTGTTACTGGGACTTGGTCATCACACACACGGAGTATAATCTAACTAACATTGATGATCATTCTTCCAATCTTTTAGCACCACCACAAGACACCACTAATATTGTCTAAATGTCTTCATATTCCATTTGTCCTTTAACTTTTCTTGTCTCTGAACTTTTTCTTTGTTTTTCTACCATTTTCTTTTCCCTACTGTCACATTTTCCCCTTCAAAATGGTTTTTGTTTTAATTTCTTTTAATTTTTCTGTTTATAATATTTTTCATTTTTTCTTTCCTGAACATTACTGTTGTTGTAATCTAAGTCATATGGTATAATATATTTTGTATAGGTTGGATTTAGAACAATGAGTGGATTTCCAAGCCGGTTTTCACGAGGGTTGTCAGTTCCGTTCTGAGCAATGTATTCATAGTTTTCATGTTTAGTATTATTTAAAATTGGTCGGCGTCTTGTACTGCACCGTTGGGGGATTTTTAATACAGGTGGTGGTTCATTGAACTATATTTTGGTTTTTCATATTTTTTTTCCATACTTCCTACACATACATAATTTGCACTTGTCAATTAGCATCCTATGCTAATATGACCAATTGACTACTGTTTACTAAGTCATAACCAAGTAATATACTAAAACAATCATGTTTCCCATGATAGCGAATTTAATAACAACAATATCATTCATTCTAAAGCCAAAACTATTGTTGCAAAGTTGTGGATGTTAAAGATCTATATTAGGACGAAAATTTATGTTTACAAGAACATGCCTTTGTATGCAAGGTTGGTGCCCACTTCCTCAACGCATTGAAACAAAACAACACACTTTGCAATGGCATGCAACGAATTGAGTATCATATCCATCATTACAGTGGCCATACCTTGCAACTTTCAAAACCTTACACTCGGCACCTTGCCACAAAAGGCTCGCCATTGCAACAAAAGGTGTCACAAAAGGCTAGCCATTGCAACAAACGGCATTACAAAAGACTAGCTATTATGACCTTGCCCCCCTCCCTGCCGGTCAACTGCGGGGACAACTGGACTTGAATGGTCTCCGTTGTGACACCGACCATCCCATCAGTACCGTTATAACGTGAGGCCTCCGTTATGACCGCTATGTGCGTAATGGCTATTGCAACGGAACAAACGCCGCCTGTGGTTCTTGCTGATGGATGTCTTGCCCAATGAAGGGATAAATGGTTAGCGCATCGCTGCGGTGCCGGGCCTTCATGCGATGCTAGGCGTAACTACGGTGCAGTGCGTCCCTGCGGTACCAGGCGTCACTGCGGTGTTGTGCTTCACTCCGGTGCAGTATATTGCTGCGGTGCCGGTTGTTACCGCGGTGGTGCCTCACTGCAGTGCCAGGCGGCGGGTGCCGGCCATTGTTGGGGGGGAGCAAATGGCCTCGTGAGAGGCAAACCTCTATTCCCACGGCCGTCACGTTGTGAATGGTGTATAAATGGTGGAGTATATTATGTACGGAAGCTGGGCGCCGCACTTGTGATTGAGATTACGCCCGCCGCCCGTCGGCCCCCTGTTGTTCTCTTTAGCGCTTTTGTTTTGTATGATATATATGCACGATCGCTTGCTTGACTTTTGTATGGAGCTAATCCGACCGTCCGCCCCGACGGCAGGCCGTGGAAATGTTTGAGGTTTCATATTGTAAGGAAACTAATGTTGTATTTGTAGTCATAAACATAATATTAGGACCCACCATCCCCGCTATGGAATATTTATATCGAGCTATGGTTGAGAAATAGAAGAGGCAAAAAATTGGATAGAGAATGAAAAGTTACATGATGCACTCGGAATGCCAGGGGTTCATCAAGGTACACGGGATTGTTTCTCTGGATCTAGTGTCACAATTCACCCTACTTGCTTTTTGAATGTAAACTACAACGCGAGGGAAAATCAACCGGATTGGGCGCCGCATCAATTACATCTTCCTCCTCTTGGCCTCCGTGCCCCTCGTCTCCCTCTCACCCATCACGGGCATATCCCTGGCCCCCCGATCACGCTTGTCCTCCCCCGCCTCTTCGTCCTCATCGGCATGATACTCCCCCCCTACATCTCCCACTGCCCTCCTCTTGTCTGCCTTCCTCTTCTTTGCCAGCGTCGTCATCCTGGAATAGGCATCCGCCTTTCTTGCCTTGATGAGGTACTCGGTCAGCTTTGACCAACTGATGTTGCGCTGTCCGGACGGTTTCCCCTGGGCTTCCGGGAGGTCAAAGTCGGCGCGGGACATGGGTACCTTGACGTGCCTCGCTGGAACGTTGTTTGCGAAAATTTCGACTCTCGGGCAGCGGAGAGCGGTAGAGCCGGGGGCGGTGGGAACGTACTCCCAGACCTCCAGAAATGCGTTGAGCGGGGCAATGTATGCGTCAACAAGGGCGGGGTCGGTTGCAATGTCGTGCGCGGCGCGCGAGTACACGGTGGGCGTGGGCTCTGGGGACGACGCGGGAGGGCTGTCTGCGGCTCTGGGCGGGGAGGAAGCAGGGGCATCATCGTCATCGTCGGGGTCATTATTGCTGGCGGTGTCGTCGGGCGGGGGCGCGTGGGGCGTGATGCTGCTTTGCGGGATGGTGGCGTATTCGACGCACACAATGAAGACGGTCCTGATGGCTCCTTGCGACGAGACCAGCCAGTCCTCGGCATCCGCGACCAGGCTCGGGTACTTTTGGGAGTAGCCCACCTCGATGATTGCGTGCGGGAACGGGAGCACCTGTGGCTCGGCGTGTGGCGCGGTCTGGGCCTCCTCCTGCTCGCTCTCGCTGCTGTGGTCGCCGTCGTCGCTGCGGTCGGCGGACAGGGCCACGTTGCTCGGATGGTGCTCGAGCGCGATGTCGGCCCGCTTCTGCAGCGCGCGCGGCTTGTGGCGGTGCTTGGCGGCTGACGCGGTGGGGTCGCGGAAGCCCTTGTCTGCCGGCCCGCCGGGAAGGGGCGAGGCCGCGGTGCCGGCGGCGATGCCCTTGATCTCGTGCGCGGACAGGATGCGGCGCAGCGGGCCCGAGCGGCTGAGCAGCGCGCGCTGGACGAACAGTGCGGTCGCCTCATGGATGGCCGTGGGCATGTGGTGGTACAGCGTCAGCACGGGGCGCTCGGCGCGCGGGGTGTAGTAATAGCTGGCATCGTGAGCATGGGGGCCAGCTGTATCAGGGGCGGGGCATGGGGGCATACCGAACGCGGCACAAACGGTCGCGCGTAAACTCTTCGAGGGCGGGGTCCAGGCGCCCCAGCGCCGCAGCGAGCCGGCCGTGCGCCCCTGCCTCTGGCGGCGGGCGGTTGAGAAGCTCGTCGAGCGCGTGCAGCGTTCCTTCCGTCGGCAGGGGGACGCTCAGCTCTGCCCCGGGCTGGCCCGCACGAATGAAGAATGCAATGCGCGCGAGCTGGGCGCTTGTGTCGGCCGGCGGGTGTTCAGAGGCGCACGGCTCGGCGGCTGCGAGGGGGCTGGACAGGCGCGGCGGACGGACAGGCGACGATGCAGCGGGCGTTGGGGGGTAGCCACGGCGCATGAGTGGGGATGCGCTGGACAGTGTGCTGGTGCAGGGGTTGTGGCTGAGCGTTCTCCGAGATGGTGTTTTGTGGTGATGTTGTTGGGCGATGGTGTAGGTGCCGGTGGGAAGGCATTCCGAAGGGGCGGCGCGCGAGAGTTGGGGTTATAATCATGCCAAGCCTTTGTGGGGGCCATGGTCTTGCGTGCCATTTCACCTACCGCCATTCCCTCATCATCACTCACGTACGCAGTCGCAGCCAGAATCGCCCCGCCCCAACAAAACGGCGAATGTTCCCCCGCGAAAATGGCGACGACGACTTTGGCTCAGGCCGCCTGCCCCATCATGGCCGACAGCTACCGTACATCCCCGCCCCGCCACACCTTGCTGAATTCTTGCAGCTGCAACCCACCTCCCTCGCCCAGCTCACGACCACGGCGCTGGACACCCTCGCGCGCACGCTCCCAGACGGCGGCCAACTGGCCATTGCAAACGTCTCGTACCTGGAGTACCTTCAGTGGTGCCAGGCGCGGGACACGCACGACGTTGCCGCGCGCAGTGATCTTGTGGAGTACCACGAGGCCGTCGGCATGCACTTTGCAGAGACGTCGCAGGCGTGTACAACACCCCTTCATAGCATGGGTAGTAGGTATACTGCAATTGGAAATTGTTATTGGAATAGGCATCAATATCGATGTCATACCCAAACACCTTTTGAATCATCTCATCCGATCGATGGTGGAAAGCATGCCCAAAACAGGAAATATTTCGTTTGTGGGAGGAGAAGGGGTAATCACACCAGGATGAATAAAGATTCCAAGCGCACGGTCGGTAATTGGACGACGGCACTGACCGGTCCAAAATACCAGATGTCAATTGATCATTCACCGCCAACGTTGGATACGGCATGGAATTTGAAAGACATGCATGTGTTGATCGTCTCGCACGGCGGGCGGTATGGGATGCAGGGCCAAAGGTAGCTCGGTCCGGTGGAGAGAACCATAGATTCACACCGAATGAGCGAGTTTCTGTGGATTCGGAGGACGCTCAGGACGAATTTGTCGTACCATACTTATGAAATGATTTTTCTTGCATTAGAACATGAACTGTGCAGATTTTACGGTTGTCTCATGCCCGTCGCCTCGTAGAGGCAATGCACATAATTATCATCCTGGCCCCCAACGAGACCCTGCTTCTCGTGGCAACTGGTACCCATCATGACAGGAAATCAAAATATAGTCAGTTTCTTTTTGTTTTTGTATATGGGTGATTGGGAGTTGGAATGGCTCTATGACGATTAGGAGGGATGAGGGTTTCTTTGGTTGTAACTCTGGGTAGTGATTTTGGTTTGTAATCATAATTGTTCCTGAATCTCTTTTATAGTTTTTAAATACTATAATGATATAGGAGGGGGAAAGGTTTCTGCAATAAGGGCTCACATTTTACTTTGAAGATAGCCCCACTGAAAGTCCCTCCATTCCAAGAAATGTACTACTACATGGAAGCTAAGCACAAACGACCTCGAACTGTTTTAGCCAAGACTTGCGGAGATTTAATACGCCCTGCAGGTTCGACAAAACTTTGAGTTTCATGAGTTGATCGCCGCCGACATAGACATATGGAATGATGTCAAGAACCTGCTTGTGCTTCCTTTGCATGAATTCCGTGACCAGACCAACACGCCCGGTCAGTACTCCCGTAATGCATCAATATCAACAACCCAATCTGTGGCTATCACGGTCAGTACCGCACAATAAGCTCCGCCAGCCATTCTTGTTCCCAGCTATGCAGTGTGCTTATCTTGTTGCATTTCCAAGGGCCGCGCGCATGCTCCGCTCATCTTAGGCAAGGGGAAAATGCAAGATTATGGATTTGCTGTGGGAGCTCATGGAGGGATTGTTTCTAGAGATATAGTGGAAATGTCAAGACTGGGGCGTAGCGGTATTAGTAGGCAAAAAAAATGGGGCATGATGAAGAGCTGAGAGCACGGGGGTGGGTGATGGAAAGAGCTGACCTGGAAGTTCAAGCTTGATGACATGATCACTGCCATGACCACGACGATTTACCCAGTCAACACTTCTATGATCTCAAAACTATGCAAAATTAAGTCTGGCTCGGCCTCCCATTTCCAATATGGGAAAGCCGTCCTCAAAGCGCTCCCTTTCAACGAACCTGGAAATCACGCTGTCTTACATACCACCGACAATATTGAACTGTGAATTATGTTCGCTATTGTTTCTTTTCCTTGCTCCCGTCTCTGTATGTTTACTTTTGGTATCTTGTGTTGGTATCTTTCCTCAGTGGATGGCCTAGTGGATGCCTATGACATTGATTTTTCCTAGGGTAAGCATTTGTGTTCAGGAAATGAATACATGAAGAATTGTTTGCCGCAACATTGTCGTTATCCCGGCTAGCATGCTCACCAATGCAACCATAGCGCCCATTGGGGTAGGCCACGACCTCAGTGATAACTCATCATCAGCCATAAGGCTGCAGGAAGAAATTGTTATCAAGTATCACCACACCAAAAGGTGCATCAATATCAACATGTACAGAAACGACAAGAACTGCCTGGAATTATTGACTCCATAACTCAAGGTACAGAATTGCAGAAAATTCATGACTATAGGTCAGGTTGATCTCAGGGCAACCTGAAATCCTAAATTCATTGTGATTCACTGGTCGACCTGTTAAACAACTTGGTGCCGCAGCAACAATATGTTGTCGCGCAGTTTCATGATGGCAAAAACCCGTTGTATGGAATTTCGTTGGTACGTACGAACAAGGAAGGATGGAGGAGTCAATTTTGCAATAAAACCTTTCATTTCCCTCAGAAATACAAAATCGACTTAGACTTTTCCTGATGGTAGTGCCAAATTTCGATTGTCCTTGCGTAGTCAAAAGGAAAGGGAAATCTGCGCTATGTGATGTATTGCAATACAATTCAATTTAGTTGTTGAAATTGATATATTGACATTATACCTATACCGTACTTGCAATACACTCATACAATTATTTGACATACTGCCCCTCAAGGACATATTGTCTTACAAGGTAGTACTATCTCTTCATCTTGTACAGTTATATATGCTAACAAAACTTGTGCCCACTTGCTATGATCGCAATACTGGGCTGCAGGTTGTGACATATTATCCTGCTTTGCGGATCTCTCTTCTTCACTGAATATTTATACGTTCCCACGTGGTTGCCTTTGGAGCCAGGCGGAGGGTGGGATTGAGTCCTCCATGTGGAATATTGAGATGCAATGATGATATCTTGAAGTCTAAATTATGCTATAGATTACTCACGGTCCATGTAGAAATGCAAGACAAATCATCGTTTTGTATATACAGTGATTTCTACCACAACCTGGCCTCACATCTTATGCTCAACTCGTGCACATTTCAATTGAAATTCTAAATTGCTTAATTCCTCATGGGTGCAACCGCCTCTTTGGCTCCTGTCCTGTTGCAATTTCAACTGCTGCCCTGTGTGGAGGGTTTGGCTGCTAATGGCATTAGTGATGGTAATTGTGTTGGTGAGTGTATACCTAGCTATTTATATATCATTCACCAGTCTACGTAATTGAAATGATTTGAACACAGAAGTGCAGAGAATTGTTTGTCTCGTTACAATGTATAGGTAGAGATGCCGTCTTTCCCTGGCTATGCTGATTGTTGTCCATGAAGTTAGAGGCCGAGTAATTGTTTGATGTGATTGTATGTCAATGTAACGATGAGAGGGGGAGCAATGAGGAGAGAAGAAACAGGAGATGGAGGAAGGGCGGCAGGAAAGGAGGCACGGATCTAGGAGGGATTCAGTGAGGGATGTCGCAAGTTAGACATTGCATGGCTGTTGCTCCATCCGTGGATGGGATGTACTTTTGTGTCACATCACAGGGGTGCTTGAGCCATACATGTTTCGGGTGTTTAAATGTACTTTGAGGCGGAAGCTGTTATGTGCGTAACTACAATTGTAGGACAAACGCTATACACGCATGCTGCGAAAGAGTGTATAGACCACAAATCCGCATACGTCCACCTTCAACTATGATAAGAAAAGCTGCCTGTTTCAATCTAGAGCTGAGGGCAATAAAAACACAAGACCACTACTTTGGAATGCACATATTGCTCTATGCAGATTTATGTCCCACCCTAGGTTTCAATTTCATTTAGCCAGCCCAACGCCAAGAATCAATCTTCCCCAATCCCACTCATGGTGGTCCGTACCAAGGGGTAGTCTGCTGTAGATGATGGTCCATTTGCCAGTATCCAGAAAACGCCATGGTGACTATTGGTAGGCGGCTTACAGATACCGGCGAGCCCCTTGTGTGACGCCATTGCCATTGCCGTTGTTTGTGTGCTAGCTAGAGAGGGCAGTTGTCACAATGGTAATAGGGCAGGTTGAGAGGTGATGCAGGACGTGATCATTTTTTATGTTAGTCTTGTTATTATGTTGTTGCCGAGAAGGTCTTGCAAAGGAAATTACCAAGATGGACAAGCGAAGTTAGTGTGGAGGTTGGAGTTGGCGATGTTATAACGTCCAAGTGGATGGTCACACTGAGCATCATGTGATGGGTCTAGTGTTGCTAAAGTTCATTGCGTTGAAGCTTGGTAGTTGGCGCACATAAAAACAACACGGCTTCCAGATAGCAGCAATGTTGCTATTGGATGCCGTTCCGGTGGTGGGGCGCCAACCTTGCTGGCAAGGACATGAGATACTCTGGTGGATTCATTGGGATCCTGGTTACTATTTATATGTTGCATGTTATACTAAGTCTGATGACCAGGTCCCAGTGACAGGATCTCGACGGCTGAGGAAGGTACCGTTATGTCCGTGCCAAGGGGAACAATAGGCGTGGATAAGAGAGGGGTAGCGGCGGTTGAGGATGGCAAGAGTGTAGGTGTTGACTTGGTCGAGAGGGTGCACAGGAGCAGGTTCTGGGGCACCGCCGGGAAGGATAACTGAGCGGCCAGTGGTCAAGGTACTGGGCATGGCACTTGGTCAAGGCAAGCTTAAGCGGGGCTGTCTGGGCCACGAAGGAGGAGAGTATAAAGTATATTCGAATAACAACTTGTTAAGGTACAACTGAGGGAAAGAGACAAGTTGTTGCGTGAATAGAAAAGGAAAAGAAGACAAGACAAGAGGGAGAAAGGACTCCTTATATAGAGATCCTTCTCGGACTATAGAACTAGACAGACATGAATAGAATAGCAGCGCCGCAGCTGCGCTGCGGCTGTACAAGCTACATGAGTCAAAGGGAATTATAAATTAACTGTGCAATAGAAACAACTAGAACTAAATAGAAACTGACAGAAACACATAGAAAGCTATTGCGCAGTGAAGGTTTGTGATACCAAAACCTTTTGGTGGTTTCTCTAAGGTTCCGAACTAGGAAGTCGAACAGTGACAGGGATGCGGGCTGTCATGTTGCAATAGTTACCAGGAACGGGCTAGGACATAGGCGAGGTGCATTGCGATATAGAGTAGCGCTAGTAATAGGCGGAACTCATCAGGAGTCAGGATCAGGTGAACATGGATCCACTGTGGCTGGTAGCGAGGCTGAAGCCAATGGTGTCTGGGTGCGGGATAGTCTTGGATGAGGCTAGAAACTCGGTTCATGACAGTAGCCCCCCTTCTAGATGAGAGCTCCAGCAATCTTTCTTGGATTGGTACCAGGTCGTCTTCAATGATGATCGGGTCGTACCAGGAACCACTCATGGTGCAGGAAGGTTTTCGGGTCTTGGTTTGGTTCGGTAAGCAGTGTGGAATCGCCTAACAATTGCTGGTGCGTTCTCGAGGTCGCTTGCAGGTTGCCAGGTGGGGTGATCGTAACCAATCCAACGGACAAGATACTTGAGTCGTCTTCGGACTAACTTCGAGTCAAGGATATCCTCGACTTCCCACTCAAGGTCTTCGTTAACAATAACTGGAGGGGGAGGAGGTTGAACTTGGTCTGCAAGAGGGTCTTGAGCAACAGGTTTGAGCAGTGAGACGTGGAAGACTAGGTGAACCTTCATGGTGGCGGGGAGTTCAAGCTTATATGCATGGCTGGAAATTTTCTGGATGATTTGAAATTTCCCAAGGCGTTTGTAATCCAACTTGGTTGAAGGTCGGGTGGTGTGGATATATCGCCTCAAGAGCCAAACTTCGTCGCCGATCTTGTATGCAGGAGGTGGGATTCGGTGACGATCGGCTTGTTCTGCATGAATTGCTTGGGACCAGGATATCTCAGCTTGAAGGTGTTTATCCAGGAGCAACAAGGGCTCGGCATAATTCTTGAGTACTTCCGGGTTTGGTAGTGGTACTGCAGGGTTGGCACGGATTTCATAGCGGGGTTGTTGTCCATAGATGGCAAAGAATGGTGTAATTGCGGTGGCGTCAGACAAGGTGACAGTAGGTGGGTTACATCACGGGAAGTCCTTTAATGAGGGGGTAGCCATAGGGGCTAGTTGCCAAGCCAACCTGGATATGACCACATTTGGCAAATCAATTTCAGGGGTGTTTTGCATGACACAGTGGTCAGGTAATGGTAGTTACGGCTTTTATAACAGCCGATACAGTGGTGAATTTGCATGATATAATGTAGAATTAGAGATATATGGCAATGCAAGAGGTGGCCAAACCAGGAGATTGGAAGAAGCACAATTCTGTTGAGCAGTGTCTTTGGGAATTTAACATGGCAAGCCATCTAGTACAGACATTATTATTGTCCTTGTGCGGATATTGGTTGACTTAATGACACCTTACCTGATGGGTTGGACCAGGCTTAATATCATTTATTACATTGTAGTGTGCTGCCCTACCTTAAAACGTACCAGATCATATATGCAATAGTTCCATTGCAATTAATGGTTGTTTTTGTAATTAGTGGGGTGCTATGTTACCTGAACTTACTTGGCTTGACCACCTTCATATAGTGAGAGATCCACCCTTCTTATTTTCTATTATTTGTGACTAAATATTTAGGTTAACTAGACAAGTAAGCAAAACAAGCAAGCACATCGCCGTAGGTGATAGCATGTGAGGCCTGTTGTGCGTTTCTCTGTTTTTGATTCATTTGATTTCTAGTTGTATGTTCAATTGTGATTGCAAATTTTATTTTTGATTCTAACTTGGGTAGAGTATAGAATAGGATGCTGGTAGGGCACGTGACGTCGAGTTGGGTACTGTAATGTGACCTTGAATGCAATAAATACGAAAACATCAGTAGTGTCAACATCCACGCATCATACGGCTGGTGCAGTAGCGCAGCTATCCCTGAATTAATGCTCCGACCCTGGAATCCGGAGAGTCGTTGTTATCTTGTGGAAGGCATTTATTCAATGCCCCATCCCTCAAAACGTTAGTCCGGATGAGGGCGGCGCATTTCAGCTGCCACAACAGTGAGCCGGTCCTCCAACGTGACCAGAGCTATTCCAACCAAGAACTCCGCAAGACCACACTGTTCGTGCATATTTCCCTCCAGGCAATGTATGCATGAATGAATGCAAAGCCCCACGACGTTTTCGAACTTAATACTCCAAGGGCAGGATGTAGGAAGATGGAAGTTGTGGTATCAAGGGGAGGGAAATTTTACAATAAATAGCTTTTGCTAAAAGAAAATGAAGTGTTCTATTGCACTTAAGTGCAAGGGGGGGTTTTTTGGTAACCCAAATATATCGATTTGCGCGGGGCTTGTCTTCTTGACTTGGTTTCGGTTCTGGTGGAGCAGGATGCTAATCGTGTTTGTTTGTAACTCCACAAGGTAGTAAGTCTGGTGCGAGGCACAGCTCAATATGCAAATTTATCCTATAACCTATATTCTGCACATGAGGTGGCCATTAAAATGAAATTGCTACCTCAGTGGTGGGGTATCTGGCAGGATGCCAACAGGCTCGCTTGAGGACCTCTCTGAAATGTTGACGTTCGATACAAGGATTGATCTGGGATTTTGGCACATTGCAACAGTATGTCAACCTTCAGTGGGGCTCGCCCACATTCACCGGACCTTGCCATGGGGAGTTCAAACTCCGTCTTGTTAGGTTGCGTTGGCAGCATGGAACCTCCCCAGGTGGTCAACTGTTGGTTGAGCCACAGCTATTTCAGAGTGAACAGCATCTACTAGTAATGTAAGCAATGCACTAGATCAGACGAAACAATGATGGAGGTCAAGGCTCCGGAAATAGGCCAGTGTCTGTATTCTTGTCTGTAGTCGTCAGCCTTGAAAACACGGTGATCATTGCTAATACATGCATTCACTGCAAGAGCGGCACGTGGCAATGACTGAAAAGAAAAAATGGGTTTACTTGAAATCAATATTATTCGCGTGCAAAGAGGACATAAAACAATATCATATCCATCACACATACGAGTAAAAGACGATACCCGCATATGTATTTTTATGAAGCTCAAAATGTACATTCAAGATTGACAGCTAGCTTGGGTAGTTACAAGATATATGTGAATCTTTTTTACATCCCCCCCACCTGCGCAGGTCCACTCGTTTCATATTTTTCCCTTTATAATCATCCCGTTGGTTTTCAAGGTCCCCTCCAAAAGCTACTGGTGGCTGGGTAGGGAGGAGTGCTAATACAACTAGTTATGACAATTCCAAGACAATCACGTACCACCCCCCCCCCCCCCCACCATGGCAGGAGGGAGGATCAATTGTATTGTCATGGAGCCATGTTTATGCGGCCAAATACGTTTCAAGGCATAGTCTTAGGGTACGCATTTAATATCCTGCAGCGTCGGACGGCCGCCGCATGCTAGTAGGCTTCTGTTGGAACTTGGTATACAAGACTTCAATCTGAAGGCATTAGAAATTTTTAACAACAGCTCATTGTTTCTGAAATCCACGAGGCCTTATAATGATTTTAACAAAATTGCCTTTATTCATGGGATAGTAAGGCATTCAACGCTGAAGGATAAAATTGGAGTACTCTTCAGCATTAACTACTAGGGGGTCAACATACCCTGTGGCTGGGGGATGGGGGGGGGGGTCGTAATTTTCCTTCTCAAAACCAGGTGTGATCCCATCATTGACCCGGGGGGGGGATTTTGAGACGATGCTACGGGGTGCCCCGTATCCACTTTGATAATCTGGAGTGCTATTCAAGGTTTTGAACTTGAGGCATATAGCTGCGCTCTGCGATCTTGGACGTAAGCCCCATATGTGTATATTCCAGCGACTATAATGATACCATACAACCTGAACCCCAGAGGTTCCTCCAATACGGTTGGTGGACCTTGTGGGGAATATTGTAGACGTTGAGTTAATACCTTCTCGGCAGTTGTTATTGTAGATGGGGTCAGTCTCACAAGCTTTCATGGGAACTCCTCATGTGGTCTTGAGAGTGGCAATATCCGTTTCTTACGGTTTCCCTCCTATGGAATGTAGCTACTCAGTTCACGCCATGCATTGATCACATTTCTACCCACAGTATGCTGGGGCCTTGGATCCCACCCACCCAGCAACATTGCATATAGTGCGTATGCCCTGACGGCGTTACGATCTGGGCTTCTCGAAAGAAAAAACCAATCCGGCACTACGTATTGCTTGATAACTATGCCACATGAGCGTTCCTGAGTCAGATCCTCATCCTGTCGAAAGTTTCCTCCTCATGCGTTGATGCATCGCCATACCAAGCCTCTCCGAGGGGCTGGACACGAGACTAATACCTAGGCACTGGGGAGAGTCCGGTATACGGTCACGGTTTCCACGCGATGAAGCGGGTGAGAGCATGCCCCACCGTTGATTTTTGGGCATTGTTGGCCGGGACAGAGATTTTCCGCCCAATATTTGCACCGCATTTTGCCATTTGCTCCACTTTGCCCCCCCACTCCCCCTTCTCGTCCGTCTTCTTTTTTTTTTAATTCCCCTCCAGCGAGAAGACAGAATGAGAGACCGTGTGCTGGATAAAAGCAAATTTATGATGGGATGTGGCAATGTGGCTATGCAGGGTAGGTAGCCCTCCGCCTTAAGCGTGAGGCAAAGGAAGGGACAAAGACCACCCACCATGCATCCATATGTATGATGGCCGTGCAAGGCAGCCCGATGTTTCTTATACTTTTAAGGAGCTTAGGAGATTTCAGAAAAAAGAAAAGAAACCAATCTATGGCCACGGCATGACCACATTTTTCCAGAAAAAAAAGAAAAAAAATCTCTCCAATTCGCGACCCGTCGGCCGCGCCGTATGTACAGCCCACCCCGTAATCCATCACGGATGCATGCAGTCTGCCCCACTAGTCAAGCTTCCCGATCACGACGAGTGTTTTCTTACCCTCTTGCATTTCGTGTTGTTATGACGGATGGTATCATATATATCATACATCCTTGCCTAGCTAGTTGGATACGGATTGCACCTGTCTGCTAGCTAGCTACCTACCCAACTCCCTTACAGCCGAGATCATGAGGGTCGTCGTTGCACCGAGAAACGTTTTTATCAATTTGTCGACCGGAGATCTAGAAAACATCAACAGGCGGCATTAACATCATTGGCTGCTTAAGCTTGAGCTTAAGCACATACACACCATGCAATTCGTGGAGTCCCTTCCCTCCTTTTCAGGAGCCCAATATTTCAGAAGCCCAAGCCTACTTTGCATGCGAGCATGGCTACCTCCTATGTACCTGTGCGCGGTGAATCTCGTATGTATCTGGGTTTTTTTTGAAAAAAAAACTGCCGGCCGGCAAGTGCCTACCTACTAAGGTACTTACCTACGTAGGATCGACATGTTTATCTAGGACGCAGTTTGGTGGTCCACCCACCCGCTCGCGACACGATATTTATACTTGATGTTTATATAGCAAAAGACAATATCTTGATTGGGTGAAATTAATGGGCGGCGGCGGAATGAGTGGATTGGAATAGCCGACGATATTTCTTTTATTTTTTTGCAATTTCAATCAAATTTGTGATTTTGGCGATATATGAATTAATTGCATTTATATATATATATTCCGTAGAGTGATATAAATAGGATATGGAAATGGGGTACCGGGGATGGAATGTGAAAACATATACAACCGATTGCGTTGACGGAAGTTTTGAACAGATACACCGTGTGTGTGGGTGTGGTTGGACAAGTGGGTAGCCATGGGCGTATTGATAAGATTCGTGGGAATTCATATATACGGACGAAATTTGAGGGATTATTCTTCAAGGGTGTGAGTTTTTTCATTTTTCGCATGCTTTAATTTCATGAACCCGCGGGCATTCTCACAATCTTTTCTGTCGCCTTGCAATAGTTGGTACCCAGATCCGGTTGGTTTCAACAAGACAAACTGGGGCTTCAATGCTGCGCCACTGGCCATTGAGGCTGGCCAGGTCCGGAGTCTTTGTTGCAACTCTAGCGTGGTTGCAACGCATGTATCCCTGTCAGGCTCACCCCTATCATGCTAAGCCGCGATGGGCAATGTGCATGCAGCGATGCCTTTCAACTGCGTGTCTTGTATCGCCTGAGCATGGGTCCTTCCTTCCCTCTCTCCCAACATACACATCACCATCACACACCTCGGTAGAATGCAAATCACACACCTTCACCACCAACAATGGCAACTGTCAATTTCAAATGCGTCTTGCCGGAATGCACCTGCACCAACTCCACTTTCCACATCATCCCCGACCCGGACCGTGGCTATGTCCCTGGGGACTGCACCATTGTGAGAAACGCTTCCCGTGACCACGTGTCGGATAGACGGCCCCAAACCCCCGCGAAAGCCAACAACGCGCCAGCCCCGAGCCACGCCCACCCTCCAAACGCCATCCACAGCACGCCCCTCAAGGTCAGCGCCCTCTCCGGCACATCGGTCAACTCCAGGAGCGACGCGGGCCGTACAAAGCGCATCACGCTCGCCGCCACTGAAAGCGACGACTGGGGCTGGCAACTTGTCAGGGGAAACTCGTCGCCCACCGGCGTCCGCTTCTCGCTGGCCACAGAACTGAATGGCGCCGTCTTTGTAGACGCCACGGGCCTCGAGGACATCTTTTTCACGCATCCCGCACCCAACATCGCCAAGGCCGCCAACAAACCGGGATTACCTGTGCCGAGAGGAGACACCGCATTCGTGCCATGGCTTGTCGCGCGGCTCGTGGCGCTCGGTGCGGGCCGTGCGGATGCAGCCTGGGAGGACACGCGCTTCAGACGGCTCCCGTGCGGCTTCAGCACCACGCGCTGCCCCGACTTTCACCTGGTGCGCGCGGAGCGGCCGCCCCCACGCGCGGCGTCGTCGGCGCAGCAGCAGTGGCAGAGCATCTTGGCCATGGGCGAGCACCAGTCGGCGGGTTGCAGCGACACGCAGGCATTCCTGCAGCTTGCCAACTACGCCTCGCAGATATTTGCGCACCAGCCGATAGCGGCGCGCGTGCACGCCTTGCGGATGCGTCGTCGCTCCTCCGGGCCGCCAGGGCGCAGTACGTGCCGCGGCCGATGATGCCGCGGCGCCGGCACAGCGTCTCCCCTAGCCGGAGGCCCAGCGGCCCTGCTGCCAGTGGATGCGCGCACGCTGGCCCGCCTTGCGCGGCTTGCACTGCACCCGGCCTCCAACGCCGTGCAACTGGGCCTCCAGCTCGGGGAGACGCTGTGCCGGCGCCGCGGCATTGTCGGCCGTGGCACGTACTGCGCCCTGGCGACCCGGAGGAGCGACGACGTAGACACCACCACCGCCGCCACGCCGGACGGCAGGATCCTGGCCAAGTTCAGCTGGCGGGCCCACGAGCGCCGGAGCGAGGGCGACATGCTGCGTCTGGCCACAGAGCGCGGCGTCATCGGCATGGCCTAGCTTGTCCACCACACAGACGTCGGCAATGTCGCATCCCTGCATGTCGCAATGCCGACGGCGGGCATTCCGCTGGCGCTCGGCCCGGTCATCCGCAGCCTCCTTGCGGACGGCTATTCCACGATGTCCAACGCCCGGCCCGACACAGCAACGCCGGCGGCCACCGCAGCCAAGGCCGATAATGCAGCCACCGCACCCGCCACCACGCCGGACGACACAGCCATGCCCACGGAGATCCGCTTTGAGAACCGCATCTGGACGTGCGTGCTGATGGCCACTGTCGGCAAGCCGCTTGCGCACTGCACAAGCCGCGCGCACGCGGCCAACGCGCTTCTTGCCGGCCTCGTTGCCCACGCATCCTCCTACTTCACGGGCCGCGTCCTCCACCGCGACGTCTCGCCCTCCAACATCCTCTTCTCGCGCGCGCCTCTTGCGGCTCCGCCCCCGCCGCCATCGGCCGCGGCACCAATGGCCTTTGTGCTGCCGCCGCGCCTCACCGCGCTCCACGGCTTCCTTATCGACCTCGACTACGCCGTCGAGTTCCCTGCCGCTGCTGCTGCTACCGGCGGCGAGGCCTGCAGCGGGGCGCCGTACCGCACCAGCACGCTCCCGTTCATGTCCATCGGCATCCTCATGGCCGAGCGGCACGTCTATGCGCACGACCTCCACTCATTCCTGTACGTGCTCATCTGGGTGTGCTGCGGCGGCAAGGCCGCGCACATGTTGCACACGTGGAGCGCGGGACCCATGGAGTACATCGCCAACTGCAAGCGCGGCCAGATGGTCAACACTCGCAGCTTCGAGTCCCTCCTGCGCTGCTTTGCATTTGGGGGGGTGGAGGGGGGGCCTGGTGGGGAGGGCGGTGTGGCGGGCATGCAACGGGTTGCCAGGGCATGGAGGGATGTGTTGAATTGGCTTGACGCGGGCAGTGTTGCGGGGCTGTATGTAGTGGAGCAGCCTTCGGTGGGGACGGTGAACTGGGGGCTAGGCAAGTGGGAGGCGTTTATCAGGATGAGGGATATCTTATGGCAGGTGATGCAAGATGAAGGGTGGGTCATGTAATATGATGTGATGTAATGTCAGACAGCCTGTGTTAAGTGTTAAAAAGTGGCTTTACATGCACAGCTTTTTAGTTTTTAGCAATGCGAAATTTGGCACATGTACCGTTCCTTACTAGCAATTCCATCGGGCTTTCACCAATAAAAGTCTCAGTCGTCGCCGAATCTAATATGGTATTGGTTTCCGTCTGATGATTATATCCAAGTAGAGTGGGCTGCACGCATATATGATAGATTTTGTAGTTCAAAAAACTGGAGTGGGTCCCGGTGTAACGCTGAGTACATGATCTATGCTCCCGACGCGCAGAAAATCGTTTTTTTTGGGGTAATTAAGGGGCGCATGATTTCAGAGGCCCATGATTCATTCCTGTTTTTGTTTCCAAATTCCAAATACCTAATTTCCGGGATATTGGGTTAGCTGATATGAAAAATTACAAACCATTAGTTATTGAAAAAGCTAACATAAATTGGGTACTTGAAATACATGTTGGCTAGGTTAAGAGACGGCTTATACACTGGCGGCCAAAAAGCAAGAGATAAATCCACTGGTGATTAACATGTTGATTGGTCTTTTACTTTATTGATGCAATTCTACTAAGCGGAGAAATGAAAGATTAGAAATCGGGAGGATGCAATTGTCTGTGTTCTTATGTACAGGCACAATGGTTGTGCAAAAGCTTTAATGCCCGGAGTGTTTAAGCAAGATGAAAACATAAGTTTACTATTAAAAGATATTTACCAATTTAGGCTATTGTAAACTAATTAGAATTAATCAATCAATGGTAAGTTGCAGTAGAACTTGACTTGAAAAAATGGAAAGATGGAGGGGCTAACCAGGTAGCCGGGTAGATGCAATATGGCAAGAATGCTTTTCTATGAACACGGATTATGTTAATCTACCATTAGGGCATAACAGAATTGGTTTAGACAGGGCAAACCGACAGTGCAATACCCGCAATTTGTCACAGAGGTTGACACATGTCTAGTAAGGCCACCCTACCGCATAGGCTAATAGTAGACAATCAGCGGGGTAGCTCCCCGGATCAGACCAACTACTGTTCGGTTAGAGGAAAGCACTATCTTGGGCATTGAGCACTGAGGACTAACGGGATGCTGTCGGTCGGGCATCGGTGTAATACAGTAGCCGAGGATCTCCAAGAATAGTAGGCGGGACCACTATACCACAATAAGTGGATAGGCTAGACTGTTGGGGGCTAGAAGGTTGGGAGTCAAGAGGACTATTCGTCCGACCGACGGGATTGACACCCGAGAGAAGCAGGGTAATCACCAACCTTTGTAGAAGACCAACTATGGGACTACTTTGATCAGCTTAGACACGCCTTCACAACAGCACCGGTCGTTGTACACTTCCAGGGCACAAGACCCACCATCATCGAGACAGACGCAAGTGAATTTGCAATAGGAGCAGTCTTATCGCAAGTCCAAGACAATGGTAAGGTCCATCCAGTGGCCTTCCTGTCTCGGAAGTGCTCTCCTGCAAGAATGAATTAAAACATTCATGACAGAGAGATGCTTGCAATAGTGAAGGCATTCAAGGGATTGGAACCACTGTTGGAATCCTGTCAAAGCCAAGTCACGGTATAGACTGATCACAAGAACTTGGAGTACTTCAATAGTACCAAGTCCTTGAGTAGGAGGCAAGCATGATGGGTTGAAGACTGAGCTGTGTTCGACTTCATAGTGAAGTACTGCCCTGGCAACTAAAATGGGAAGCCGGATGCTCTGCCTAGAAGGTTAAATCACCGCCCTAAAGACGGGAGTGAAGAACTGCAACCAGTACAGTTCTTGTTCAAACCTGGCCAATTACGGCTAGCGGCAATGAACGGACATAAGTTAAAAGACACCTTCCGCACAAAACTACTGGAAGCAGGAAAGAAGGACCCTGACTGGCTTGCAACAGTTGCAGCCATGGAATCAGGAAAGGATAAGGTTGATAGGAACTTTACAGTTGAGGATGGGAGTCTGCTGTGGAAGAATAGGTGGTTTATCCCAACAGAGAAGGAGCGAAGGGCCAAGATCCTGGATGACTGCCATGTCAGCCGACCGGCAGAACACTTTGGAATCCACAAGACACTGGAACGGATCAAGCAGAACTACAACTGGCTTGACATTGAAAAGGATGTTGAAGACTATGTACGTTCATGTGATACATGCTAGAGGGATGAGCCAAGCCGGCATTGAAAGTATGGGATGCTGGAGCCCTTGGAGGTCCCTTACAGGCCCTAGGTTTCAATCTTGATGGATTGGATAGTGGAGCTACCAGAGTCGGGTGGCTTCACACAGATATGGGTCATAGTCAACAGATTCACCAAGATGGCACAGTTCATACCATCACTTACAAGTGAGACAGCTAAGGACCTAGCTCAGCTGTTTCTTCAACACGTCTAGCGCTACCATGAACTATCAGAAGATATCATCACCAACCAAGATGGCAAGGTCATCTCCCACTTCTGGTAAGTACTCATTAACCTCTTGGGAATTCCGACAGGGCTTTCAACAGCATTCCACCCGGAAACCGGCGGACAAACAAAAAGGGTCAAGTAGATCCTTGAGCAGTACCCCAGACACTACTGTTCATGGAAACAGGACGACTGGCACGAACTACTACCAATGGCTGAATTTGCTTACAACTCAAGCACGTCAGAGACCACTCTGCTAAGCCCATTCAAAGCCAACTTTGGATTCGAGCCAAGGGCGTCCTGGGAACCCTTGTGTAAAACCGCCTATGAGAACCCAGAAAGTGAGCTCATGGTATCCGTATGGGATGGGATTTGGAAGAGGTTGACAGAGAACGTCCTGAAGGCCAGTGTAAGGATAGGAAATTACATACACATGTAAATTCTATGAATACACAGGATAAGGCAGAAACATAGTTATTTTCATTATTATTCTCATTATTATTATTATTAATCAACATAGATATTACTAGAACATCTATGACTCACTTAGCTAGGAGTCACCTACCTCTGAGTCACAGGTATGACTCAAGGAATTGAGTCACCTCTGACTCACAGGTGTGAGTCAACAATTAGATAGGAGTCACCTCTGACTCACAGGTGTGACTCAACATTAAGAAAGGAGTCACCTCTGACTCATAGGAAATAAGTCAGTTCTGACATCATAGTTATATATAACTTAGTTAGTTAGGAGTCACCTATAACTCATACAGGCTTGGGGCTTTCTAAAAAAGAAGCCCATTCCCCCCTTCAGTGAAAGGGCAAGCAACTTTGCAGTTAGCAACAAATAAAAGAGTTTACAATGGTTAATTAAGTCTCTCCACAATCACAAGTGACTTGAAGATATTACAAGTATTCAGACTCTTATTTATATAGATATTAAGGCAGCTGTTATTAGTTAGATTCTGGTGATTTAACTAATAGCCACCTTTATACTATACCCAAACTTTACAGCCAGGATTCGAATGGCAAAATGGTACAACACCAAGCAAGAAGAGGTACCACCCTTCAAAGTTGGAAACATAGTTATGGTTGACAGCCGCAATATGAAGACAAAACAGCCAACTAAGAAGCTCAACCACAAGAAGCTAGGACCATTCAAGATAGTAAAGGCTGTACGCACTCGTGCCTTCCAGCTAGAACTCCCAGCAACCATGTTGGTCCACCCCGTCTTCCATGACAGCATACTCAAAGCCTATCGGACAAGTCAACACCTGGGCGCAGGCAAGCCCCACCACCACCTATGGAGGTGGATAGAGAGTTGAATTGGACTGTGAAGGCAGTCGTGGATAGTCGGAGGAATGGGAGGAAAAGAGGAAAGCCCGTGGAGTACCTAGTAACTTGCGAAGGATACCCGGATGAAGAGGCGACTTGGGAACCCTATGAGTATCTGCAAGGAACTGCAGAAAGAAAGCTTAGGGAATACCACCAGTGCCATCCGGAGGCTCCAAGAGACAGGCAGGCTTAGGAGGATTTCCTATGTATGGTTTCTTGGTCATGTATTTCCATAATGTATATGGATGTTCTTGAGGTCAAAAAGCCTTGAGAAGGGGAGTAGTGTCACGAAGGTTGACACATGTCTAGTACTTCCACCCTACTAAGTAGGCTAGTAGTAGATGATCAGCGGGGTAGCTCCAGCTGCTCGGTTAGAGGGAAGTACTATCTTGGGTATCAAGTGCTTAGGACTGACGGGACGCTGTTGGTTGAGCATCGGTGTAATACAGTAGCCGAGGAGCTCCAAGAATGGTACGTGGGACCACTATACCACAATAGGTGGATAGGCTAGACTGTTGGCGCCTAGAAGGTTTGGAGTCGGGAGGACTATTTGTCTGACCGACGGGATTGACAACTAGGAGAAGCGGGGTAATCACCCACCCTTCGTAAGAGGCCAACTATGGGACTGGTAGCAGTCAATAGGACTGACCGGTTTAAATAGAGGAAGTTAAAATCCCTTTGACCCCATAATTCAACAACGGCACAGTTGGTAACACCCAGCTTAAAGTTGTTCCCGTATACATCACTTTTAGTCCAAGCGCAAAGTCTCACGTCTTCAATCTCTACGCAGTCACTTTCCCCAGAATATTATTTACGGCCGTTATATGCCCCCGTTATACTATTATCAGTGCGTAGCAGGGATGGAGGGCTGGAAGAGGTGGCACGTAATAAAGTGGCTTCAGGCATTACAAAGGTAAGGTTGTTTGAAGGGATGGTAAGCAAGCTGCGAGCACAGGCCTTAGTCTAGTATATAAAGAAAAAACTAGACCCTTATGCTTGGAGAAGAATGAGAGGGAGGTTTAAGTGTGGTCTGGGCGGGTTCATATGGGAGGCAAGAATCCAGGGATTATATCCATAGAAGTGGGTCATGGTCATTTAGACTGCTTGTAGCCATGCAATTTCTGCGCGTTTTTCAGGGTGATGCCTTCGTTAGCTTGTGGTCAGTAGTGGCTGTTATATAGTAGTGGAATTAACCGGAGGTGGAGTAAATAAGAAATTAATAAACGGGAGTTGAAATTTAGATGCCGGGTAGCAGTATGGAGTGGGAGTAAATGAATTAAGCTATGCAGGCGGAGGTAATTATGAAAATTAATAAACGGGAGTAACAATTTAGACACTACATATATGCTTTGGCTGCCCCAGCTTCACACACCCTCAATGTGCAATATCACGTTAATGCACCTCCTCCAAACGCAAAGCCTGATGTACGTTTTTGTGCGGGCTTTGTGCAGGTTTCTCACTTGCGTGGCCTTTCCTCAAGTTTCTCGCTTCCGCAGGCTTCGCGCGGCCATATTGCATTTGGCAGTGGTTACGCTCAACCACACCGGGCATAGCATGCTTGCAATAGCGGTCACAGAACGCTTGCAATGACTTAAAGTTACCCTCAACTGAGCCGTTCACTGTAAGCTTGCTGTGGGCCTCGAAGCCCCCCCTCAGCATGAGGCACCCCCGCCAGTCGAAGTACCCCCTGGCGCTCGAAGCCCCCTTCCCCGACGCAAGGCCCCACACACGTGATTACTCTCATCCGGTTGCCGCTTGTGGTGCGCTTGCACAATCAATTGTTACATTTAACCGCTCGCAGGCACGTGCAACAGCTGCCATGCGTTGATTTGAACAGGAGCGGGATGGGGTAATTACTCTCAACTAAAGCCGATGATTGATCTTATCAGATCCCTTATTTTGCCTGAATAAAATCTAAAAAATCTGCTAAGTGAAAAGCAGGAAATTGAAGAAGGTGAGCCTTGTGGAAATGTTTTCAAAGTGAGTTGAGGGTAATGTGAGAGTGAAAAGCAGGAAATTGAAGTAGGTGAGCCTTGTAAAAGTGATTTTGAAGTGAGTTGAGGGTACTGTGAGAGTGAAAAGCGGGAAATTGAAGTGAGTGAGCATTGTGGAAGTGATTTTGAAGTGAGTTGAGAGCAATGTGAGAGTAAGAACCGGGAAATTGAAGTGGGTGAGCATTGTGGAAGTGTTTTGAAAGTGAAAAGCGGAAAATTAAAGTGAGTTAGTATTGTCAAAGTGATTTTAAAGTGAGTGGAGCATGATGTAAGAGTAAATAGCGCGAAATTGAAGTAAGTGAGCATTGTGGAAGTGATTTTGAAGTGAGTTAAGGGTAATGTGAGAGTGAAAAGGAGGAAATTGAAGTGGATGAGCCTTGTGGAAGTGATTTTGAAGTGAATGAGCATTGTAGAGGTGATTTTGAAGTGAGTTGAGGAAATGTGAGAGTGAAAAGTGGGAAATTGAAGTGTGTGAGCTCTGTGGAAGTGATTTTGAAGTGAGTTGAAAATAATGTGAAGGTGAAAAGGGGGAAATTGAAATGGGTCAGGGTTGTGGAAGTGATTTTGAAGTGAGTTGAGGGAAATGTGGGGGTGAAAAGCAGGAAATTGAAGTCCATGAGCATTGTGGAAGTGTTTTCAAGGTGAACAGCAGGAAATTGAAGTGGGTGAGCGTTGTGGAAGTGATTTTGAAGTGAGTGGACAGTAATGTGAGACTGAAAAGTGGGAAATTGAAGTGAGTGATTATTGTACAAGTGATTTTAACGTAAGTTGAGGGTAATGTGAGAGTGAAAAGCAGGAAATTGAAGTGTGTGAGCCTTGTGGAAGTGATTTTAAAGTGAGTTGAGGGTAATATGAGAGTGAAAAGCAGGAAATTGAAGTGCGTGAGCCTTTGTCATGAACCGAGTTTCCAGCCTTACCCAAGACTACCCCGCACCTAGCCACCGCCGGCACCAGCCTCGCTATCAGCCACAGTGGATCCATGTTCACCTGATCCTGACCCCAGCCGAGTTCACCTTATTACTAGCAATACTCCACCTCGCCATGTACCTAGTCCACGTCCTAGTCCGTTCCTGGTAACCGTTGCAATACGACAGCCCGCATCCCTGTCACTGCTCGACTTCCTAGTTTGGAATCCAGAAGAAACCACCAGAAGGTTCTAGCATCACGAACCTTCACTGCGCAATAGGTTTCCATATGTTTCCGTCAGTTTCTATTAGGTTCTAGTTGTTTCTATTGCGCAGTTGATTTGTAATTCCCTTTGACTTATGTACCTTGCGCAGCCGCCGCGCAGCCACTGCGCAGCCGCGTTGCTGCAATTCTATTCATGTCTTTCTAGTTCTATAGCTCGAGAAGGATCTCTACATAAGGAGTCCTTTCTCCCTCTGGTCTTGTTTTCTTTTCCTTTCCTCTTTACGCAACAACTTGTCTCTTCCCCTTAGTTATATCTTAAACAAGTTGTTATTCGAATATACTTTATACTTTCCTCTTCCGTGGCCTAGACAGCCCCTCTTGACCTTGCCTTGACCAAGTCCTATACCCAGTACCTTGACCACCCACCGCTCAGTTATCCTTCCCGGCGGTGCCCCAGAACCTGCTCCTGTGCACCCTCTCGACCAAGTCAACACCTACACTCTCGCCGTCCTCAACCGCCGCTACTCCTCTCTCATCCACGCCTATTGTCCCCCCTGGCATGGACATAACGGTACCTTCTTTGGCCGTCGAGATCCTGTCACTGGGACCTGGTCATCACACTTCGTTGCGTTGACATAACTGTCTCCGCCATACTAAAGCAAAATCACGATGTCTCGTTCTCAAACTCCTCTCCCCCCGCTGGCAACCCCCTAGACCGACTACCTTGCCCTCCTCTCAACCACACAGTTCCTCGCTAGCGACAACCCAAGCCTCCCCAATAACCTTCGTCCTGACATTAGGACAAGCCTCATCAATGCGCACCTTCAAGGTGTTATGTGTGGCACCACCGGAACCTGGCAATCACCAGTAATCCCCAACCTCACTGAGGTCGACAAGCTGAGCGCTGCTACCCAGTCACTCTATGCCCACTTCCAATCCGGATTCCACGCCGGTGTACAGACCAGACTCCAAGCTCCAGCACCACCACCACCCGCGTCACGAAACCTGGCCCCAAAGATTGCAGACCCTACTACCCTCAATAGTACCAGGGACAAGTATTGCCAGTTCATCACCCAACTCCAACTGGTTTTCTCCTCCGACCCCACCCGTTATGCCTCTGACGCAGCTAGGATTGCCTATGCTGCCTCTCACCTTTCTGGAGGTGCCCAAGCGTGGTTCAACCCACACATGGACCCAGTCACTGGCCAAGTCCAGTTCCAATCCTACGAGGGATTCATTCATGCCCTCCAAGCAGCCTTTGACGACCCCGACGCTGAAGCTACAGCTAGGGAGAAACTTAACAAGCTCTGGCAGGGCAAAAGGGACTGTTCCACCTACCATGCTGACTTTGTCACCATCGCTACCAAGCTCTCCATGAACCAGAAGGAACAAATTGCTCGCTTCCGTTCTGGCCTCAACAAGGATACCGCAACAGCACTGTCCTACCAACTCAATGTTCCCGAGACTCTGGCAGCTGTTGCACAAATGTGCATTCAGCTTGACAACAACATTAGACATGTGCAAAGCCAACACCACACGTCTTCCCAACACCACAACACCATGACCCTGCAAACACCAGCCTCCACCAGTAACTCTACTGCTACTGGTTCACATGCTGGACCAATGGACCTCTCTGCAGTCGAAGTCAAAAGGAAGCGAGGTCCTCTCACCCAAGCCGACAAGGACTACCGCCATGCCAATGGACTCTGCCTCTATTGCGGCGCAAAGGGACACTTTGCAAGTGTCTGCCCCAATAAGAGCCAGAAGGTCAATGCTACCTCTGACGCCTCTGCCCCAGCTGGACCACCAGCAACTGTGCTCTACAGCACCACCGAGACCGCCGATCAGGCAAAAAACTAACTGCCTCTTTGAAGAATGAAGACCCTTGAAGGAGTGCCAGGATGCAACCTGGTGTCTTCTCTCTTGACCCCTCATGTGTTTGTTTTTCTTCTTCTTGTGCAAAATGTTCGTCTGTTTTATCTGCCAATTCGTTTTTTCTTTCACCTCCTGTTGTTTTGCCTGGTACAGGCTTTGTTGTACCTATCGAATCGCCTTCTGCTCGCAAGAATTGATTGCGAAGATACCGAGTGTCTGCTGCTTTGCGTTTGTCTTCTGTTTCTCTTTCAGGTGATCTCGGTTCTGAGTCACCTATGACTTTCAATGCTACTATCAATGATTCTTTGCCTGGAACCTGCATGGTGGACTGTGGAGCTACTTCTCACTTCATCGACCTTGACTTTGCCTTGTTCTTGAACCTTATCCTTGATCTGAAACCAAAACCAGAAGACCTCATCGTTGTTGATGGGAGACGCCCGGTTGCTGGCCAGATAACCCACTCTTGTACCTTGAAACTCACCGTCAACCAACATGAGGAAGTTCTTACATTCCAAGTGACAAAATTGGCAGGATGGAACTTAATTCTTTGACGAACCTGGCTTCGCCGCCATAATCCTATGATTGATTGGCAAAAGAACACCATTACCTTTGCGTCTGGCTACTGCCAGGCCCACTGCCTTCCTGTTCGACAAAATACAATCTCCAGCAACCCTCCTAGCACAGTGGATCACAAAATTGTAGTTATCTCCCGTGCCGCCATAAGAGTCGCTGTTAAACAACCCGGTTCAATGATTTGTGTACTCGCCTCCCTTCAAGAAACACCCAGCACTCCCGAACCAGCCTCAGCTCTTGTTCCTTCGGGATATCACAACTTCTTGCCCTTGTTCTCTAAGAAGGAAGCATCATCGCTTCCTCCCCACCGATACGTTGATCATGAAATTCCTCTTCTTCCAGGCGCAAAACCTCCTCTTGGACGCATGTACTCAATGTCCAATTCAGAACTCAAGGAGGTCCGAGAATGGCTTGATGAGAACCTTGCCAAAGCATTCATTCACCCTAGCTCCTCATCCAGCGCCTCGCCAATCCTCTTTGTCAAGAAAAAAGATGGTTCCCTAAGACTTTGTGTGGATTATTGTGCCCTCAATGACATCACCCACAAAGACCGCTACCCACTACCAAGGATTGAGGAAACATTGAACCAGATTTGAGGCTCAAAGTACTTTACTCGCCTTGATCTCCGAGCTGCCTTCAACCTCATTAGAATCAAGGAAGGCGATGAGTGGAAAACTGCATTCCGCACCCGATATGGCCTCTTTGAGTTTCTTGTCATGCCTTTTGGACTTACCAATGCCCCTGCCACCTGTCAAAGATTTGTGAACGACACCCTCCGGGAATTCCTTGATGTCTTTTGTGTTGTCTACCTGGATGACATATTGATATACTCCAAAACCCGAGCCGAACACAAAGACCAAGTTAGGAAAGTTCTTGCAAAGCTCTCGGAAGCTGGTCTCTACGACAAACCAGAGAAAAGCGAATTTAGTGTTACCAAGACCACCTTCCTCGGTTTTGTTATCTCCTCACAAGGTATCGAAATGGACCCAGAAAAAGTTAAAGCGGTAGTGGAATGGGAAACACCAAAATCCGTTAAAGACATCCAATGCTTCCTAGGTTTTGCCAACTTCTATCGCCGCTTCATTGAAGGTTATTCCCGGATCTGTCAACCCTTCTTCCGACTATTGCAGAAGGATACCCCCTTTGCGTGGTCTTCAGAATGCGATGTAGTATTCTCTCGCTTGAAAACCGCCTTCACCTCCGCTCCAATCCTCCAGCATTTTGACCCAAACCTTGAAACAATCCTCGAGACTGATGCCTCCGACTATGTGGTCTCCGGAATCCTCTCTCAAAAGGTTCCTGAGAACGGCAAATCTGTCCTCCATCCTGTTGCCTTCCTGTCCGAGAAAATGTCACCAGCCGAATGCAACTACGGACTCGGTGATAAGGAACTCCTTGCAATTGTGGTTTGTTTGGAAAAATAGCACATGTACCTTCACGCACTCCCCAAGCCATTTACTATCCTTACAGATCACCACAACCTCGAATCCTTGAAGACCAAAACCCTCCTGAATCGATGGCAAGCACGGTGGGCTGGGGAATTAGCGCAATATGACTTTACTATTGTGTTCCGACCTGGCGAAAGGAACGGAAAAGCCGATGCATTAACAGGAAGGTCTGGAGACCTCCCTGAAGAAGGGGATGAATGCGCACAACCCGTACGCGCACTAATTCCGTCCTCCAAATTTTCTAATTACTGCCTTTCAGCAGCCTCAATTGGATTCAACAATGAGATCCGCAACCTCCTTGCAACCGACGCCTTGGGAAAATCAATCCTTCTTGCCCTTGAAAACTTTGAAACCAAGCACCCAACAGTCCTCCTTGGAGAATGTACCTACAACAATGGCCTCCTCTATGTCAACAAACTTATGTACATCCCTGATAATGAAGAACTTCAAGCCAAAGTCCTTAGCTCATGCCACGAACACCCCGCCGCAGGCCACCCAGGCCGAGCTGCCACATATGAACTTGTCTCCCGGAACTACTGGTGGCCCAAGATGCGCAATACCATTGCACGTTACATTCTGAACTGTGAGACTTGCATTAGGATCAAGCCCGCACGACATGCCCCCTATGGACTCCTCAAACCCTTGGAAATCCCAGTCCGCAGATGGAGTTCAGTTTCAATGGATTTTATCACTGGCTTACCTTTGTCTATCGGCTTCAATGCTGTACTGGTAGTAGTTGACCGACTCTCCAAGATGGCTCATTATATCCCAACTACAACCGAGTGCAACTCTGAGACCCTTGCCAGACTCTTCATGGACAACATCTTCCGCCTTCACGGCCTCCCTGACTCTATTGTTACCGACCGAGGTATCCAGTTTACATCTGAGTTCTCCAAGTTCCTCTGCAAGCTCCTTGGAATTCAACAGAAGCTTTCCACCAGCTTCCATCCCCAGACTGACGGCCAAACCAAAAGAGTTAATGCAATCCTTGAACAATACCTCCGCGCCTACTGCAATTACCAACAGGACAACTGGTCAGAACTCTTGACTATGGGCGAGTTTGCATACAACAATACCCTTTCGGCAACCACTGGAATTACGCCCTTCTTTGCCGTCTATGGACAACAACCCTGATACAAAATCCTTGCCAATCCTGCAGTTCCATTGCCAACCCCGGAAGCACTCAAGGATTATGCCGCCAAACTCAACCTGTTGGACAAGCATCTGCAGGCTGAAATATCCTGGTCCCAGGCTATTCATGCAGAACAAGCCGATCGACATCGCCTTCCGCCACCAGCATACCAAGTTGGCGATGAGGTGTGGTTACTCAGACGATACATCCACACCACTTGCCCATCAACCAAGTTGGACTTTAAGGGCCTGGGAAAATTTTGAATCCTCTAGAAAATCTCCAGCCACGCATATAAGCTCGAGCTTCCTGCATCTATGAAAGTACACCCAGTCTTCCACGTCTCCCTCCTAGAACCTGTCGCAACAGACCCACTCGCCGGCCAAGTTCAACCTCCTTCTCCTCCTGTTATTGTTAACAAAGACCTAGAGTGGGAAGTTGAAGATATTCTCGACTCCAAACTTGTCCGACGTCAACTCAAGTACCTTGTCCGTTGGGTTGGATACGATCATCCTACCTGGTAACCAGCAAGTGACCTCGAAAATGCCACAGCAATTGTTAGGCGCTTCCACACAGCTTACCTACGAAAACCCAGACCAGCAACCCTTCCCGCACCAAGAGTGGATCTTGGTACGACCCGATCATCATCGACGACGACCTTGAACTAATCCACGAAAGATCGCTGGAGCTCTCCTCTAGAAGGGGGGCTACTGTCATGAACCGAGTTTCCAGCCTTACCCAAGACTACCCCGCACCTAGCCACCGCCGGCAGCAGCCTCGCTACCAGCCACAGTGGATCCATGTTCACCTGATGCTGAACCCAGCCTAGTTTAGCTTACTACTAGCAATACTCCACCTCGCCATGTACCTAGTACACGTCCTAGTCCGTTTCTGGTAAGTGTTGCAACACGACAGCCCGCATCCCTGTCACTGCGTGACTTCCTAGTTCGGAATCCAGAACAAACCACCAGGAGGTTCTAGCATCACGAACCTTCACTGCGCAATAGGTTTCCATATGTTTCCGTCAGTTTCTATTAGGTTCTAGTTGTTTCTATTGTGCAGTTGATTTGTAATTCCCTTTGACTCATGTACCTTGCGCAGCCGCCGAGCAGCCACTGCGCAGCTGCGGTGCTGCAATTTTATTCATGTCTTTCTAGTTCGATAGCTCGAGAAGGATCTCTATATAAGGAGTCCTTTCTCCCTCTCGTCTTGTCTTCTTTTCCTTTCCTCTTTACGCAATAACTTGTCTCTTCTCCTTAGTTGTATCTTAAACAAGTTGTTATTCGAATATACTTTATAGTCTCCTCTTCCGTGGCCTAGAGAGCCCCTCTTGACCTCGCCTTGACCAAGTCCTATGCCCAGTACATTAACCACCCGCCGCTCAGTTATCCTTCCCGGCGGTGCCCCAGAACCTGCTCCTGTGCACCCTCTCGACCAAGTCAACACCTACACTCTCGCCGTCCTCAACCGCCGCTACCCCTCTCTCATCCACGCCTATGGTCCCCCCTGGAACGGACATAACGGTACCTTTTTTGGCCGTCAAGATCCTGTCACTGGGACCTGGTCATCACAGCCTTGTGGAAGTGATTTTGAAGTGAGTGAGGGTTGTGGAAGTGATTTTGAAGTGAGTTGAGGGAAATGTGAGAGTGAAAAGTGGGAAATTGAAGTGAGTAATCATTGTGGAAGTGATTTTGACGTGAGTTGAGGGTAATGGGAGAGTGAAAAGCAGGAAATTGAAGTGTTTAAGCCTTGTGGAAGTGAATTTGAAGTAAGTCGAGGTAATGTGAGAGTGAAAAGCGGGAAATTGAAGTAGGTAAGCCTTGTGGAAGTGATTTTAAAGTGAGTGGAGGGAAATGTGAGAATGAAAAGCAGGAAATTGAAGTATGTAAGCCTTGTGGAAGTGATTTTAAAGTGAGTTAAGGGAAATGTGAGAGTAAAAAGCGGGAAATTAAAGTGGCTGAGAATTGTGGAAGTGATTTTGAAGTGAGTGGAGGGAAATGTGAGAGTGAAAAGCGGGAAATTGAAGTGCGTGAGCCTTGTGGAAGTGATTTTGAAGTGAGTTGAGGGTACTGTGAGAGTGAAAAGCGGGAAATTGAAGTGAGTGAGCATTGTGGAAGTGTTTTCAAACGGAAAAGCAGGAAATTGAAGTGTGTGAGCCTTGTCGAAGTGATTTTAACGTGAGTTGAGAGTAATGTGAGAGTGAAAAGCAGGAAATTGAAGTAGGTGAGCATTGTGGAAGTGATTTGGAAGTGAGTAGAGGGTAATGTTAGAGTGAGAAATGGGAAATTGAAGTGGGTGAGCGTTGTGGAAGTGATTTTGAAGTAAGTTGAGGGAAATGTGAGAGTGAAAAGCGGGAAATTGAAGTGGGTGAGCATTGTGGAAGTGTTTTCAAAGTGAAAAGCGGGAAATTGAACTGGTTGAGCCTTGTGCAAGTGATTTTGAAGTGAGTTGAGGGTCATATGAGAGTGAAAAGCAGAAAATTAAAGTAGGTGAGCATTGTGGAAGTGATTTTGAAGTGAGTTGAGGAAAATGTGAGAGTGAAAAGCGGGAAATTAAAGTGAGTGAGCCTTGTAAAAGTGATTTTGAAGTGAGTTAAGGGTAATGTAAGAGTGAAAAGCGGGAAATTGAAGTGAGTGAGCATTGTGTAAGTGATTTTAATGTAAGTTGAGGGTAATGTGGGAGTGAAAAGCAGGAAATTGAAGTGAGTGAGCATTGTGGAAGTGATTTTGATGTGAGTTGAGGGAAATGTGAGAGTGAAAACCAGGAAATTGAAGTGGGTGAGCATTGTGGAAGTGTTTTTAAGGTGAAAAGCAGGAAATTGAAGTGGGTGAGGGTTGTGGAAGTGATTTTGAAGTGAGTGGACGGTAATGTTAGAGTGAAAAATGGGAAATTGAAGTGGGTGAGCGTTGTGGAAGTGATTTTGAAGTGAGTTCAGGGAAATGTGAGAGTGAAAAGCCGGAAATTAAAGTGAGTGAGCCTTGTGGAAGTGATTTTGAAGTGAGTTGAGAGTAATATGAGAGTGAAAAGCAGGAAATTGAAGTGGGTGAGCTTTGTGGAAGTGTTTTCAAGGGGAAAAGCAGGAAATTGAAGTGTGTGAGCCTTGTGGAAGTGATTTTAAAGTGAGTTGAGGGTAATGTGAGAGTGAAAAGCCGGAAATTAAAGTGAGTGAGCCTTGTGGAAGTGATTTTGAAGTGAGTTGAGGGTACTGTGAGAGTGAAAAGCGGGAAATTGAAGTGAGTGAGCATTGTGGAAGTGATTTTGAAGTGAGTTGAGAGCAATGTGAGAGTAAAAAGCGGGAAATTGAAGTGGGTGAGCATTGTGGAAGTGATTTTAATGTGAGTTGAGGGTAATGGGAGACTGAAAAGAGGGAAATTCAAGTGGGTGAGCGTTGTGGAAGTGATTTCGAAGTGAGTTGAGAGTAATGTGACAGTGAAAAGCGGGAAATTGAAGTGGGTAAGCATTGTAGAAGTGTTTTCAAAGTGAAAAGCATGAAATTAAAGTGGGTAAGGATTGTGGAAGTGATTTCAAAGTGAGTTGAGGGTAATGTGAGAGTGAAAAGCGGGAAATTGAAGTGCGTGAGCCTTGTGGAAGTGATCTTAAAGTGCGTTGAGGGTATTGTGAGAGTGATAAGTGGGACATTGAAGTGTGTGAGCCTTGTGGAAGTTATTTTAAAGTGAGTTAAGGGTAATGTGAGAGTGAAAAGCGGGAAATTGAAGTGCGTGAGCCTTGTGGAAGTGATTTTGAAGTGAGTTGAGGGTACTGTGAGAGTGAAAAGCGGGAAATTGAAGTGAGTGAGCATTGTGGAAGTGATTTTGAAGTGAGTTGAGAGCAATGTGAGAGTGAAAAGCGGGAAATTGAAGTGCGTGAGCCTTGTGGAAGTGATTTTAAAGTGAGTTGAGGGTAATGTGAGAGTGAAAAGTGGGAAATTGAAGTGCGTGAGCCTTGTGGAAGTGATTTTGAAGTGAGTTGAGAGTAATGATAGAGTGAAAAGCGGGAAATTGAAGTGGTTGAGCCTTGTGGAAGTGATTTTGAAGTGAGTTGAGGGTGATATGAGAGTGAAAAGCAGGAAATTGAAGTAGGTGAGCATTGTGGAAGTGATTTTGAAGTGAGTAGAGGGTCATATGAGAGTGAAAAGCGGGAAATTAAAGTGAGTGAGCATTGTGGAAGTGATTTTAATGTGAGTTGAGGGTAATGTGAGAGTGAAAAGGGGGAAATTGAAGTGGGTGAGCGTTGTGGAAGTGATTTTGAAGTGAGTTGAGAGTAATGTGACAGTGAAAAGCGGGAAATTGAAGTGGGTGAGCATTGTAGAAGTGTTTTCAAAGTGAAAAGCATGAAATTGAAGTGGGTGAGGATTGTGGAAGTGATTTTGAAGTGAGTTGAGGGAAATGTGAGAGTGAAAAGCAGGAAATTGAATTGGGTAAGCATTGTGGAAGTGTTTTCAAAGTGAAAAGCAGGAAATTGAAGTAAGTGAGCATTGTGGAAGTGATTTTGATGTGAGTTGAGGGTAATGTGAGAGTGAAAAGCAGGAAATTAAAGTGCGTGAGCCTTGTGGAAGTGATTTTAAAGTGAGTTGAGGGAAATGTGAGAGTCAAAAGCAGGAAATTGAAGTGGGTAAGCATTGTGGAAGTGTTTTCAAGGTGAAAAGCAGGAAATTGAAGTGGGTGTGCATTGTGGAAGTGATTTTGAAGTTAGTGGACGGTAATGTTAGAGTGAAAAATGGGAAATTGAAGTGGGTAAGCGTTGTGGAAGTGTTTTTGAAGTGAGTTGAGGGTAATGTGAGAGTGGGAGTAGGAAATCATAGTGTGTGAGCGTTGTGGAAGTGTTTTTGAAGTGAAAAGCGGGAAATTGAAGTAGGTAAGCCTTGTGGAAGTGATTTTGAAGTGACTTGAGGGAAATGTTAGAGTGAAAAGCGGGAAATTGAAGTAGGTGAATATTGTGGAAGTGAGTTTGAAGTGAGTTGAGGGTAATATGAGAGTGAAAAGCAGGAAATTGAAGAAGGTGAGCATTGTGGAAGTGATTTTGAAGTGAGTGGAGGGTAATGTTAGAGTGAAAAATGGGAAATTGAAGTGGGTGAGCATTGTGGAAGTGATTTTAATGTGAGTTGAGGGTAATGTGAGAGTGAAAAGAGGGAAATTAAAGTGGGTGAGCATTGTGGAAGTGTTTTCAAAGTGAAAAGTGGGAAATTGAACTGGTTGAGCCTTGTGGAAGTGATGTTGAAGTGAGTTGAGGGTAATGTGAGAGTGAAAAGCATGAAATTGAAGTGGGTGAGAATTGTGGAAGTGATTTTGAAGTGAGTTGAGGGTAATGTTAGAGTGAAAAGCAGGAAATTGAAGTGGTTGAGAGTTATGGAAGTGATTTTGAAGTAAGTTGAGGGTAATATGAGAGTGAAAAGCAGGAAATTGAAGTAGGTGTGTATTGTGGAAGTGATTTTGAAGTGAGTTAAGGGTAATGTGAGAGTGAAAAGCGGGAAATTGAAGTGAGTGAGTATTGCGGAAGTGATTTTAATGTGAGTTGAGGGTAATGTGAGAGTGAAAAGAGGGAAATTGAAGTGGGTGAGCGTTGTGGAAGTGATTTTGAAGTGAGTTGAGAGTAATGTGACAGTGAAAAGCGGGAAATTGAAGTGGGTGAGTATTGTAGAGGTGTTTTCAAAGTGAAAAGCATGAAATTGAAGTGGGTGAGGATTGTGGAAGTGATTTTGAAGTGAGTGGACGGTAATGTGAGAGTGATAAGTGGGAAATTGAAGTGGGTGAGCACTGTGGAAGTGTTTTCAAGGTGAAAAGCAGGAAATTGATGTGGGTGAGGGTTGTGGAAGTGATTTTGAAGTGAGATGAGGATAATGTAAGAGTGAAAAGCGGGAAATGGAAGTGAGTGAGCATTGTGGAAGTGATTTTAATGTGAGTTGAGGGTAATGTGAGAGTGAAAAGAGGGAAATTGAAGTGGGTGAGCGTTGTGGAAGTGATTTTGAAGTGAGTTGAGAGTAATGTGACAGTAAAAAGCGGGAAATTGAAGTGGGTAAGTATTGTAGAGGTGTTTTCAAAGTGAAAAGCATGAAATTGAAGTGGGTGAGGATTGTAGAAGTGATTTTGAAGTGAGTGGACGGTAATGTGAGAGTGATAAGTGGGAAATTGAAGTGGGTGAGCACTGTGGAAGTGTTTTCAAAGTGAAAAGCAGGAAATTGATGTGGGTGAGGGTTGTGGAAGTGATTTTTAAGTGAGTTGAGGGTAATGTGAGAGTGAAAAGCATGAAATTAAAGTGGGTGAGAATTGTGGAAGTGATTTTGAAGTGAGTTGAGGGTAATGTTAGAGTGAAAAGCAGGAAATTGAAGTGGTTGAGAGTTATGGAAGTGATTTTGAAGTGAGTTGAGGGTAATATGAGAGTGAAAAGCAGGAAATTGAAGTAGGTGTGCATTGTGGAAGTGATTTTGAAGTGAGTTAAGGGTAATGTGAGAGTAAAAAGCGGGAATTGAAGTGAGTGAGCATTGTGGAAGTGATTTTGAAGTGAGTTGAGGGTAATGTGAGAGTGAAAAGCGGGAAATTGAAGTGAGTGAGCATTGTGGAAGTGCTTTTGATGTGAGTTGAGGGTAATGTGAGAGTGAAAAGGGGGAAATTGAAGTGGTTGAGCCTTGTGGAAGTGATTTTGAAGTGAGTTGAGGGTAATGTGAGAGTGAAAAGTGGGAAATTGAAGTGCGTGAGCCTTGTGGAAGTGATTTTGAAGTGAGTTGAGAGTAATGATAGAGTGAAAAGTGGGAAATTGAAGTGGGTGAGCACTGTGGAAGTGTTTTCAAAGTGAAAAGCAGGAATTGATGTGGGTGAGGGTTGTGGAAGTGATTTTTAAGTGAGTTGAGGGTAATGTGAGAGTGAAAAGCATGAAATTAAAGTGGGTGAGAATTGTGGAAGTGATTTTGAAGTGAGTTGAGGGTAATGTTAGAGTGAAAAGCAGGAAATTGAAGTGGTTGAGAGTTATGGAAGTGATTTTGAAGTGAGTTGAGGGTAATATGAGAGTGAAAAGCAGGGAAATTGAAGTAGGTGTGCATTGTGGAAGTGATTTTGAAGTGAGTTAAGGGTAATGTGAGAGTAAAAGCGGGAATTGAAGTGAGTGAGCATTGTGGAAGTGATTTTGAAGTGAGTTGAGGGTAATGTGAGAGTGAAAAGCGGGAAATTGAAGTGAGTGAGCATTGTGGAAGTGCTTTTGATGTGAGTTGAGGGTAATGTGAGAGTGAAAAGGGGGAAATTGAAGTGGTTGAGCCTTGTGGAAGTGATTTTGAAGTGAGTTGAGGGTAATGTGAGAGTGAAAAGGGGGAAATTAAAGTGGGTGAGAATTGTGGAAGTGATTTTGAAGTGAGTTGAGGGTAATGTGAGAGTGAAAAGGGGGAAATTGAAGTGGGTGAGCGTTGTGGAAGTGATTTTGAAGTGAGTTGAGAGTAATGTGACAGTGAAAAGTGGGAAATTGAAGTGGGTGAGCATTGTAGAAGTGTTTTCAAAGTGAAAAGCATGAAATTGAAGTGGGTGAGGATTGTGGAAGTGATTTTGAAGTGAGTTGAGGGAAATGTGAGAGTGAAAAGCAGGAAATTGAATTGGGTAAGCATTGTGGAAGTGTTTTCAAAGTGAAAAGCAGGAAATTGAAGTAAGTGAGCATTGTGGAAGTGATTTTAATGTGAGTTGAGGGTAATGTGAGAGTGAAAAGCAGGAAATTAAAGTGCGTGAGCCTTGTGGAAGTGATTTTAAAGTGAGTTGAGGGAAATGTGAGAGTCAAAAGCAGGAAATTGAAGTGGGTAAGCATTGTGGAAGTGTTTTCAAGGTGAAAAGCAGGAAATTGAAGTGGGTGTGCATTGTGGAAGTGATTTTGAAGTTAGTGGACGGTAATGTTAGAGTGAAAAATGGGAAATTGAAGTGGGTAAGCGTTGTGGAAGTGTTTTTGAAGTGAGTTGAGGGTAATGTGAGAGTGGGAGTAGGAAATCATAGTGTGTGAGCGTTGTGGAAGTGTTTTTGAAGTGAAAAGCGGGAAATTGAAGTAGGTAAGCCTTGTGGAAGTGATTTTGAAGTGAGTTGAGGGTAATGTAGGAGTGAAAAGCGGGAAATTGAAGTGAGTGAGCATAGTGGAAGTGATTTTAATGTGAGTTGACGGTAATGTGAGAGTGAAAAGCGGGAAATTGAAGTGGGTGAGCATTGTAGAAGTGTTTTCAAAGTGAAAACCACAAGATTGAAGTGGGTGAGGATTGTGGAAGTGATTTTGAAGTGAGTGGACGGTCATGTGAGAGTGATAAGTCGGAAATTGAAGTGAGTAATCATTGTGGAATTGATTTTGAAGTGACTTGAGGGAAATGTTAGAGTGAAAAGCGGGAAATTGAAGTGGGTGAGCATTGTGAAAGTGTTTTCAAGGTGAAAAGCAGGAAATTGAAGTAGGTGAATATTGTGGAAGTGAGTTTGAAGTGAGTTGAGGGTAATATGAGAGTGAAAAGCAGGAAATTGAAGAAGGTGAGCATTGTGGAAGTGATTTTGAAGTGAGTGGAGGGTAATGTTAGAGTGAAAAATGGGAAATTGAAGTGGGTGAGCATTGTGGAAGTGATTTTAATGTGAGTTGAGGGTAATGTGAGAGTGAAAAGAGGGAAATTAAAGTGGGTGAGCATTGTGGAAGTGTTTTCAAAGTGAAAAGTGGGAAATTGAACTGGTTGAGCCTTGTGGAAGTGATTTTGAAGTGAGTTGAGGGTAATGTGAGAGTGAAAAGCATGAAATTGAAGTGGGTGAGAATTGTGGAAGTGATTTTGAAGTGAGTTAAGGGTAATGTTAGAGTGAAAAGCAGGAAATTGAAGTGGTTGAGAGTTATGGAAGTGATTTTGAAGTAAGTTGAGGGTAATATGAGAGTGAAAAGCAGGAAATTGAAGTAGGTGTGTATTGTGGAAGTGATTTTGAAGTGAGTTAAGGGTAATGTGAGAGTGAAAAGCGGGAAATTGAAGTGAGTGAGCATTGCGGAAGTGATTTTAATGTGAGTTGAGGGTAATGTGAGAGTGAAAAGAGGGAAATTGAAGTGGGTGAGCGTTGTGGAAGTGATTTTGAAGTCAGTTGAGAGTAATGTGATAGTGAAAAGCGGGAAATTGAAGTGGGTGAGTATTGTAGAGGTGTTTTCAAAGTGAAAAGCATGAAATTGAAGTGGGTGAGGATTGTGGAAGTGATTTTGAAGTGAGTGGACGGTAATGTGAGAGTGATAAGTGGGAAATTGAAGTGGGTGAGCACTGTGGAAGTGTTTTCAAGGTGAAAAGCAGGAAATTGATGTGGGTGAGGGTTGTGGAAGTGATTTTGAAGTGAGATGAGGATAATGTAAGAGTGAAAAGCGGGAAATGGAAGTGAGTGAGCATTGTGGAAGTGATTTTAATGTGAGTTGAGGGTAATGTGAGAGTGAAAAGAGGGAAATTGAAGTGGGTGAGCGTTGTGGAAGTGATTTTGAAGTGAGTTGAGAGTAATGTGACAGTAAAAAGCGGGAAATTGAAGTGGGTAAGTATTGTAGAGGTGTTTTCAAAGTGAAAAGCATGAAATTGAAGTGGGTGAGGATTGTAGAAGTGATTTTGAAGTGAGTGGACGGTAATGTGAGAGTGATAAGTGGGAAATTGAAGTGGGTGAGCACTGTGGAAGTGTTTTCAAAGTGAAAAGCAGGAAATTGATGTGGGTGAGGGTTGTGGAAGTGATTTTTAAGTGAGTTGAGGGTAATGTGAGAGTGAAAAGCATGAAATTAAAGTGGGTGAGAATTGTGGAAGTGATTTTGAAGTGAGTTGAGGGTAATGTTAGAGTGAAAAGCAGGAAATTGAAGTGGTTGAGAGTTATGGAAGTGATTTTGAAGTGAGTTGAGGGTAATATGAGAGTGAAAAGCAGGAAATTGAAGTAGGTGTGCATTGTGGAAGTGATTTTGAAGTGAGTTAAGGGTAATGTGAGAGTAAAAAGCGGGAATTGAAGTGAGTGAGCATTGTGGAAGTGATTTTGAAGTGAGTTGAGGGTAATGTGAGAGTGAAAAGCGGGAAATTGAAGTGAGTGAGCATTGTGGAAGTGCTTTTGATGTGAGTTGAGGGTAATGTGAGAGTGAAAAGGGGGAAATTGAAGTGGTTGAGCCTTGTGGAAGTGATTTTGAAGTGAGTGAGCATTGTAGAAGTGATTTTGAAGTAAGTTGAGGAAATGTGAGAGTGAAAAGTGGGAAATTGAAGTGTGTGAGCTCTGTGGAAGTGATTTTGAAGTGAGTTGAAAATAATGTAAAGGTGAAAAGGGGGAAATTGAAATGGGTCAGGGTTGTGGAAGTGATTTTGAAGTAAGTTGAGGGAAATGTGAGAGTGAAAAGCAGGAAATTGAAGTCCGTGAGCATTGTGGAAGTGTTTTCAAGGTGAACAGCAGGAAATCGAAGTGGGTGAGCATTGTGGAAGTGAGTTTGAAGTGAGTGGACGGTAATGTGAGATTGAAAAGTGGGAAATTGAAGTGAGTGATTATTGTAGAAAAGATTTTAACGTGAGTTGAGGGTAATGTGAGAGTGAAAAGCAGGAAATTGAAGTGTGTGAGCCTTGTGGAAGTGATTTTGAAGTGAGTTGAGGGTAATGTGAGACTGAAAAGCAGGAAATTAAAGTGGGTAAGCGTTGTAGAAGTGATTTTAAAGTGAGTTAAGGGAAATGTAAGAGTGAAAAGCAGGAAATTGAAGTGGATGAGCATTTGTCATGAACCCAGTTTCCAGCCCTACCCAAGACTACCCCGCACCTAGCCACTGCCGGCACCAGCCTCGCTATCAGCCACAGTGGATCCATGTTCACCTGATCCTGACCCCAGCCGAGTTTAGCTTACTACTAGCAATACTCCACCTCGCCATGTACCTAGTCCACGTCCTAGTCCGTTCCTGGTAACCGTTAAAACACGACAGCCCGCATCTTTGTCACTGCTCGACTTCCTAGTTTGGAATCCAGAAGAAACCACCAGAAGGTTCTAGCATCACAAACCTTCACTGCGCAATAGGTTTCCATATGTTTCCGTCAGTTTCTATTAGGTTCTAGTTGTTTCTATTGCGTAGTTGATTTGTAATTCCCTTTGCCTCATGTACCTTGTGCAGCTGCGGCGCTGTAATTCTATTCATGTCTTTCTAGTTCTATAGCTCGAGAAGGATCTCTATATAAGGAGTCCTTTCTCCTTCTCGTCTTGTCTTCTTTTCCTTTCCTCTTTACGCAACAACTTGTCTCTTCCCCTCAGTTGTATCTTAAACAAGTTGTTATTCGAATATACTTTATACCTCTCCTCTTCCGTGGCCTAGACAGCCCCTCTTGACCTCGCCTTGACCAAGTCCTATGCCCAGTACCTTGACCACCCGCCGCTCAGTTATCCTTCCCGGCGGTGCCCCAGAACCTGCTCCTGTGCACCCTCTCGACTAAGTCAACACCTACACTCTCGCCGTCCTCAACCGCCGCTACCCCTCTCTCATCCACACCTATTGTCCCCCCTGGCACGGACATAACGGTACCTTCTTTGGCCGTTGGATCCTGTCACTGGTACCTGATCATCACACTTTGTTGCGTTGACATAACTGTCTCCACCATACCAAAGCAACATTACGATATCTCGTTCTCAAACTCCTCTCCCACCACTGGCAACCCCCTGGACCGACTAACTTGCCCTCCTCTCAACCACACAGTTCGTCGCTAGCGACAACCCAAGCCTCCCCAATAACCTCCGTCCTGACATTAGGACAAGCCTCACCAATGCGCACCTTCAAGGTGTTATGTGTGGTACCACCGGAACCTGGCCATCACCAGTAATCACCAACCTCACTGACGTCGACGAGCTGAGCGCTGCTACCCAGTCACTCTATGCCCACTTCCAATCCGGATTCAACGCCGGTGTACAGACCAGACTCTAGGCCCTAGCACCACTACCACCTGCACCACGAAACCTAGCCCCAAAGATTGCAGACCCCACTGCCTTCGATGGCACCAGGGACAAATATCGCAAGTTCATCAACCAACTCCAACTGGTTTTCTCCTCCGACCCCACCCGTTATGCCTCTGACGCAGCTAGGATTGCCTATGCTGCCTCTCAACTCTCTGGAGGTGCCCAAGTGTGGTTCAACCCACACATGGACCCAGTCACTGGCCAAGTCCAGTTCCAATCCTACGAGGGATTCATTCATGCCCTCCAAGCAGCCTTTGACGACCACGACGCTGAAGCTACAGCTAGGGAGAAACTTAACAAGCTCTGGCAGGGCAAAAGGGACTGTTCCACCTACCATGCTGACTTTGTCACCATCGCTACCAAGCTCTCCATGAACCAGAAGGAACAAATTGCTCGCTTCCGTTCTGGCCTCAACAAGGATACCGCAACAGCACTGTCCTACCAACTCAATGTTCCCGAGACTCTGGCAGCTGTTGCACAAATGTGCATTCAGCTTGACAACAACATTAGACATGTGCAAAGCCAACACCACACGTCTTCCCAACACCACAACACCATGACCCTGCAAACACCAGCCTCCACCAGTAACTCTACTGCTACTGGTTCACATGCTGGACCAATGGACCTCTCTGCAGTCGAAGTCAAAAGGAAGCGAGGTCCTCTCACCCAAGCCGACAAGGACTACCGCCATGCCAATGGACTCTGCCTCTATTGCGGCGCAAAGGGACACTTTGCAAGTGTCTGCCCCAATAAGAGCCAGAAGGTCAATGCTACCTCTGACGCCTCTGCCCCAGCTGGACCACCAGCAACTGTGCTCTACAGCACCACCGAGACCGCCGATCAGGCAAAAAACTAACTGCCTCTTTGAAGAATGAAGACCCTTGAAGGAGTGCCAGGATGCAACCTGGTGTCTTCTCTCTTGACCCCTCATGTGTTTGTTTTTCTTCTTCTTGTGCAAAATGTTCGTCTGTTTTATCTGCCAATTCGTTTTTTCTTTCACCTCCTGTTGTTTTGCCTGGTACAGGCTTTGTTGTACCTATCGAATCGCCTTCTGCTCGCAAGAATTGATTGCGAAGATACCGAGTGTCTGCTGCTTTGCGTTTGTCTTCTGTTTCTCTTTCAGGTGATCTCGGTTCTGAGTCACCTATGACTTTCAATGCTACTATCAATGATTCTTTGCCTGGAACCTGCATGGTGGACTGTGGAGCTACTTCTCACTTCATCGACCTTGACTTTGCCTTGTTCTTGAACCTTATCCTTGATCTGAAACCAAAACCAGAAGACCTCATCGTTGTTGATGGGAGACGCCCGGTTGCTGGCCAGATAACCCACTCTTGTACCTTGAAACTCACCGTCAACCAACATGAGGAAGTTTTTACATTCCAAGTGACAAAATTGGCAGGATGGAACTTAATTCTTGGACGAACCTGGCTTCGCCGCCATAATCCTATGATTGATTAGCAAAAGAACACCATTACCTTTGCGTCTGGCTACTGCCAGGCCCACTGCCTTCCTGTTCGACAAAATACAATCTCCAGCAACCCTCCTAGCACAGTGGATCACAAAATTGTAGTTATCTCCCGTGCCGCCATGCTAGTCGCTGTGAAACAACCCGGTTCAATGATTTGTGTACTCGCCTCCCTTCAAGAAACACCCAGCACTCCCGAACCAGCCTCAGCTCTTGTTCCTTCGGGATATCACAACTTCTTGCCCTTGTTCTCTAAGAAGGAAGCATCATCGCTTCCTCCCCACCGATACGTTGATCATGAAATTCCTCTTCTTCCAGGCGCAAAACCTCCTCTTGGACGCATGTACTCAATGTCCAATTCAGAACTCAAGGAGGTCCGAGAATGGCTTGATGAGAACCTTGCCAAAGCATTCATTCACCCTAGCTCCTCATCCAGCGCCTCGCCAATCCTCTTTGTCAAGAAAAAAGATGGTTCCCTAAGACTTTGTGTGGATTATTGTGCCCTCAATGACATCACCCACAAAGACCGCTACCCACTACCAAGGATTGAGGAAACATTGAACCAGATTCGAGGCTCAAAGTACTTTACTCGCCTTGATCTCCGAGCTGCCTTATACCTCATTAGAATCAAGGAAGGCGATGAGTGGAAAACTGTATTCCGCACCCGATATGGCCTCTTTGAGTTTCTTGTCATGCCTTTTGGACTTACCAATGCCCCTGCCACCTGTCAAAGATTTGTGAACGACACCGTCCGGGAATTCCTTGATGTCTTTTGTGTTGTCTACCCGGATGACATATTGATATACTGCAAAACCCGAGCAGAACACAAAGACCAAGTTAGGAAAGTTCTTGCAAAGCTCTCGGAAGCTGGTCTCTACGTCAAACCAGAGAAATGCGAATTCAGTGTTACTAAAACCACCTTCCTCGGTTTTGTTATCTCCTCAGAAGGTATCGAAATGGACCCAGAAAAAGTTAAAGTGGTAGTGGAATGGGAAAAACCAAAATCGGTTAAAAACATCCAATGCTTCCTAGGTTTTGCCAACTTCTATCGCCGCTTCATTGAAGGTTATTCCCGGAACTGTCAACCCTTCTTCCGACTATTGCAAAAGGATACCCCCTTTGCGTGTTCTTCAGAATGCAATGCAGTATTCTCTCGCTTGAAAACCGCCTTCACCTCCGCTCCAATCCTCCGGCATTTTGACCCAAATCTTGAAACGATCCTCAAGACTGACGCCTCCGACTATGTGGTCTCCGGCATCCTCTCTCAAAAGATTCCTGAGAACGGCAAATCTGTCCTCCACCCTGTTGCCTTCCTGTCCGAGAAAATGTCACCAGCTGAATGCAACTACGGAATCGGTGATAAGGAACTCCTTGCAATTGTGGTTTGTTTGGAAAAATGGCACATGTACCCTCACGCACTCCCCAAGCCATTTACCATCCTTACAGATCACCAGAACCTCTAATCCTTTAAGACCTAAACCCTCCTGAATCGACGGCAAGCATGGTGGGCTGGGGAATTAGCGCAATATGACTTTACTATTGTGTTCCGACCTGGCGAAAAGAACGGAAAAGCCGATGCATTGACACAAAGGTCTGGAGACCTCCCTGAAGATGGGGATGAACGCGCACAAGCCGTACGCGCACTAATTCCGTCCTCCAAATTTTCTAATTACTGCCTTTCAGCAGCCTCAATTGGATTAAACAACGAGATCCACAACCTCCTTGCAACCGACGCCTTGGGAAAATCAATCCTTCTTGCCCTTGAAAACTTTGAAACCAAGCACCCAACAGTCCCCCTAGGAGAATGTACCTACGACAATGGCCTCCTCTATGTCAACAAACTCTTGAACATCCCTGATAATGAAGAACTTCAAGCCAAAGTCCTTAGCTTATGCCACGAACACCCCGCCGCAGGCCACCCAGGCCGAGCTGCCACATATGAACTTGTCTCCCGGAACTACTGGTGGCCCAAGATGCGCAATACCATTGCACGTTACATTCTAAACTGTGAGACTTGCATAAGGATCAAGCCCGCACAACACGCCCCCTATGGACTCCTGAAAGCCTTGGAAATCCTAGTCCGCAGATGGAGTTCAGTTTCAATGGATTTCATCACTGGCTTACCTTTGTCTAACGGCTTCGATGCTGTACTGGTAGTAGTTGACCGACTCTCCAAGATGGCTCATTATATCCCAACTACAACCGAGTGCAACTCTGAGACCCTTGCCAGACTCTTCATGGACAACATCTTCCGCCTTCACGGCCTCCCTGACTCTATTGTTACCGACCGAGGTACCCAGTTTACATCTGAGTTCTCCAGGTTGCTCTGCAAGCTCCTTGGAATTCAACAGAAGCTTTCCACCAGCTTCCATCCCCAGACTGACGGCCAAACCGAAAGAGTTAATGCAATCCTTGAATAATACCTCCGCGCCTACTGCAATTACCAACAGGACAACTGGTCAGAACTCTTGACTATAGCCGAGTTTGCATACAACAATACCGTTTCGGCAATCACCGGAATTACGCCCTTCTTTGCCGTCTATGGCCAACAACCCCGATACAAAATCCTTGCCAATCCTGTAGTTCCATTGCCAACCCCGGAAGCACTCACGGATTATGCCGCCAAACTCAGCCTGTTGGACAAGCATCTGCAGGCTGAAATATCCTGGTCCCAGGCGATTCATGCAGAACAAGCCGATTGACATCGCCTTCCACCACCAGCATACCAAGTTGGCGATGAGGTGTGGTTATTCAGACGACACATCCACACCACTTGCCCATCAACCAAGTTGGACTTTAAGGGCCTGGGAAAATTTTGAATCCTCTAGAAAATCTCCAGCCACGCATATAAGCTCGAGCTTCCTGCATCTATGAAAGTACACCCAGTCTTCCACGTCTCCCTCCTAGAACCTGTCGCAACAGACCCACTCGCCGGCCAAGTTCAACCTCCTTCTCCTCCTGTTATTGTTAACAAAGACCTAGAGTGGGAAGTTGAAGATATTCTCGACTCCAAACTTGTCCGACGTCAACTCAAGTACCTTGTCCGTTAGGTTGGATACGATCATCCTACCTGGTAACCAGCAATTGACCTCGAAAATGCCCCAGCAATTGTTAGGCGCTTCCACACAGCTTACCCACAAAAACCCAGACCAGCAACCCTTCCCGCACCAAGAGTGGATCTTGGTACGACCCGATCATCATCGACGACGACCTTGAACTAATCCAAGAAAGATCGCTGGAGCTCTCCTCTAGAAGGGGGGCTACTGTCATGAACCGAGTTTCCAGCCTTACCCAAGACTACCCCGCACCTAGCCACCGCCGGCAGCAGCCTCGCTACCAGCCACAGTGGATCCATGTTCACCTGATGCTGAACCCAGCCTAGTTTAGCTTACTACTAGCAATACTCCACCTCGCCATGTACCTAGTACACGTCCTAGTCCGTTCCTGGTAAGTGTTGCAACACGACAGCCCGCATCCCTGTCACTGCGTGACTTCCTAGTTCGGAATCCAGAACAAACCACCAGAAGGTTCTAGCATCACGAACCTTCACTGCGCAATAGGTTTCCATATGTTTCCGTCAGTTTCTATTAGGTTCTAGTTGTTTCTATTGCGCAGTTGATTTGTAATTCCCTTTGACTCATGTACCTTGCGGAGCTGCGGCGCTGTAATTCTATTTATGTCTTTCTAGTTCTATAGCTCGAGAAGGATCTCTATATAAGGAGTCCTTTCTCCCTCTCGTCTTGTCTTCTTTTCCTTTCCTCTTTACGCAACAACTTGTCTCTTCTCCTTAGTTGTATCTTAAACAAGTTGTTATTTGAATATACTTTATAGTCTCCTCTTCCGTGGCCTAGACAGCCCCTCTTGACCTCGCCTTGACCAAGTCCTATGCCCAGTACCTTGACCACCCGCCGCTCAGTTATCCTTCCCGGCGGTGCCCCAGAACCTGCTCCTGTGCACCCTCTCGACCAAGTCAACACCTACACTCTCGCCGTCCTCAACCGCTGCTACCCCTTTCTCATCCACGCCTATTGTCCCCCCTGGCACGGACATAACGGTACCTTCTTTGGCCGTCGAGATCATGTCACTTGGACCTGGTCATCACAGCCTTGTGGAAGTGATTTTGAAGTGAGTGAGCGTTGTGGAAGTGATTTTGAAGTGAGTTGAGGGAAATGTGAGAGTGAAAAGTGGGAAATTGAAGTGTGTGATCATTGTGGAAGTGATTTTGACGTGAGTTGAGGGTAATGGGAGAGTGAAAAGCAGGAAATTGAAGTGTGTGAGCCTTCTGGAAGTGAATTTGAAGTGAGTCGAGGTCATGTGAGAGTGAAAAGCGGGAAATTGAAGTAGGTGAGCCTTGTGGAAGTGATTTTAAAGTGAGTGGAGGGAAATGTGAGAGTGAAGAGCAGGAAATTGAAGTGTGTGAGCCTTCTGGAAGTGAATTTGAAGTGAGTCGAGGTCATGTGAGAGTGAAAAGCGGGAAATTGAAGTAGGTGAGCCTTGTGGAAGTGATTTTAAAGTGAGTGGAGGGAAATGTGAGAGTGAAGAGCAGGAAATTGAAGTGTGTGAGCCTTCTGGAAGTGAATTTGAAGTGAGTCGAGGTCATGTGAGAGTGAAAAGCGGGAAATTGAAGTAGGTGAGCCTTGTGGAAGTGATTTTAAAGTGAGTGGAGGGAAATGTGAGAGTGAAGAGCAGGAAATTGAAGTGTGTGAGCCTTCTGGAAGTGAATTTGAAGTGAGTCGAGGTCATGTGAGAGTGAAAAGCGGGAAATTGAAGTAGGTGAGCCTTGTGGAAGTGATTTTAAAGTGAGTGGAGGGAAATGTGAGAGTGAAGAGCAGGAAATTGAAGTGTGTAAGCCTTGTGGAAGTGATTTTAAAGTGAGTTGAGGGAAATGTGAGAGTGAAAAGCGGGAAATTAAAGTGGCTAGGAATTGTGGAAGTGATTTTGAAGTGAGTTGAGAGTAATGTGAGAGTGAAAAGCGGGAAATTGAAGTGGGTGAGCATTGTGGAAGTGATTTTGAAGTGAGTTGACAGTAATGTGAAAGTGAAAAGTGGGAAATTGAAGTGGGTGAGTGTTGTGGAAGTGATTTTAAAGTGAGTTGAGGGTAATGTGAGAGAGGAAGTAGCAAATTGAAGTGTATGAGTGTTGTGGAAGTGTTTTCAATGTGAGAAGCGGGAAATTAAAGTGTGTGAGCGTTTTGGAAGTGCTTTTGATGTGAGAGGCAGGAAATTGAAGTGGATGAGCATTTTGGAAGTGCTTTTGATGTGAGAGGCAGGAAATTGAAGTGGATGAGCGTTGTGGAAGTGATTTTGAAGTGAGTTGAGGGTAATGTGAGAGAGGAAGTAGCAAATTGAAGTGTATGAGTATTGTGGAAGTGTTTTTGATGTGAGAAGCGGGAAATTGAAGTGTGTGAGCGTTGTGAAAGTGATTTTGAAGTGAGTTGAGGGTAATGTGAGAGAGGACGTAGCAAATTGAAGTGTATGAGCCTTGTGAAAGTGTTTTTGATGTGAGAAATGTTTTTGATGTGGGAAGTAGCAAATTGGGGTGTATGAGTGTTGTGGATGTGTTTTTGATGTGAGAAGCGGGAAATTGAAGTGTGTGAGCATTGTGCAAGTGTTTTTGATGTGAGAAGCGGGAAATTGAAGTGGATGAGCGTTGTGGAAGTGATTTTGAAGTGAGTTGAGGGTAATGTGAGAGAGGAAGTAGCAAATTGAAGTGTATGAGTGTTGTGGAAGTGTTTTTAATGTGAGAAGCGTGAAATTGAAGTGTGTGAGCGTTGTGGAAGTGTTTTTGATGTGAGAAGCGGGAAATTAAAGTGTGTGAGCGTTTTGGAAGTGCTTTTGATGTGAGAGGCAGGAAATTGAAGTGGATAAGCGTTGTGGAAATGATTTTGAAGTAAGTTAAGGGTAATGTGAGAGAGAAAGTAGCAAATTGAAGTGTATGAGTGTTGTGGAAGTGTTTTTGATGTGAGAAATGTTTTTGATGTGGGAAGTAGCAAATTGAAGTGTATGAGTGTTGTGGATATGTTTTTGATGTGAGAAGCGGGAAATTGAAGTGTGTGAGCGTTGTGGAAGTGTTTTTGATGTGAGAAGCGGGAAATTGAAGTGGATGAGCGTTGTGGAAGTGATTTTGAAGTGAGTTGAGGGTAATGTGAGAGAGGAAGTAGCAAATTGAAGTGTATGAGTATTGTGGAAGTGTTTTTGATGTGAGAAGCGGGAAATTGAAGTGTGTGAGCGTTGTGAAAGTGATTTTGAAGTGAGTTGAGGGTAATGTGAGAGAGGAAGTAGCAAATTGAAGTGTATGAGTGTTGTGGAAGTGTTTTTGATGTGAGAAGCGGGAAATTGAAGTGTGTGAGCGGTGTGGAAGTGATTATGAAGTGAGTTGAGGGTAATGTGAGAGAGAAAGTAGCAAATTGAAGTGTATGAGTGTTGTGGAAGTGTTTTTGATGTGAGAAATGTTTTTGATGTGGGAAGTAGCAAATTGAAGTGTATGAGTGTTGTGGATATGTTTTTGATGTGAGAAGCGGGAAATTGAAGTGTGTGAGCGTTGTGGAAGTGTTTTTGATGTGAGAAGCGGGAAATTGAAGTGGATGAGCGTTGTGGAAGTGATTTTGAAGTGAGTTGAGGGTAATGTGAGAGAGGAAGTAGCAAATTGAAGTGTATGAGTATTGTGGAAGTGTTTTTGATGTGAGAAGCGGGAAATTGAAGTGTGTGAGCATTGTGAAAGTGATTTTGAAGTGAGTTGAGGGTAATGTGAGAGAGGAAGTAGCAAATTGAAGTGTATGAGTGTTGTGGAAGTGTTTTTGATGTGAGAAGCGGGAAATTGAAGTGTGTGAGCGGTGTGGAAGTGATTTTGAAGTGAGTTGAGGGTAATGTGAGAGAGGAAGTAGCACATTGAAGTGTATAAGTGTTGTGGAAGTGTTTTTGATGTGAGAAGCGGGAAATTGAAGTGGATGAGCATTGTGGAAGTGATTTGAAGTGAGTTGAGGGTAATGTGAGAGAGGAAGTAGCAAATTGAAGTGTTTGAGTGTTGTGGAAGTGTTTTTGATGTGAGAAGCGAGAAATTGAAGCGTGTGAGCGTTGTGGAAGTGATTTTGAAGTGAGTTGAGGGTAATGTGAGAGAGGAAGTAGCAAATTAAAGTGTTTGAGTGTTGTGGAAGTGTTTTTGATATGAGAAGTGGGAAATTGAAGTGGATGAGCATTGTGGAAGTGATTTTGAAGTGACTTGAGGGTAATGTGAGAGAGGAAGTAGCAAATTGAAGTGTATAAGCGTTGTGGAAGTGTTTTTGATGTGAGAAGCGGGAAATTAAAGTGTGTCAGCATTGTGGAAGTGTTTTTGATGTGAGAAGCGGGAAATTGAAGTGGATGAGCGTTGTGGAAGTGATTTTGAAGTGAGTTGAGGGTAATGTGAGAGAGGAAGTAGCAAATTGAAGTGTATGAGTGTTGTGGAAGTGTTTTTGATGTGAGAAGCGGGAAATTGAAGTGTGTGAGCGTTGTGGAAGTGTTTTTGATGTGAGAAGCGGGAAATTGAAGTGGATGAGCGTTGTGGAAGTGATTTTAAAGTGAGTTGAGGGTAATGTGAGAGAGGAAGTAGCAAATTGAAGTGTTTGAGTGTTGTGGAAGTGTTTTTGATGTGAGAAGCGAGAAATTGAAGCGTGTGAGCATTGTGGAAGTGATTTTGAAGTGAGTTGAGGGTAATGTGAGAGAGGAAGTAGCAAATTGAAGTGTATGAGCGTTGTGGAAGTGTTTTTGAGGTGGGAAGCGGGAAATTAAAGTGTGTGAGCGGTGTGGAAGTGATTTTGAAGTGGGTTGAGGGTAATGTGAGAGAGGAAGTAGCAAATTGAAGTGTATAAGCGTTGTGGAAGTGTTTTTGATGTGAGAAGCGGGAAATTGAAGTGTGTGAGCGTTGTGGAAGTGTTTTTGATGTGAGAAGCGGGAAATTGAAGTGGATGAGCGTTGTGGAAGTGATTTTAAAGTGAGTTGAGGGTAATGTGAGAGAGGAAGTAGCAAATTGAAGTGTTTGAGTGTTGTGGAAGTGTTTTTGATGTGAGAAGCGAGAAATTGAAGCGTGTGAGCGTTGTGGAAGTGATTTTGAAGTGAGTTGAGGGTAATGTGAGAGAGGAACTAGCAAATTGAAGTGTATGAGTGTTGTGGAAGTGTTTTCAATGTGAGAAGCGGGAAATTAAAGTGTGTGAGCGTTTTGGAAGTGCTTTTGATGTGAGAGGCAGGAAATTGAAGTGGATGAGCATTTTGGAAGTGCTTTTGATGTGAGAGGCAGGAAATTGAAGTGGATGAGCGTTGTGGAAGTGATTTTGAAGTGAGTTGAGGGTAATGTTAGAGAGGAAGTAGCAAATAGCAAATGAAGTGTATG